>OZ010573.1:69464736-69824736 GCA_963932145.1 Acanthosepion lycidas
ACGAACCAACGGGTTGATTAGGGCTATAGAATAATAAAACTTTTGTTACGAAATTTGCTCGAATGAATTTTCTTCTGCTTCTCTGCTACTGGTTTAATTATTGTTGTTGATGCAATAACAAAGTGATTGGACGATTTGAGGAAAATTATGTAAGTGGATTATCAGAATTAATGAAAACTAATTTTTAATATTTTCTTGTCATTTCGGGTCCCTAACGAATTCATAAATTTGGGTATCAAGTAATAATATTGAGTTATCATATCTGAATATCTATTATAACATTTTAGATATCTATTAACGTATATCTTTCAGGAGTAATTCCTGCAAGATATACGTTAATAGATATCTATGTGAGGTATGTGAGAAATTGTTTGTTGAAAATTGTTTTCAACATCTTGAGCTTTGTTTTGCCAGGTTGGTCGTCAGATCAAAATCATAACTTTTCAGCCTTTACCAAGTATTTTAGTATCACACATTGTAGAAACATTAAAAATTAAAAATAATCTGCCTATTCATTTACATTTAAAATTGCCCAACATCATTTTATATTATAAATTGAATAATTTTCCAGATTATTTTAAAGCCCAATTTGTTGCTAACATTTGAAGAAAAAGATAACTTTTTTTTTATTTTTCATTTCTTTATATTAAATTGTACCCTATGATTCTCTTTTAAGCGCTTTCTTTTTCTTTCTTTTGTTCTTTTTCTTTTTTCTTTTTCTTTCTTTTTTTCTTTTTTTTTTTCTTTTCATTTTTCCTTTTTTTTTTCCAAGCAAGGGGATAATGCCCCTAGGACGCGGGGGTAACAGAGAGTAAAGAGAACGAGAAGACTAGTGAGAAGAACTGAGGACAATGAAGGAACAGGTCTCAAGAAGGTAGAAGATGGCGAGTGTCGTTGCATATGTTTAAAGATTGTAGGTGATAGGAAAGCAAGAAATCGGAAGGGAGTTCCCGGGACCAGAAGTGCGAGCAAAGAAACTATTAGAATAGAATTGACGGTTGCATTTATCTAGTTCAACAGTAAAGCGATGAGATCTAGCGATGAAATCTAGTAGAACGCTTAAATTCGTGCAGTCGAAGCACTAAGGAGAAAAGTTCATCAGAACAATTGCCATAAAAATATTTGTAGAAAAGAAGTCACGTCACAACGGTGATAAAGTGACTGAAATCGAGATGCCAGGTCAGGATCGATTACATTACAGACTCTTTGAATTTTTTCAAGAATCTCGAGATATATAGCTGTATCAATGAAAACAGATATGGCAGCAATATTCAATTGATAGATGAATAGTAGATTTATAAATGTATAAGAAGAATTCCGACGAGAAGAATTGTCTGGCACGACACAATGAACTAAGTTTCCTAGGAGAAGACCTAGCAATTGATTCAATGTAATCAATCCACTTCATGTCAATGGAAAACGTGAGCCGCAAAAGGCTCAGAAGTCCGCGTTCCCGGAGTTTAGCATCAGCTATGCTGATTGTAGATAAAAAAGATTCTGTGATGATTAAATGAAAACAGTTTTGTTTTGGAGGCGTTAAAATTTACAAGCCATTCCTCGCCCCAGTTAATAACTGAATGGAAGTCTTTTTTGAGAGCAGTTGTCAATTTTACCTTGTCGGATCTGTCGGACTAACTACTAAGACAAGAACAAACAGTTGTGTCATCTGCATAAATGTCTAGTTGGGAACTGGAGACATCGGGAAAGTCGTTAATGAAGATCAGAAACAGCATAAGTCCGAAGATAGAGCCCTGGGAACACCTGCATTAATATGAAATAAACTAAAAGTGTGTTCGTTCAACACGACCTTCATTACATGATTTGTTAAGAAGGATTGAATTATGCCAAATAGTCTTCCAGAAACCCTGTGGCCTTGTGTGAGAAGGCCAGTATACCAAACAGTGACGAACTCCTTTGAGATATCTAGGGCCACAGCCCGAAATTCGCCGTTCTAAAGCTTGACAAACAAATTCACTTATGGCCGTTAACACATCATCGGTAGACCAGAAGAAATAGAAACTATATTGTTTATCCGAAAGGAGGCTGTGTGAAGTAAGATGCTTAACCAATTCGGTGTTGATTAGAGCATATAGTACATTGCAAAAAAGAGATAAGAGACTAATAGTGTGATATTTCGAGGAGTCGGAAGTTTTCCCAGAGTTCTTAAAAACATGAATTACACAGGATGACTTCGAACAAGCTGAAAAGCAAGAAGCAGCAAAGCATTTATTGTAAAATTTGGAGAGAACATCCGCCAGTTTAAGACCACATTTCTTTAAGATAACTACAAGGTAACCGTCAAATCCGCTAGCCTTGAGCGAATGTAATTTAGAATGTAGAAATTCTGTTCTAGGGGGACAACCAGATGAGTCAAAAGTGCAGTTGGAAAAGAATCACCGAGCAAATCAACCGGCTTTATTTGCAGTAGATGACAACACTTCAAATTTATTGAAGAGAGGAAGGACTGGGAATTTGCTCTTGCAGAGCCACCAGGAATCTCTAGAACGAACATTGTGAGAGGATATACGGTGTTTCATTTTTTTTCAGCAAATAGTAACTTTGCCTTCTTGAGGACACGCTTACACTCCTTACGAGCGGTGGAAAAGAGACATCTGTTACAATCCGATCTGTTGCTCTGGTATAACCGGAAGACGTGATCCCTGTAGGCTATAGCGGCTAAACAGGAAGGCTAGAACTAAAGAGAAGATTAGGGTTTCACTTGTATTTCTGTTCTGGCACAAAAGCTTCAATACTGGCATTCAGCCAGGAAGAGACCTCAGTGGCATATTTCTAAACATAATATAATTCTATAATTCCAAGAGCCATCGAGAAGAAAGTCACGAAATTAGTCCCAATCAATGCGTTGATAACAAAAAATGCTCTGTTAATAGGGGATTCTTGCTTGATGAGAGAGTAGTAAGAAATATCTACAAACACTAGCACGTAGTTGGTGTTGCCAAGAGGACAGAGCACGGCAGGAGTCCGAAGAGGAGGTAAAGAAGAGATCAAGAAGAGAAACGTGTCCGTCAGTGTTGCTAGTGAGAGATATTCGCGAACACAGACACCAAGGTTATGCGTGTGGATACTAGTGCCCTTTCGAAAGAAGGGAAGATAGCCAGGAACAGAAAATTCAGTGGAAGTGACTAAAGAGTTCAGATTAAGTTCAGATTAAGTTCACAAGGAACAAAGATGTCTGGAGAACGTTCCAAGAGAAACGATTCTACATTGCAGAAACTGATACGAATACCACGTATGTAGGGGAAAGAAAGGTTGATGGGCTTCGGTGTAAAATTACTATCATAATATAATACGCAATGTGACTTTATATATTTATAGGTCACGCATCCTTCTCTCTCTTATTTGAAATAAGGAAATATTCCGTTCTAGTGATAAAAAGAGGTCTTATTTGATGTTAATAACTTAATATACCTTATTCTAGCAAAATAACAACGGAATATCTCACTATTAAGTAGGGTAAACCAGGCTAATAATAAATAGTTTTTATATCTTTTGTTTCGTGTTGATTTTATTTTAATGTTTGTTTTTAATGATTTAAAATGCAAAATTCTGTCTTACATACTACAATAGATTCAATTCTATTGATAAAATCCTAGATTACTCTTGCAGAAAAAAATCCAAAGTTATGTGTGTGTGCATACGTGTGTGCGTGTGCGTGTGTGTGCGTGTGTGTGTGTGTGTGTGTGTATTTGACGGGACAGTTAAACTAGTATTTTATATTGCGCAGAGCACATAAGTAGTTATCTCATGCTTAGCGACTGTTAGCTTTTTGCATAAATCAGTCTCGTATTTTGTCTGCAGGCAGAGTAATAAATGAGTATACATCAGAAAAAATGTTGATGTATTGACCACTCTCGGGAGTTGTCAGATTCCTGGAACCAATATCAAATAAAATTGTAGACATTGCTTTGAGACAAATAGAGCCATTTTCCTACAGAACGCATCACATTGTCTCCATTGACAATTGATGGAGTATGATTTTTTTAAATTTTTACTCAACAGAGAAATTGAAAAGGTTTTCAAAATGTTACAATTTAACTTAGAATTTGTTTTAGCCATGCATTCAAGAAGTTTCATATTGTTTGTCACTTATTATTAAATTCTTCGAATTACTGTTTTGAAGTATTAGAATTATTTTACTATAACTTGATAACTACACATACGTCTGTCAATGGAACTTAGACATTATTACCTATATTGTCTTTCTTGTTTCATTTCGATCGACTCATTTTCAGGCTGTTAGACTTTTCGTAATTGCCATTATATTATAAATTCTGTGTTACACACATTGTATCCACATATAAATTACAATCCCTAATTGTCATTGTCACCAAAGTCAATTTAACCCAGGCAGATGAGTTGATGAGGTGAATTGATCACATGGAAATATTAAATATATCCTTATGTCTCAAGATGGCGTAGATTCTCAGCTATTTTATAGAAGGTTTTCAATGGGTAAGAATCAAATAGAAGTCTTAAGGAAAATGGAAACAAAAAGGGCAGTTGTTATCTCTGGCACACATAATGAGAAAAGGGGGCTTGGAGAATTTGAGACTCACAGGACATATTGAGGGTAAGAAAGATAGAGGAAAGCAGCAAGTAACCTGCCTAACGAGCTACAGTAAATTAATCGTAGTACAGAGACAGGGCTGGGCAGTAAGGGGATGAATATTGCTTAGAACTCCAAAAGATAGGAAGTTGTGGAGAGACGGTATTTATCAATCCACTCACGAGGATCGAATGTGGCACAAGGCCGTTTTAATGTGGGTATCCCCGACCCGTAGACGGGTTCAGGCCCTGTCAACCTCCCCGGACGAAACCTTGCCCTTCGGCAAAGCCTCGTCCGGGTTCCCCTCTGCTAATGCAGAGAGTTCGACAGTCGCCGAGAGTCTGTCTCTCGGTCTCTGAATCTCTTGGAAGTTGTGGAGAGACACGCTTTTGTCTTTAGAAACAAAGAAAATGGCTATGTAATTTCCTCACAAATAACGGAGGCAATACAGTAAGATGATGAGAACAAGAATACCATGGACGAAGTATGTGAGCAACGAGGAAGTTTTAAGAAAAATTTTTAAGAAAAGATTTATACTTTGGTATACATAACAAAGAAAGAGGGCTTGGAGAATTTGACACTCACAGAACATATTCGAGGTAAGAAATTAAAGAGGAAATATCTAATAACCTACCGAACGAACCTGTGTATATGGATGCTAGAACAGAAACTGGGGAAGATAGTAAGGAGATAAATATTGCTAAAAACTACAGAGGATAGGAAGTTGGGGAGAACCATGGTCGCCCACCTCTTGAATGGTTACGGTACATAAAAGAAGTTATACACATTATATTCCTATATAAAATACAATCCCACATTACTATTATAAGGATCGTTACCAAAAGATTTTATAAGTGACGTGATCACACGAAAATCTCAAATAAATATCCTTATGGCTCAAGTTGGCATAGGGCTCCAAAGATTCTGGGTTGCTTAAACACATATAAGGTTTCCCATGAGGAACTGATCAAATCTTCTTATCTCTAACATATTAATAACTTCTCACTTGTTTGCTAGAAAGCTAACCTAATGTTCAAATTCATGGCTTTCCGATAAAAATTAGGTGTGGTATCCCTTGAATGAATGACTGGGAACTTTACACCTGTCAGCGTCTTGTTCCGGTCCTTATCGAAGGGTAACATTTTACATCCTATCACTGACATTGTATAGGCCTGGGAACGTAATTTGAGAGTAACTAGAGACAAGCATTAAAATCGGTACGCACTACACTATTGCCCCAAATCGCTTTTCCATCTATTTCTTTCAGTCTTTTATATGTGATAGGTAAGAATAAGTTGATAAAATGGTTAAATGTACGCATATGGGCACTCATATATATATATATATATATATATATATATATATATATATATATGGACAAAATTACTTGTATCTATAGACATATCAGTGAAAATTTTATTCATAAATTTTCGATTATTATTCATTGAAATACTTTTAAACAAATATTACTTCTTGTATCTTACTAGAAGATAGTTCACTGTCAATCGACAGTATCAGTTTTAACTGTAAAGAAACCTTTGAATGCAGAAAGTTATAATTTGCATTAATTTTATTGAATAACATATTTACCATTTTGTTCCGCCATCTTTCAATCTTGTTAACTGTTTGAACAGCTTTCCTCAAAATATAATTTCTTTTAGAAATCGGCAAATTTTTAATATGTATTTAAATGCTACTAGAACTGAAAATAACGTTTTATAATAATTTATTTGGACAATTTTATATATCTTATTGTGTAATATATTTTCTGTTTGTGCGTTATTTCTATAGATATAATTTATTTAAGTAAATGATTTTTTTTTAATTAAACAGTATTAATTACATTTACCGGCCTGAATACTCGAAAACTTTCCTAGAAAATATGTGCTTCTCCGACAGGAATCGAACCTGTAACCCTAATCGAACTATTAAACAGAAAATATATTGAATAATTTTCGGACTTAATCTATTTCATAATATCTTATTATGTACAATTCCAACGAATATATGTGGTATGAACGTTGTCCCCCACCCATCGGTTGATAAATACTGTTTTAACCTGACTTATTTATTACTAGTATTAAGAAACTGGAAAATTAGATTAGAAACAAAGAAAAGAGTGCTGAATAGCTATGTAATATCAATCCTTCTATACGACAGTGAATGCTGGACTTCAAGAAACAGAAATGTGGTTCTACAGAATAATGTTGAGAATACTATGGACGGAATATGTAAACAACGAGGAAGTTTTAAGAAAAATGTAAATAAAAAACGGCAACTTATATTCGGAATCACAAAGATACAACTGAAATTTCTAGGAAACATAACGAGGAAAAAGGTTTCGAAAATTTGATATTCAAAAGAAGGTAAGAGAAGCAAAACGAAACGGAGAGTAACTTACTTAATGGATCTTGTGTAAATGGATGTCAGAACAAGTAGTCGGAGAAATAGTAAAAAGGCAAATATCGCTAAGAACAACAAGGATTAGGAAAAAGTGGAGAGCTATGATTATCCACGTCCTTAAGAGACACGGCATATGGAAGAAGATTAAAATACATATGGCTCGATGGGAGGCTATTTTTAAATAGTAATTTGAAATATACTCATAACTTACTGTAAGAAAATATAATTTGCTTTCATATTAAAATATCTTTTTCATCTCAACAATCCTGTAAAAATGCAATCTCTAGTTAATATGAAAATCTCCTAATTCCTTTATAAAATATTTTTATAGATAAATAAATAAAGATTGGATTATATCAACATATAGATATTTTGAGTTGCTCTTGTTTTGATCAAAGCTCGCAATCACGCAATCACAATTTTATTTTTTTCTCAGCACATCGCACGCAACTGTCTATACTGCCTACTTTCGTTTATACTTCCTACTTCCGTTTCACACTATTGAGTTCCACGCTATTTTCTCTTTTGTTTTCTATATATATATATATATATATATATATATATATATATATATATATATATATATATATATATATATATATATATATATATATATATATATATATATATAAGAAAAGAAAACTATTGCCTGACTTTCTTTCGAGTGGCATACGGCCGTATCACGTTGAAACATCAGTTTTCGTATTTTCACCGAAGTTAAGCAACGTTGAGCCTGGTCAGTACCTAGATGGGTGACAGCATGAGAATACCAGGTGCTGTAAGCTTGGATGTGCGGATGGTGTAATGGAACAGGAAATCCGAGAGCCGAGATAAATTCCAGTTGAGTTTGTTATATTCACTTACGCGTAAAGGTATGAATCCATCACTTCTCCCCACCTGCAGCTATAGGTTAATTAGCAATACTTCTCTCAGTAAATCATTATTACCTCTCCAAAAATCTTATAGTCTAAAATATTTTCTGACTTTAAATAACCAGCAACGGTTGATAAGCCGTAAAAAACAAATTAACCTTCCTTTCTTTGCGTCAGTTATTTTATTCTCTCTTCCGATCTCTCTCTCTCTCTCTCTCTCTCTCTCCCACACACACAGATATATATATATATATATATATATATATATATATATATATATATATATATATATATAAGCTCAACAGCTGTCCTTAGCCTAATACATATTGTGTAGGGGTATATGTTGATTTTATTAGTTGCCTCAATAAAAAGAGAAAATTCATCCTTAGCTACTAAATTAACGGTAGCTACTCGGTGTCGGCTAATAGGCAGCATGCTACTCTGGTTGACCATTACAACTGAGTAGTGAACTTGATTCCCACTGGGTGCCCTATAACTTGTAGCCTTGTCCAAGACTAAGCCAGGTGAGCCACGTTATTGTGAAAAGTACATGCAAGCAATGAACCAAATTATACAATAAATATAATTATATTTCGAAAATATTAATTTATGTCAGTTTCTTGGCACGACTTGATCTACATTCATTGAACATCGATGCCTATTGACTATAATTTGGAATATTTTCTTGTAAAATTAATTCTGCATTTTGGTTGTAGGAAAGTATACTTCAAATATAAAAGGTGTTCCAATAACTTGGACCGATTTTAAATGTGAATTAAGTTTAAGTGTCTAATCATTATTTTCTTTTTCTTTCAGAAATGGCGGACATTTAAGCAATATTATTTTTCACGCATAATTGCCATGACTTAAATAACACGATCCAATAGAGAAATAAATAAATTTTTACCAATAACACTGATTTATTTACTGCTGACTTTAATCTGTCTTAATGAAACATCCTTATATATACTCCGTCTTAATGAAACACCTTTTACTTCTTTAAAACTCTTATTAGTAACAAACATTTAATTACTAAGAACTTGAATGGATTTTTAGGTTTACCTTTATGACTTTTTAGACTTTATGGCTAAAAAACTTGCTTCAGCTAATAGGAGTCGATGCTTAAGTTTCAATCAGTTGTATCTCTGCCTGTGAAGGTACTTTGTTGGAAGAAAGCCTTCCCCAGATCATGAGGACGAATGGGCTATTATCTTACCACGCTGGTTCAATGACTGTTGGTAGGGGAGGAAGTGACACGCATGAGCGATCAAGTCTTTTTTTGATTCATGATCGCCCAACGGTGTTTGCCCGTAAGTGAATGCAACGAACCTGGCTGGAATTCGAACTCGGCTCTCCGATTTCTCATTCCGAACCGTCATCCATTACACCACCAGCGCATCGTACATCCAAATTTACAGCACTTGGTATTCCTAAATGGTCTCTCATTAAAGTACTGACCAAACTCGTCGTTGCTTAACTTCGATGACGAGAACTGGTGTTTCAACGTGATATAGCCGTAAGCCTGACTTTCAACAAATGCCACGTTTTAATTCTCTGCTTGTATTGCAAGTGTATTTTATGATTCTAAAATAATCTTATCTTCCCTAAAACCATAACACTGTATATCTGTGTATCAAATTTAACTCATATAAGTGAAAAAAAGTTTTTTAGTAATACTCGGAATAAAATTGGACTGTGTTGCAACCTATGAAGGATTACTGAATGAGGAATAACCAAAACGGAGGTTAAAAATGAAATGGTAATCTTTATAACATCAACAAAATACAATACTCGCCAGCGGCGGCGTGAAGTAGGTAAACCAATGCTAGTGGTGGACAAATTAGACAGCATTATCACTCCCACTTAATAATAGTGTCCAATGTATTTATGAGAATATGGGACATACCCATTAGTGTTCATAGGTACGGTATATAACAGACTGATAGACAATTACTGACAGACACGCGTTCGGTTGTATTAAAAAGGATTACTTAATAATAGTTTGAATATTCAAAATTTTCTAACTCTTCCAATCCAATCACGGCCATATGGCAATCACTAATCTGTATTAAAATAGATTAAAACATTTGTTTGTTTTTGTTTTTTTTGTTTTTTTGTTTTTTTTGTTTTTTTGTTTGTTGTTTTTTTTTGTTCTTTTTAGGATATTTTCATACTTTTATAGTAAATGTTTTGAGGAACTCTCCTCTATGATAAGTAGACTCTATGAATTTAAGCGCATTACTCAATTGGCGCCAAAATTTAATCATTTTACGAATGGTTATATGTAGTCGTAAGTTCTATGCCAATAGTTTCTTTTGTCGCACTTCTAACTTGTGCAAATCTCTTTCAGCTTTTTGCATTTCAGTCAACTTTGATCTTCAAAAATATAAATGTAATGTCAAACGTTATCTTCTGTCCTCTTAAATTCTGTTTCATCATTGTTCTCGCTACTTAATAATGTTTCTCTCATATTTTTTCACACTCAGTAACAGCCACTACGTGTTAGTGGCTCTATTACCTTGTTTGGGGTGAAATGATTAAAAAAAATATGAAAGAACAACAAAAAAGAACCGTTCCAAAAGCTGTAAAGATTTTAACGCTCTTCCATAACTGATGAAGGTAAGTATTTTTTTTTTTTTTTTTGTCTATCACCCAATTATACTATTCTATTAATTGTAAGGATGTATTGACGCTGTTAATTTGAAACGAAGCAAACCAGTCATTGAGTCTAATGTTTCGGTGCTAATCTTTTTGTCCTCTGAGTGTGGTAATAACTGCTACTTTACAATGGAACAAAATGTTAGCAAGTTAGCCTCGCAGTCCATTACTCACATTGAGTCCAACACACTTGTGAACTCTTACTGTACGAACCTAAACTTACTAGATATCAATAACTTATAATACTACGTCCTATTCGAATGATAAGCATTACTGATGCTTTTAACTGGGCTTTCATGGATGTGAAGTAGAGGGACTAAATATATCAGCAAGCCAATATTTGTCCGATTTTACAGGATTTCAAACATTCATCATTCAAAAAATATTTCGTTTTCTCCGCTCATCAAGGACTTTTACATTGAGAAATGTTGGTATATTCCTGTTGAATAATGAATAGTAATTTCCTCCCAGTAGTCACAGATAAAATTGAACTGCGTTCGTCACTAGTCCCGTAACCCATTAGGGTCGTTTGCTCATCACGTGTACTGTAGCCATAACAGTAGTGGGTGTGCCTAGGACAAGCTAGCCTAATAGACCTTATCTCTCTTCAGGCTAGTTTGTAATTCAGAGTTTTCCTTCTTCTATGCTGGTTACCACCTAAAAGCAATAGAACCCAATTTGCTCTGCTATTCAACCATAACTGGAGTGAGATGTACACATGAGTCTTTCAATGACATTAATGCGAAATGAAATAAAAAGAGTGGAAATTGAACACAACACACCAAAATCCTTACCTCTAATCGTTAAACTAGGCACCTCTATAAAAACGCGGTATCCAACGTTTAAAATGAATTTTTAATAATGAAAAATCTTTTTCTTGAAGCTTTTATTTTATTTTTAATTTCAAGCTGATAGATTAAATTTAATATTTCCAAGAAACAAGATACTGTGCTGTATTTCAAAAATAATTTAAATTGATTGAAAGTAGTTTTCGTTTTGAAATTTCTAAATTTTTCTTAATTTGGTACCATTCTTAGCAAACTGTTATTTTATTTTTGGAAGTTTTTTTTAATAAAAAGATTTATATTTTATGTAAATCTTTTTATTAAAAAAAACCTCCAAAAATAAAATATATTTTTCTGAAATTTTATTTGCGGAATATTAACTGATTTAAAGTATAATTAAACCGATTTGAAACAACTATTATTTAAGAAATTATCAGAAATTAATTTTTTAACACGACGGTAGCTTGTTTATTTATGTTGACACTCGTTTTAACAGCTCGATGACAGATAGAGTTTTATCTAATGCTGTTCTACGAGGGCTTTAAAAAATATTGAGGAATATAACTTGAGCGCCTTTTAAGTATTCAGTAATCTTAAAAAATTAAGAAAATATTCTCCGTAATCTAATGTTTTATTGAATTTTAGAGAATTTTGGCCCTAAATTTACTATATTTATCGGTCTTATATTCTGATAATATCGTGTATGGGCCACCGTATCTATAAAAATGGGCACGTTTATACACATACAAAAACAATTCAAAATTCCTTTAAATTCGTCAGATTGAAATACGATATCTTCTTTAATACAATATTGACCTTTATATATATATATATATATATATATATATATATATATATATATATATATTATTCATAAAAGAAATTAAAAGCTTCTGTAATTAAATATTTGGATTTATTGCATTTTTTAATTTACGATTCAGAGCAGATTTTTGGTAAGATGGAGTCCAATTTTACAAAACAAAAGTGATGATTTAATTTCTCCAACGAGTTCCGCTTGAGTTTTCATGAAATTAAGTAAGTGGGGTGAAACGCATGTAAAACAAGATTTTTACCAAGATTTTCTAAAATAAAAACATTTCTAAAATAAATCCATTCATTTGCAAATAAGTCCTGAAAGTTTCATTAAAATCCGACAATTATTTGATTTTTGCAAGAACTTCCAAATTAATGTGTCTTTCACCGCAAAAAAGACTTTAAAATTTGCTATGCTAATTCATAGTACACCCGCTGACAAAAAAAACTTTAATCAAAATTCTGAATGTTCTAAAAATGACTAAAAAGATTAATTGAATATTCGAAAATACTTTGATCTTTCCTCTTAATAATAACATAAAGATTTCCACGATAAAACTTTGTTTTCGTTAAGTTTAGAGCATTTTTCATAAAGATATGCTAATTCTTGAGCGATTTTGTGGAGGTACCTACGTTAAACTATCCGTGCCACTAATAATTCATTTTTATAGGTAATCCCAAATAGGTCCTGCTTTTAAAAGTGTTAATCATTCGTACATAGTGTTCATCGTCTTTGAATATTTTTGGTAAAAAATTAAGCATGCAATGGAAGAGGTAAACAGTAAGTAATTAAAGATTATTGTTCATCAGATATTGTCATATTTAATCAACTTAGAAACTTATAAATTTTTCAGGGAACAAAGTTAGATTTCTTTAAACGGAGAATCAAAAATTTGTCTTCCCGTTGAGCTGCATTCGCTGAAAATGAAGGTAATAATATTTAAATAAATTTAACTTACACGTGTTTTTATATCCTTCCTTGGAAAATGTAATTACTTTCCAAATATCCTAATATTTTGATATCGGCAAAATTCTTGACAAAATAAATCTGAATTTATCATATTGCTAGAAAAGCATTTCCTTTCTTTCACACAATTCAGGCATTCATTGATTGATTGAATTAGTCAGTCATTTTCTACGTCTTACTAATAAATCCATAGCTGGGGGAGAAGTGATGGATTCATACTTTCCACAAGGGTTTTTTGCCCGTAAGAGAATATAACGAATCCAACTGGAATTGGAACTCGGCTCTCCGATTATCAATTCAGAGCCGTCATTCATTACACCATTAGCACATCCAAGCATACAGTACCTGGTATTTTTAAGCGGTCACCCATCTAGATATTAACCAGGCTTAATATATATTAACTTCGGTTATCGTACGTGATGCGACTGTAAGCGTTTCAGGGACGTGAAATCTTTTGAAAAAATGCTGCACGCCCAAGAATTGCCTAAAATAAATTCTGCACCTCTATCTTGAATTAAAAGATTGATTCAATCATCAAATGTAGGATCATCGTCAAATCATCAAAGGCATGGTCGTAATCATCAAATCATCAGAGGTAGGGTCATAATAGTCAAAAGAAGGATCGTAATCATCAAAGGAAGGGTCATCCTATCAAAGGTAGGGTCTTAATCATTAAAACAGGTTCGTAATCATCAAATCATCAGAAGCAGGGTCGTAATCATTACAGGTGGGGTTGTAATCATCAGAGGCAGTGCCATAATTATCAGCGGTTTGGTCGTAATCATCAAATCAACAAAGACAATGTCATAATCTTCAGAGGCAGGGTCGTAATCAACAAATCATCAGAGGTAGGGTCGTAATCATCAGAGGCGGGGTCGTAATTATCAGAGGCAGGGTGGTAATCATAAACAGGACGGGTTGTAATCATCATCCCATCAAATACAGAGTCTTAATCATCAATGGCAGGTTCATAATCATCAAATCATCAGAGGCAGGGCTGTAATCATCATCGGCATGATCGTAATCAACAAATCAACAAAGAGAAGGTCTTAATCTTCAGAGTCAGGGTCGTAATCATCAGAGGAAGGGTCGTAATCATCAGATGCAGGGTCGTAATAATCAAATCAACAAAGACATGGTCTTAATCTTCAGAGGCGGGGTCGTAATCATCAGAGGAAGGGTCGTAATAATCAAATCAACAAAGACATGGTCTTAATCTTCAGAGGCGGGGTCGTAATCATCAGAGGAAGGGTCGTAATCATCAGAGGAAGGGTCGTAATAATCAAATCAACAAAGACATGGTCTTAATCTTCAGAGGCGGGGTCGTAATCATCAGAGGAAGGGTCGTAATCATCAGAGGCAGGGTCGTAATAATCAAAGGCCGGGTTTTAATTATCAAATCGTCAAAGCAGGTGCCGTAATCATAAAATTCAGTCAGTTATGTGCCATGCGTGATACACACTTAGGCGATCATGTATCTTTCGATACATGACTGACGAGGCAGATTTTTTCCCACTGTAGGTTGCCATTTCTTTCTGCGGTAGACCATCCAAAGCTATAGAAACCGGTCTGTTCTGCTAGTTACCCATAGCTTGGGGAAGCGACTGCGTCGTAATCATCAAAGGTATCGTCTTAATCAACAAATGTAGTGTTGTAATTATCAAATCATCAAAGGCAGGGTTATCATCAAATCATCAAAAGCAGTGTCGGAAACATCAAAGCTTGAGTTGTAATCATCAAATCATCAGAGGCAAGATCGTAATCAAAAAGGGCAGGGCCGTAATAATCAAATGCACGGTCATCATCAAATGAACAAAACAGGATCGTAATGTCTCGCAAATTCAATTGTCGTTTAAATTACGCAAAAATAAAAAAATAAAAATGACATTTCATTTTAACAGATATATTTACCAAAATTACACAAAAAATATCTTGAAATACTAAGAATAAATTTATTCAATAAAATCGCCATTGACTTCAACCACGTCCCCTGACGACTTCGGAATCTCCTGCATTTATTCTGGACAGTCTCCTTATTTAAGTTGGTGAATGCTGCTATAATCCTTACCTTCAGTTCATCTTTGGTGTTACAAGGAGTTTTGTTGGTCTCTCGCTCAAATGCGCCCCACATATAATAATCAAGGGGTTTGCAGTCTGGGGAATTAGGTGGCCAGATATAAGGGGTGATATGGTCGCAGAAATTGTTTGACAGCCATGACAAAGTTCTCCTGCTTATGTGGCATGGTGAAAAGTCCTGTTGCCAGACATAGCGTCTTCCAGCAGCTATTCTCTTGATCCAGGGCAGCACTACTCTCTCAAGGCACTTAATGTAGATCTCTGTGTTGAGTCTGAGGCCCTGTGAAAAGATTAATGGATGCTCAACATTGCCATCACTTGTGATCACTCCAAACATATTTGTAATCACCATTATACTCATCTAACTCTTTCCTAATCCTCTGCACTGTCCTCAGATTCAAACACCCTAAAACGTTCGTAGTGAAGCTTCCGGTGCGAATACCAAGCAGTACAAATCTAACAGGATTTATTATTCTTGAACAAAATAAGATACACTGATGAAAAATTATAGGAACTCCTAGACAAAGTCATAAAAAAAGCGTGAAGAAAAGACTAATGATCGACGGTAAGAAGACAAATCACGGTCCTTAACAAGATAAGCCGTCCAAGAGTCTGGTTACGAATTGGTGATGTCAAAATCAAGCGATTACAGATATTTAAATATGTGGGAATTATTAGAAAAAATGACGGAAAATGTAACACAGCAATCCGAAGGTGCATTGGCATAACAAAAAATGCCTTCCAAAACCTAAACAAAGTATTAAGAAACGGGAAAATTGTGTTAGAAACAAAAAGATTGCTGAATTTCTATGACCAATCTTTCTATATAGCAGTGAATGCTGGACACTTTCGTCACAAATTAAGAGGAGACTAGAGGTAACGGAGGCGTGGTTCTACAGAAGGCTGAGAGTATAATGAACTAGAAAGTTTATAGAAAATGGAAACAAAAAGAGTTTATACTTAGAATCAGAAAGAGAGAGTTGAAATTTCTTGGACATATAATGAGGAAAGTGGGCTTGGCGAAATTGAAACACACGTGACATACTGGTTACTTCGAGTAACCTATCTAACGAGCTAATGGATAGCAGAACAGAGGGTGGAAGGTATAGTAAGAGGGCAGACATTACTTACTACGAAGGATAGGAAGTTATGGAGAGTCGAGATCACCAACGTCTAGAAGGAGCGCAAGAAGAACTTCGTCATTGGCAGTGTTTATGCTTAGCTTTGCTTTGGGGTTCTCGTTAGTGTAAAATGAAAGGCTACTTCGGATTAAAAATATGTTTGTGAAATACAAGAATTAAAAAGATTACAGGATTTTTATCGAGAGGATATTAAATAACCAAATGTAATCTTTTGAGAGTTTTTCTGGTATATTTATTTGTTCAAAAATTCTGTCAAAAATACATTTCAAATTTCATTTTACGATTTAAATAGTACCGATAAAAGAAAAAGAAAAGCTAATTGTAGATATTTGTCCGCAGAAAACATACTAAATACGGAAATTCGATTTGGCTATAGGTACCACCAAGCTGTAAAGCCCTCCAGGAACACATCCTAATTAAAAGCTGATCTGGCAAACCATCCTAAGTTTACAAACGAACACAAGCTTCTGTAAAGCAAAAACAACTTATTACTTTTAATTAAATCACTTTTTATATTTTGCTAGCGAATATTTTCGAAGCGAACTTAATTTTCACTTTTTTCATTGAACAACATTTTTAACTACAATAAAAAATATGTTATTCTTTACTAATCCTAATAATTCAATCAAGTGATTATATTTCGTTAACTAAATATAATGATGTATGTGAAGTCAATAAGCAGTAACGATTGTGAAACGCATACCTGATTCTGCTTGCATCTACTGAGTCGATGACTGTCAAGGTGTTCAATTTATCTGCATGGAGGAATTTCGTGACACGTCTCTACTGCGGATTCACTTTCATGTCAGACGACATTCTGCAAGATTGCTATCTGCAAAAAAGAAAAAAAAACTAACATCGCCATGAGCCAATATAAAGCAGGATGTATTACTTACGGAGCGACCCCTATATACAAGATTAATGCTAGAAATATTTCAGGATAAAAGGTTAAATATTTCACGCTTTCAAATGTCGGTGTTAAAACTTTATGGCGAGAAAAAGAATGTTTCTTGAAATACAGATGTTACCGCAAGCTTATAATTAAGAATAAATGGCGTTTATATTAACCTTGACACGTAGAATATGATGTTTTTGATAAAGTGGTTCGTATTCCGTGGATCATTTTTAGAGAGTTTTGTTTCTGCTTTTTTTTTTATAGGAAGTTATCGAAGTTCATGTGAGAAAATGAAAAGCTGAAAAGGTGTGTGTGAGTGTGACAGTCAGCTGCGTTCGTCCCTTGCCTCAAGTCGTGTCCCTTTTCGGGAGTACGTTCTACGATTAAACGTTTTCATTTTATTAAATAGGATTGTGAGAAGTATTCGATATTGAATTTTTATTATCATATTTTAAGACTTGTGTCTAGAGAATAAAGTTTACATGCTTTCATAGTTAATGTTGCCATGGTAAAGACGATGTACTGTTGCTTGACGTAATTCTGAATTTTTTGTCGAAAATTAATCTACTATCTTGAGCCGGAAGTTATTCTAACTGTAGTGGGGTTTTTTTTGTTTTTTTCTGGTTTTCGCTTCAATGTGATTACGGACAACGAGGGGTCAACTTCCGGTTGTCTCGTAGCATATAATTTATTCACTCCCACGAGTTCATACAATTTGTTTCATAATTCTTCATATATGTATATGTGTGTGTGTGAGCGCGCCTCTCTGTGTGCGCGTGCACACCTCTACCCACACACGCGCATATATATACACTCACGTGAATGTACTTTTGCAGCATTGCTGTTAATCTGTTTGTTTGACTACCAAAAAAATGGTTGTAATGTATACGAGCAAGCATTAAACTGAAGGGAAGAGGAAAAGGCTTACCATCAAAAGCTTCAATTTACTCGAACTAATCTCCATCCTGTAACCAAGCACAAAGACCGTTTCTTTATGACAAGGTACAAAACATTAAAACGTAATTACAACACAGTTTAAGATAAACTGCTAAAAATGTGGCGTATCATGAAAAAAATGCCTATGGAAATGTATTTATTCGCCATAAGAGAAAAGATGAAAAAAATAACCATTTTATATATGAACAAGATTTATTTGTTTTAGCGAAAGGGAAAAAATGTAAATATATTTGTTTCAATTTGGAAAAAAAAATAATTTATGTGATTGCAAGTCAGAAGTCTGTACATGTTCGTGCTAATTGTCGTGTGTTCATGCGTGCGAAAATATATAAATCATTTTGAGTTTTATTAAATTATATACATTACATACATGGGTATTTTTTACAAATAGATCTAAGAAAATAAGAACTAAAAAAAACTAAGAATTTACGTTTTAATATTTTATTGTTACCAACTGAAGAAGAAATGATCAGTGCTTATATCCAATGACAAAATATAGAATTACAACAACCCGGAGAACAGTACCAATATGTGTGACTGCTAGTGAGTAGTAAATATACTGATAAAATTTTCAAATTTTCAGACATCTTTTAGTGTTGTAATACTTGTACAAGTGCACAGTTTATGTTTGAGATTCGGACAATAAGGTCTAATGTAGGGAAAGAATCAAGTGCAAACATATGTCATATCACGGAAATGCACACGGACCGATTTTGTTCAGTTAGAACCGTTTGAGATGGGTCAGGTTGTTGGTAGAGAAAGGAATTCGGAAAATTATTGTGCATGCACGTGACGGATTGGTGGTGCTTTAGGATTGGCCAGTGGGATTTTTTAAACGTTTAGATCAAGTTCTGAACAACGGTAGTACAAACGCTGACCATGATCGGCGAGTCGAGTTCAAATTCCAGGCTAGTCTATTGTATTCACTTTCGCATTCTTTCTTTCGTTTTATGTGTCATGTCCTTTCAGGAAGTAGGTGATCATGGCTCTCCACCGCCCTCTATCCCTTGCAGTTTTCAACAAGTCTCTTCCCTCTGCTACTTCCCTTAGACCACGTTCTATCATCCACTTGCTTAAGCCCGCTAGGTATGTCATGCGTTGTTTTCCCTTGTCTCTCTTTTGCTCTATTCGACTTGTGAGTATCAAATTCTCCAGGCCCTCCTTCCTCATTATATGTCTCAGAAACTTCAGCTGCGTCTTCCTGATGCTAATTATAAGCTTCCTCCTTGTTTGCATCCTCTCTAATAACTCATCGCTGCTCACACAGATAATAATAAAAAATCTGTGGGGAGCCATGATTGCTTACATCCTGAGGGTGAGGGCATCTGAAGGATATTACTTGTGCGTTTAAACTTGATTAAATTGAAATATATTCAGGGTGTTGTATGTATATTTTCCGTCTGCTTATATTTATTCTCCTTATATCATTATTATACAGCTCGTCTAAAGTTATTATGCAAATCACATAGACCTAAATAACTCGAATTTTCTGTATATAATTTTAAACAATTAATTTAAACATTGAAACAAAGCTTGAGTTAAACTTTTAAGTAGTTTCAAGATGTTTTACTAAAGTTATTGGATTTATTATAAAAATTTCAATGTGAAGTTATTATGCAAAACCAGAAAATCAATATTTACTTCAATAGCAAGGTAATAAAATGATCAACAATCGATAAATACCTATAATAGAACAAATAACAAACATATATGATACGTCTTTGAAGCATTTACATCTTAATGTAGTGACCTTTTCTCAATAGCAACCAGCAATCTATCATTCATTGATTTTGTTAAATTCTTTATTTCAGCATGTTCAAAATCCCTATATGATGGTTTAAATTGCTTCCCATAGGTCTAATTTGCTATAATATTGATTGCCACCTTCATATAATTTCATCTTCACAATCGACCATAGATTTTCGATCGGATTCGGGACTTGATGTTGGCCATTTCATTATCTTCTCTTCTGTAAGTCTTTTAAGTTACAAAAAACTCACAGGTAACTTTAGAGACACGAAAAGGGGTATTGTCATACATGAATACATACTTCACTTTGAAACTGCGAGGCTGGGATTTGTACCATTCAACAAAAGTCTTGTCCATGTAATCGCAATAGTTCGCACCGTTCAGTTTAAATCCTTCATCGACTTCAGCCCATTGCTTTAGAAAAGTCAATTTTTATGTATTTCTTGGCCCTATTTGACTTTTTATTTACTTTACCTCAGAGGTTTCTTGACAGATCCCAATTTGTGAAGTAATCTAGACCCTTTGTCCTTCTTGATTCCCTCAATTCCAGCTTGTTCAAAGATCTGAACTCTGATTAAAAGGTGTTGTTTCCCTATGAATCGCTTTAGTTTACGTTCTTTTCCTTTGCTTCTAGTTCTCAACTTAGTTATATTTTCAACAATCCTCTTTATCGTTCGATGATCTCCGCGAAGCTTCTTTGAAATCTTCAATGTGGACATTCTCTCACTCAATAACTTTGTTATCAACTGTTTTTCAACATTTTTAGATCCTTTCCTTTACAAATGCTTCAACATATATTATGGGAAAACGAAGAAAGTAGCTTTTATTAGATATCAGAGGCCTTAAACTAATATTAGTTTAATCTGAATAATAAAATCAAATGCATTTTTATAATAAATTCAATAACTTTAATAAAATATGTTGAAACAACCTAAAAACTCAAGCTTTGTTTTGACATCTAAATTAATCGTTAAAACTTGACAAAAGTTTTCAAAGCAAATTCGAGTTATTGAGGTTTATGTGATTTGCATAATAACTTCAGACGGACTGTATATTAAAAAAGACCCACATTTTTCTAAACGCACAATCAAAAAATGCATACAGTTTGAAGCTTAGATATTGCTAAGCTATATTTTTTTAGTACTCTTATCAAGTGGTATATCTCTGTGGCCTTAAAAATCATACAAAACAAAAGATCCTTGCATAATTTGAACCTTTATTTTATGTGACTTACATAGTTTGGACAGCTTATACTGTTAAAATTATGGAAATGTGTCAAGTTACAGAAAGTGTGGGAGCAATAAACTAAGAAACAATTTATAACTTGCGGATCGACGTTTTAGGAAAGTAAGTTTATCACTTTAGACGAAAAACCATTGCTCTTGTTACAAGCCAACATTTTTCCACCTGATAGCCAGCCTCACCTGTCAGTCTTCTACTAACGGAATTAAAACTCAGTGTATAAACATTCCTAGTATTGAATTTTCTAGATGAGGAATTTTCAGAAATTGAAAAATATTTTGACATTAATGCTTATCGTTCCAAAGATCTGGGATTAATTACAGATAGACATTATACGGATGTGCGAATCATGTGAAAGCGATTCTAAAAAGACAAATCTTTGAGTTGAGTTCTAATTCTGGTCGAGTTTGTTAAGTTCACTTTTGCACTAATACCGTTCAAAAAGCTATGAATATCTTTTTACCCTTTTCCCCTTAAATACCATGGCAGACTGATCTCTCTCTCTCTCCCCTCTCACTCTCCCGTCTCTGTCTCTGTCTCTCTCTGTCTCTCTCTCACACCCTTCTCTGTCTCTGTGTCTGTCTGTCTCTCTGTCTCTCTCTCACCCTTCTCTGTCTCTGTGTCTGTCTGTCTCTATTTGATTGACTAGAAATAATGGCTCAATAAAAATACCCATCAGCTGAGGCCATTTGTGGGCATATGTCGGCCTGTCAAAACGTACAACAATTGAAACGGAAATTCTTTAGTCATATGAATTGCACAAATTACTGTTGGCGAATATAGCGTCCCTCCCTTTTAAGAAACCTGTAACACTGGTCAGCACATATTTTGGTTCAAGAATGCAAAGACTCTTTCTTGGATAATTTGAAGGCGACGAATCCAAAAATAACGTCATTTTTTCATATTGGTTACCATTTTCTCTATGCCAAAATGTCACATTTAATTTTACTCATTTTTTATCAAGTGAATTCACGGTTTCCAGATTAGAAAATGAAAATCTAAAATCATAATCAATTAAAATCAATCTTTATTAATGAAAAGTAATCTGGTATCTCAATGATGAATGATGGCTCTATAAAAAATGGAATCTATTTAATGGATTTAATCATAACTTGACCATTTTTATAAGTAACTAATAATGTATATAGATATCTCAGTGCACATTGATATTCAAACTATTAAAGACTATTCATAATCAAATTCATAGTCTTATCAGTAGTATGCCCATGTATGTATTTTTTTGCACATACCACATAATTATAAACAAGATTTAGGCTTGGTGTTTTATATGAGTTTACTGAATTTAGCTGATATGTAATATTTAGTGTTAAGTATGAATTGAGGACCAAAGTCAAGTCTCCTTTTACTTTGTATATAAATAAAATGTTATTATCACATGTCGTTTTATTTCTAGACCTTAGTACCAAAGCAATGTCTTCAAGCAGAGAATGCAAAATCAATCCAGTTCTTTTTCTCTTATATATGTGGCAAGTTTACAACAATGAATAACAGAAAACTGATTTTATCAGACAAGCTTATCATGCTTACATTGAAGTGGAGCTGGGCAATCAGGACAAATCGTGGGCAGCACATATTGTCTGCAAAACATGTCAAGAGCATCTTACGCCTGTGGAGACTAGGGATACTTGAACTTCATTTCAATTTGGTAATTCTGACGATTTGGCATGAACCACAAAATCACATTGATGACTGTTATTTCTGTTTAATTGACATTGCCGGCCTCAACAACAAGAAACAATAATCTGTGAAATATCCTTCCCTCAATTCAGCTATCAGACCTGTATCACACGTCAATGAAATCCAGATTCCTGTCTTCAAAAACTTTATGCCCTGTGACATTGAAGAATTGGACCATGATATATGAATGATTTCATAGACATGGGCGAGAATGAGAAGGTCAATGATTTTGAGGGATTATCATCTGAACCGATATTGTTTGATCAATTCTTGATCAAACAATATTGAGTTGAGCTACTTAATCAGGAATTTGAGTTTATCAAAAGAATCAGTGGAACTCTTAGCTTCAAGACTGAAAGCGAAAAATCTCCTTAAAGAAGGAACAAAAGTTACATTTTATCACAACAGAGATGCTGAATTTGTCTCCTACTTCAATCTAACCAACAAATTTTTCTATTGTAATGATGTCAAAGGAATTTTGCTGCATCTTCGTATTCATGACTATAATGCAAATTCATGGAGACTATTCATTGATAGCTGAAACTGTAGTTTAAAATGTGTTTTGCTGCACAACACCAATGTATACACAGCAATACCAACTGGACACACCACAATGCTGAAAGAAAATCATGAACCCATCACTTTCATCATAACTGGGTGATTTGTGATGACCTGAAAATGGTTAACTTTTTACATGGACAGCAATCAGACTACAAAAAGTTCCCATGCTTCCTTTATTTATGGGACAGTAGAGCCAGAGATCAACACTGCGATAGAAGAAAATGGTCAGTCAAAGTAGAAATGAAAGTTGGAGAGAAAAATGTGATAATTGATCCATTAGTGCCCTAAACCAAAATTGTCTTCCCTCCTCTCCATATCAAATTAGGATTTATGAAGCAGTTTGCGAGAGCGCTTGACGACGAAGGCCAATTTTTTCAGTATATTTACAGTGCATTTCCTGGTTTCAACATAGAAAAACTGAAACAAGGTATTTTTATGTACGTGACATTCGAAGACTCATCAAGAATGACAACTTCGCCAACTCTATGAATGTTACTGAATCAAATGCTTGAATTTCATTTGTTGCTGTATTAAAAACACTTTCTTGGTAAACGCAAGACATACGGCTATAGGGAACGAGCCAACGAGATGTTAGTAAACTACCAATTGTTTGGTGCTAACACAAGCATCAAACTACATTCCCTGCAGAGGTGATATTAAGTGGTGATTCTCTCAGTGTAGCTTAAAAGTGGCACAAAGTCGTAAGTATGAAACATGAAGTGAGGATCGAACTGACTACTCAGTCGTAATTGATCTAGCGAGGTAAGCTCTCTAAGTATTAGCAATATAAGTGATGAACAAGGAGAATGTTTTCACCAGGATATTAAGTTCATGGAGGACAGATATCAATGAGATGGAATAAAAGAATGATGGTCGATTACTGTTGAAGCCTGAAGAGAGAGATTCGTGAAAATATTTAAATATGAATTTAAAAATTAGAAAAAAGAACAATCATAGCAAGAACTTTCGCTTTTTTTTATTTTCGTGAATATTTGTGTTTTGATATACTTTACTTCTTACCTCACAGTTGAAACTTTATATTGCATAACAGTTCATTTTTTTTTTTAGACAAGTGACACAAAATAAGCAATTTCACTGTTTCTGTCCATCATCTGAAGCAAGAAAACTAGAGCTAACGGAGAAAAATTACTATGATATTCATACTTAACGCCATGAAATTGTTTAAAATTAGCCATGATATCCCTTGCAACATTTTAAAAGCCTTTTTGTAGTCCAGTGTAATTAATACTGTATTTTTATTTTATTTTTAACATTTTACGGTGGGTATTAATTAGATAGCTCCACTAATTTTCGATCCGTATGGTTTAAGATGATTTTTTATAAATGAAAAAGCCATCTTGAAACTTTTATTTTGACTTTAATTGAAAGCTAAATGCTTAAATTTACTATTTCCAGCAAATGCTGGTGCATTTCAAGCAGAAATTATATTGATTGAAGTGAATTTTTTTTTCTAAAATAGCTTATTAATACCCTTTTTAGTCGTCTTTCATCACGATGTAATTCGCTGTATTAAAACTTCCAAAATAAAATATACTTTTGTGAAACTTTATTTGAGGAAAATTAGCTGATTTAAAGCATAATAAGTATAATTAATCTGATTTGAAAAAAAATATTATTTACTTTAAGTTTAAAATAACACAGAAATGTATTTTTAAAACAAAACAGTAACTCTGTTTTTAATCGACATTGCCATGTTTTACGTAACTGACGAGATGATGACATGTGGTGACGTAATGATTGTTATGCTACGGAAGTCTTTATCTGTAAAATATAATTTAAGAAAATGACGTGTGCGCCTTTCTTATACAGTTTTTAAGTACTCAGTAATCTTAAAAATGTTAGAAAATATTCCCGCAATCTAATTTTAGGAATATTGACTTTAAATTTACTATAGTCATCGCTCTTATTTTCTGATAATGTCGTGTATGGTCGACCATACTTTCAAAAGTAGGCACGGTACATAAAAAAATTAAAATTTATTTTTAAAATCTTGGTGCAAAATGATTTGTATTAATTTTTCAATTTTTGATTAGTAAATATAGTTTTCACTTAATGACAATATCACCTAACGAGAATTAAACTAATGTAACGTCCTGGGTATGACGGTAAACTACATCCGCGTCCTGGGTATGGCGATAAACTACATCCGCGCCCTGGGTATGGTGATAAACTACATCCAACAGCAAGGCCTCAGATAATGTTTTTCGGGAAAAAATGTTGCTAGTTATACGTTTTTGAAACCATAATGTTGCCAGCTGTACGTCTTTGAAACAATAATGTTGCCAGCTGTACGTTTTTTTTTGTTTTTTTGTTTTTTTTAAACCATAATGTTGCCAGCTATACGTTTTTGAAACAATAATGTTGCCAGCTATACGTTTTTGAAACAATAATGTTGCCAGCTATGCGTTTTTGAAACAATAATGTTGTCAGCTATACTTTTTTGAAACAACAACGTTGCCAGCTATACGTTTTTTGTAAAAAATAATGTTGCCAGCTATGCGTTTTTGAAACAATAATGTTGCCAGCTATACGTTTTTTATTCCATACAAAATAGGCATTTAAAATTCATATAAACTGGATTTGGCATTAAATAACCCACAGTCGTTGATATGCCATAAAACCCAAACAAACAAACAATAAACTAATGTAGAATTTTAAAAGATTTTTTTTTAAATTATCATAATAAATTATTATAATTACAATTTTAAAAAATGAAAAACATTCTTGTAAAAATGCATTATCCACCGAATTTTGTTTCTTAATATAAGTGACCTTAATAAATCTTATTTTAAAAGCAATTAAAATCATTTCTAGTAAAATAATGTCAGGTTTTTGCGGGTTTTTTTTTTGGTTTTTTTTTCGGGAAATGAGTAGCATTTTGAAAAAAATTGTATTTTAAATTCTCTAAGGAGTCCTACTTTTAACTAATAAAAAAATTGGAGGATGAAAATTTAATTTCTCGAAATTTCATGAAATTAATTAAGTAGGGGGTAATATATGTAAAAATATTTTTTACCAAAATTTTCTAAAACAACAAATCTCAAAAATAATTTCATTCATTTGTGAATAATTCCTGATAATTTAATTTCCAAATCAATGTTTTTCACCGGAAAAAAAGCGCAAAGACTCTAATCGTAAATATTACGTTGACCGCTAACGAAAAAAAACAAGATTTTTAACAAAAAATTAGAATGTGCTAGAAAGGATTTAAAAAAGTTTAAAAATAATTTAAAAAAATACTTGGTCTTTCCTCTTAATAATAACAGAAACACTTTGACGATAAAAGTTTGTTTTTACTACATTTGGGCCTTTTTTTCAACATGCTATGCTGTTTTTCACCGAGCAAATGGAGGTACCTCTATTAGTACCTCCATTTGCATTAATTTGAGTTAAAAAAGAGAGTCCGCAGATTCGATGAACGATAGTTTACGCTGTTTACCATAAAGCTAAATACTAGACTTATTCACAAATAAATTAAATTATTTTTTACATTTTTTGTTTTAGAAATTTTTTTTGCATATGTTACCCCCAACAATTCGTTTCTTACAAATGTCCTTCAGAAATTTATGAATCCTGTTTTGTATCGACTCTCGCTTGTAGCAATCAACAATTTATGCTTATAAAATGTGCAATATCTTTTATTTCACTTGCTCAATCTTAAAAGAAAGATCAGCTAATGCTTGCGTCAGTTTACGCAAAATAAAAGTTGTTAAAATTCCTCAGGAATTGTGAGAACTTACCTTCAATCGTTTAAAATCAAACATATCATAAAATTAGTTTATCTTTTACTTTCTATATTTCAATACAAAAGTAGCGGACATTTCTCTAATGAAGACAAACATTAATTACAAAATAATCCAATCCAATTTAATATCAACGTAGTTAGTTAAACAATCATTTATCTCTGGTTTTGTCTTTAAAATAACCTACGATTAATACTGGAAATATTGCATACTAAAATACATTTGATATAAAGTGATATAAAGTTTTAGGCGTGGCCAGCGCCAAAGAGAAGATGAGATATAGAAACGGAGGAAAATAAAAATTTTAAAAAAAGAGTCGTTACAGGTTACAAACAGCTGGTCAAATTAATAGGATACAGCTGCCGTCAACACATTCCACCATCAAAGGCTCAAAATGTCCACAGTAGAAACTCTCACTTCCTTTTGGCACTTTTATTGAGTAAAACAAACTCACAATTTCATCGTTCGGCTTTCGTCTACAGCTTGTTTTCATAAATAACACTATCTACAGGCTTGTGGATAATTTACATGTACTGCCTAGGGATTTACAACAAAGCGAAAAAAAATTAATAAAAAGGTGGGCTTTGGTTAAAGGAATTTTAATAGCTAAAGAAGGATAATCATCCCAGCTGTAGTTATTTTTTTCCTAAAAAGTAGTATTTATTTTTGAGATTCGAATTTCAAATAGAAGTAACAAAGAGTTGTACGGACGACAGTGTTTTTTTTTTCTTTTCATTATGAAGTGTATTGTGTTTGTTTGTATGTGTGTATTTTGTATTAAAACTACTTCGATCATTGCTATCTCGTGTAAATAAATACTTATTTACATTATTCAGACTGTTAACCTCATCTTCATTGCCATATTCACAACGTTTAGGCTGTTGTACGCTCCGGCCTTCTTCAAGTGATTGGAATTTCGAATCGAACTCTTTATTTCGACATGGTTAGATTGTTCTAGTTCCACGTGACATGCCTCTTGCGGATGTCTCAATTATTTCGCTTTAACTCAACTTCCCGAGTTTTTTTTTTTTTTTTGGTTCACCACCGCTATAGCCTGGTATTGAACTCACAACACTTTGGGACTAGTCAGTGGATCTAACCTTTATCTACGGTTGCTGAAACATTAGGTTTATAAGTCCCAGAAATTCATGCACAGATGTCCTCAAGAACTCATGGCTCAGTGGATAAAGACGAACCCCCAAAAAATAACTTCGAGATTTGAATTAAAGGGAAATAACTTGGACATCCGGAAGAGGCATGGAACGTGGAAGTAGAACAATCTACTCCGGTGGATAAAATAAAGGGCTCGAATCGAAATTCCAATCACCTGAAGAAGGTCGGGGCGTACAACGGGTGAAACGTTGTGAGCATGGCGATGAAGATGAGAATAACAGTCCGAATAATGTAAATAATGTAAATAATCATAATACCTCATCAAAGAAATATAGACAAATAAATACTTGTTAAACGTGACAACAATGATAAAAAATATATAAAGAAAAGAAATAACTTCTAAAATTATTTTTTTTTTTTTTCAAATGAAAATTTGATCGAACATTTACTGATATTTGAAATCTTTACTGTATCGTCATAAACATATACCACTTCCAAATAAAGTATCTACTAGAATTGAATGACAAAACGACAAATTCATTTTTCTCATGATTCTCTCATTAAATATTGTAACATAGTTACAATTACATTGCATATTAATTTTTGCTTATTTTATTTATTTTATTTTTTTTTTTTTTGTTAATCGTTATAAAAATTTTGCTCAATACTCGTCTCTTGTTTTCTCATATATTGTTCTGTTTTTGTTTACCTTTCTTTGAATAGTTTTGTCCCCTCCTTATTACCATAACAGTATAAGACCACATCCTCAACACGCTAGTTTTTTTCTATTCAGCTTTCTGTATCAAGTAGGTTTTACGGGATGAAATTGCCCAAGTAATTTTTAATTCAGAGTTGTCCTTCTCCTAAACTGGGTGCCAATCAAGTCTAAAAGTCTACGTGTTATTTAAATCCATAGCTGGGGAATGAAGAAAAGACGGATACATAACTTTACCAACAGTTTTTGTGCGAAAGTAAACGCAACGAACTCGTACGGCTGTTTCCATTTTCCGCGGCCATAACAGCTACGTTACGTGCACACCCGGTTCATTAAACATATGTAATAAAGTGTGTTGCAATAACTTGGACCGATTTTAAATGGGAATTAAGTTTAAGCGTCTAATGATTTTTTTTCTTTTTCTTTCAGATTTAACAACTTAAGTCTTTGACAATTTCAACCGTGAAAAGATTAACAATCAAACAACATGTTGAAGTTATCGAAGCCTATTATGAAAATGGACGTTCAAACAGAAATGCATTTCTCGCACTTCACGATTTTTTGGTCAACATAATCGACCAACCGAGAGTGCAATTAGAAACGATGTAACGTTGTTGTGTAGAGGTTCAATTCCTGCGCGCGATGACGAATAGAGGTGTCTAGATTTTAGGCCACATTCTCGTGCACTGCAGCAATGTTTTCAGCCGAACGGCGTAAACGAGAACGCAATGGTGTTTTTGCCTCTGCCTCCGATCCAGTTTGTTTGAATTTACGAACAATTTTTCCAGTTGCACTCTTGAAACTGTAACACGTTGTTTGATTGCTAATCTTTCCATGGTTGAAACTGCTTAAGACTTAAGTTGTTAAATCTGTTAGGAAAAAAAAAGAAAAAAATCATTAGATGCTTAAAATTTAAAATAGGTTCAAGTTATTGGAATAGCCTTTATTTATATTTTACAAACATATTCGTCGTCAGTATAGAAACTCTTGAACATTTTATTCGTTTCTTAATCATTATAAAAATTTTGCTCAGTATTTATTTCTCTTTTCCGATATTTTTCTGTTTTTTTTTTTTTCGGGGGGGGGGGTGTTTGTTTGTTTTTTTTTGTTTTTGTTTTTTTTTAACTGTTTTGCATTTGTGTTCAAACCCGACCAAAAATTTCTATTTCTGTTTGTTATTTCTTTTTTCTAATTATCTATTCTTTACATTTTATTTTTTATCCATCCTATTACTTTGAAGTTCCTGTATTAAAAATCTGCATCAAAAGGATTTTCTTTCTTCGCTCTTAACACCGCTATTACTGTATATACTCTCTCGGCAATGTTTATTGTTTTAAAAAGCTTTCTAGAGAATTTTTATAAAACCCAAATACATGAAACTGGATTTATACATGAGAACTGAAAACAAAAATTTTAAACACTATTTATTTATTAGATTGCTTATTTAAAAGAATAAATTCGTATATACATAATTATAAATATATGTGCGCCAACTACAAGTCAATATTTATTATTTACATTATTATCTCTGAACTATAGTAAAAAGAACATGATGACTAGTAAGTGTAACTATACATTTTGAAAAAAAAAAACGTATGTATGTATAAATCCAGATCTTCCCAAACTATTTTAGATAATTTGTTAAGGGTAACTTAGATATGGCACAAGGCCGAAAGTGAGGATCGAATTTCATTCGTAATTGATCGAGCAAGACAAGCTAGCTGATCATTACACCACATCGAAGTGCCCAGATAAATTATATTCAGTTATGTGATACACGCTTAGGTGATCATATATCTTTCGATACATGACTGATGAGGCAGATTTTTTTCCCCGCAGTAGGTTGCCATTTCTTTATGCGGTAGACCAGTTGCTATTCAAGTGTATAGAACTCTATCTGCCCTGCTATTTACCCGTAGCCAAGGTTATTACCACGTAAGTGAATGTTATGGATTCGACTGGTATTCGAACTCGACTCTCCGATTCCTCAATCCGAGCCGCTGTGCATTACGCCACCGTTTCGCTGTATTACAGCTCATCATTATGGCTAGACGTCCGATGCTTCAAACCCGACCGATTTGGCATCAGTCAGAAATTCTACCCCCTAAGCTATCGTTTCACAGCGAAATTAAATTAAATTAATGTCCGGAAAATGCATGAATTTATTTATGCATTTTTAAAATTTATAATTACAATTACTCATTGTTGTGAGTTTATTTTCATTTTCTTCAGTCATTATTATGCATTTATGAATAAAAAAAAAACAATTGTTTTTATATTTATTTCTTTAAAATATGATAAATAATAAATATTGTATTATATTAGGTTGTTCGGAAAATAATGTCCGATTTTAGAATAAACCTCTTGTGTTCTAATATATTATTATAATAATTGTACAAAACAATATAACTTATTTCTAATGATTAATGTCCTCTTTGTTAATTTTACATAAATCTTTTTCAGAATTTAACTTAAAACCTTATATATCCCTCATCTCGAATATGAAAAAAAGAAGAGATGCCTTTATCTTTTTGCATGTGTTCAAGTTTTGTGATAGTGCTTCTCAAACTGCTGTCAACATTTATAGAGCATGCGGGAAGGAATCCCCTTGTGATCGAACAGTACGACTCTGGTTTCTGGAATTCTGCTGTTAGGATACGAGTCTTGAAGATCAAGGTGGTAGAGAACATCCATCTGCAGTTGACAATCAACATCTGAAAACACTAGTCGAAAAAAACTACGTCAAAGTATCAGAGAAATATCTCAGATATTTGGTGTCAGTTAATCATCTCTCCATAAAATTGTCAAGATAAAGAAATACAATAAATGAGTTCCAAATGAAAGTTAAATAGTTTGACATTTAGAAGTCTGTTTGATGATTCCTTTACGAAATTCGATTGATCTATTTCTTGATCGAATAGTAAAACTTGAGATGAGAAATGAATCCTTTATGACCATTATAAATGACCAGCGTAATTTCATAACGAAACATTCAAACACTTTCCAAAACTGAAACTGCACCAACAAAAGATTATGGTGACTATCCGGTGGTCCGCCACTGGTGTCATCCTTTACAGCTTTCTGGAATTTAACGAGAACATCTATGGTGAAGTTTATTGCCCGCAACTGGATGAAAGGCACATTTATTTAAGCAAAATTCGACCGTCACTGCTTCAGGACAATAGCCGGCCACATGTTGCCAGGATCTTTTAAGCCAAAAGACATTCTATTTGAAAAGAAGAGACAGAAACAGCATTCAAAGATTTCTTTAGAGATTTATCGTGAAGTCATAAATAACCTTGTAACTCAATGGCGACAACATAGATGTTCAGGGTTCCTATTTCGACAAATTTAAATCCTGTTTAAATACATTATTTCAGGAATAAAAGTTGATTATAAAATCGGACATTATTTTCCGAACAAGCTAATCATTTTTTCTCATAATTTTTATAATCGTATAAAAAAAATAATATTTAATATTTTTGTTGTCAGTTCTTCATATGTTTGGGTTTTATTAAAACAATAAAAAAAAAATTGCCGTGAAAGTATACGGTAATAGCAGTTCATTTTTTTTCTTTGTCTTTTTTTTTTTTTTTTTTTTTTGTTGTTGTTGTTGTTGTTATTTGGTCGGTACCATTGCTGACATTTGGCAAAATCTCAACCTTGCATTAATTAATAAAATCTGTTTTCTTTCTTATAAATGAAATTAACAGACCGGATTTCTTTAAAGGAACATTTGGAATTGAGGGTTTTCTGGTTTTATCCAAAGTACCACATTATGCGTATAAATACCAAGGGAATCAATATTTAAAAAGAATCTAATGAACTGGCATTCCGAGGTTTTAAAGCTGTTGTGTCGTGTATCTTGCTAAGTAAGCGTTCGACCTCTGTACTAATTTGCATATCACTACAAAAGCCGTATTAATTTCATCAGAAAACTAAATCATTTACCTGCGGGAAAAGTACATAAATCTTTATGTGTGTAAAATGGTGGATAAAAAAATTGGATTATACATATTGACTATAGTTAATGAGCTATGTTTATTTATGTTTGAATTTCTCACTAGCAGTCATTAAATTTCCCCCAATAAATGTTTTGTGATGTACGAAACATCATTATACAGAGAAATTTAAGAAGCTCTATTGAATTATTTTTATATCGATGTCTGGAGTTCTATCTACGGTATCAGTGGGATTAGATACAAAAATAGATTGGTTAAAAAAAATAAATGTCGATAAAAATTCAATTTAACAGGAAAAGAAATCCTTTATATTTTGCTTTACTTCAACACTGTTTGGAGATGATTCAGCAAATGTTTGACCAAATGGATTAAAAAAATGATTCGTCATGTTACTTTCATTGTTCGTATTTTTGTTGCCAAAATTTTTATACGCATTTAAATCACAATAAAAATTATAACTGAAGATAGTTTCAAAAATATTCATGTTTAACCGATAATAGTTTTGCTGTATCCGAGATGACGTAAGTTTTATTTGCAACAGACTAATCGTTCGGAGAAGGGCTTTCAAATTGAGTTTGAAATAATTGTTTTTTTTCTTTCAATTTTTGTTTACAGAATTTAGCATTCTGTTATTTCTCAGATTTCATATGACTGCCGTCCTCTCCGCCGCCAAGAAATATCTAATGTTTGGTCATCTCTATAAATATTTTCATGATAATTGTTCCGCTTTCCACTTTGGTACCTAGACTTTATGAGAATTTAAGCGTAGTACTAGAATGCGGCAAGGTCTCATCATTTTAGAGTTGGAAATGGCAAAATGTAACCGCAAGTTCTATGCTAACAGTTTCTTCTATTGCACTTCTTATTGCACTGCAACTTCTTGCGAACTTTGGTCTTCCAAAATTTAAATGCAATGTCAATCGCTGCCTTTTGTATTCTTAATTCCTGTCCTTTTATTGTTCTCTCTCCTTAATAATGTTTTCTTTTTCTCATATTCTCTCACACTCAATAACCCCCTTGCGTTTTAGTGGTATTGTTGCTTTGCTTAATGTGAAATTATTAAAAAAAAAGATCAGATTTACAACTTAAACATCCATAAATCTGTGAGTCGTAAGAATGATTTCTGTTCAAAATATTAGCATGACTCAGTGGAGAGCGGTGTGAAGACTTGTCAAAATAACTTGTTAAAAATAGGATGGTAATAATGAACTGAAAAATAATAATATCATCGTTTTCATACATGCATCATCATACAATTCCAGAAGGAATTATTAGGTTGGTGCAAAAATAATGACGTAATAATGTCGTTTTTTGACGTATTTTTAACGTCAAAAAACGACATTATTACGTCATTATTTTTGCACCAACCTAATAACAAAGTCATTTCCATACAACAAAGAAAGGTTAGAATATAATTTTTATTTTAATATAAAGAATCTTTTTAAATATTCAATAGTGTGTTCTCTGTTACGTAATATGAAGTGCCGTTTAAAGGAAAATGATTCATCAGAAATTAACTTCCGTGTGACGTTTTAGTAGAAAACCATTAGGGAGAATATATCAAAAATGAAATTCAAATGAGCATATAAATTCTATGATTGCTTTTTGGATTACCGCTCGTACAACAGTATCAGATTTTAAATAGTAGTGAAATTCTCAGAAATGTTGTCAATTATATTAAATATGATGTTTTCCAGTGATTCTCATCGACAATTTTCCTTTTTACCTAAATATTAAATATACAAAATATCGATTCTTTTAAAAATATATATAATCTTTTTAGCTACCTGACTGAATAATAACAAAAGCCGAATGAAGAAAAAAATAATCTGTGTTAGGGCTTCGAATGCCACAAGATTTATTATTGAATCGTACGTTAAAATTTTAGGCTTTTGTTATTATGGAGTCAGGTAATTAAAACCACTATATAGTGATTTTTCAAGTATAGCTTAGATGTGGCACAAGGCCGAAAATATGGGGCACCCAGTGAATTAAAACCTTTATATAGGGTGTTCCAATAACAAAAACTTCAATTTCACAAAAAAGTATATACATATACTGTACTAAGGTCTTACTTTCTGTTTAAAAGTTGATATCTGAAAACAAGTTTTCTTTCGCTTGGAAAGCCAAAAAAGATAAACATCGATTTTCTTCATTTTTCTTAGATAACTGAAATTGGCGACGAGAAAGAAGTCATGCGTTAACATGTAGATAGTTACATCATTAAGAGGCTTACGGCCACATCACGTTGAAACACCGGTTTGCGTACGGTCACTGAAGTTAAGCCAGTTTAGTACCTAGATGGGTGACCACTTGGGAATGCCAGGTGTTGTAAGCTTGGATGTATGACTGGTATAATGGATAACGGCTCGGAACTGGTAATCGGAGAGCCGAGTTCCAATTCCCGTTGGGTTCTTTATATTCAATTATTCGCAAATACCATTGGAGAACCACCTCTTCTCTCCACCTATGGGTTAAATAGTAAGACTTGTATCACTACAACCATTTTTATCTCCCCACAAAATTACGATCTAAAAATATTTTCTGGTTTTAAATAACCTGCAAAGTTTGATAAGCTGTAGAAAACGGATGAATCGATCAGTCAAGTCTCATTAACCGTTGACTCAAATTTAGTATAAATAAATAATTTATTGAAAATTGTTCCATTATCTTGAAAACAGCCATCAAATCCTAAAGCTTATAAGTAAGCGCTTCTCAAGTTAAATAACATTTTACATACACTGACCTATAAAGAATAACTGCTGGACCTTCTGTGGAGTGTATTGACATCATGAAATGCCGAAGAAAATTGTTTTTTCTTTTTCTTGTTCATTTTTACACAAGGATTGAGGAGCGTTATTCGAAGAATATAGTATGCAATTTATACATTAAAAAAATCTAACTTGATTTTATTTAAATGAATCAAGAAAATATGAAAAAAAAACCCCAGAAAAATACCTGTCTATATTTTTGAGATGAGGTATTGTAATTATTTACACTATTTACATTGTTCGGACTGTCATCGTTATTGAGTTATAGAGATGAGTTAAAGGGAGATAACCGAGACATCCGGAAGCGGCATTGCACGTGGAACTAGAACAATGAACCCCGGTGGACGAAATAAAGAGTTCAGTTCGAAATTTCAACCACTTGATAGAGGCCGGAATGTACAATAAAGATGAGGACAACAGTCCGAACAATTTAAATAATGTAAATAAACAGAAAAATGTAGTTAAAAACAAATATAAAAGTGTACAATTATTACGTAATATCAGTCCTCTTCTATGGTAGCGAATGCTGGACTATCTCCTAAAAGATGAAGCTGGGCCTCGAGGCAACAGAAATATTGCTCTAAAGAAGGATACGGAGAATACTATGGACTGAACATGTGAACAACGAGAAAGTTTTAAGGAAAATGGAAATGAAATGGACCCTTATGTTTTGGAACAGAAAGAGGAGGAAAGTGGGCTTAGAGAATTTAAAACTCATATTGAAAGCAAGAGGCGTAGAGGGGAAACAACAATTGACCTACTTAACGAACTTATGCAAATAGATGACAGAACAAGTCTGGGATGAATAGCAAAAAAATAACATTGGTAAGAGCTGCATAGATTAGGAAGTTGTGGAGAGCCACGATCATTCAAGTCCTGAATGAATACATAATTAAGAAAGAGGGTTTATAGGACTTGGCAATCACAGGATATATTGAAGGCAAGAGGAACAAGAAAATAGCGATTAACCTACCCAGTGAGCTTGTGTAAATGGACGGTAGGATATGAACAGGGAGGGGCAATAAGGAGACAAACATTGCTTAGTGCTACAAAGGATAGGAAGTTGTGGAGAACCATTGATTTCCTACGTTCTGAAGGTTCACGGCACATGAAAGTAGATAATTCCCTTTTATTATTTTTCCCTTAGTCTATATCAATATCACCATTAGTTTATTTATATTAAATCGTGCGGGACACAAAAGTAGATCCAAAGGAAGAGTAAATTCTACATTGGCGACTGATCACTCTTCCAATCTTGCACAAACTATCCAATGAGGTAAAAACTGGCTGATTACATCCAATACTCTGAAGCCCAAGTTAGTTACATCCCATCATTACCAATCTGATCGCGGACTACCACCAATCAGAGTTAACCGAGAAGCACCGTGCCTTGAAAGACTGGTGAAACTCAAACTTACACCCGACCTCAAGTGGAATTCGTACATATGATCCATTGCTAAGGATGCAGGTAAAATCTCTTTGTACCACTCCTCTTGCTACCCTCTACCTTTACAAGAGCCAGAATTGGCCAAAAATGGAGTACTGTTGTCATATTTGGACGGGAGCTGCCCAGACCCCACTCTCCAGCCTTGATAGAGTTCAAAAGCGTCTCCGAGCCCTTGTGCGTGAGGAATTATTCTCCACCTTTCAACCTCTCTCCCATAGGCGGGATATGTCTAGCCTCTCGCTGCTCAGCCGCTATTTCCACGGAAAGTGATCGGGCGAACTAAATTCCCTGGTCCCGCCGAGGCAAATCTTCACTGCAAGAACACGCCATGCCGCTTACATTCATATTCCCTCCATATTTCCTTGGTGAAAAAGTTCCACCCGATTAGTTCCTTCCGGCGAACCACTGCCCTGTGAAACCGATTCTCAACATGATGTTCCCCCGATCACTACAATCTTATCCTGTTCAAGACTAGGGTTAACCGTTTTCTATTCCTATACACACAAATGGCATCCAAACTTAACCCTCTACCTCGTTGTAAAAAAAAAAAAAAAAAAAAGTGATCGCATTTCACTTATACTAAACTTGTCGTCAAGAAAAGTAGCTTAACTATGGTCTAAAAATCAGGTTAATTTGTGATAACCAGACTCTTCGCCTGGAAATTTGAAACGGGTAAGCATGGCGGTTGTTAGCCGCTGAGCCACTTCAGCACTATGACAAGAAGTAACAATGACAAAAGCGCATTCAGATCTTAACAAGACACTTTTCATATCTTTTTTACGACATAAACCAACAAGCTAATGAGTCCCTAATCTAACGCATTAATTGTCCTTTGTGGCTTTAATGTAATCCTATATAAACGCACCCGTTGAGAGGAGAGAACGTGTAACGTTACTCATACATACCCACCTGCTGTTAAAGATACAATCATGAAAGACTTCACATGGTCTACAGATGTACCAAATTCACTTTTATTATGAGCGGATCTGAAAGTAAAACCTTCTAAGTAGTATTAATCTCTTTACCGTTGTACCTCCTCCCTGCCGTCTCTTTCTTTCTTTCTTTCTGCTTTTCTTTCTTTCTTTCTCTCTCTCTCTCTCTCTCTCTTTCTACCTCTCTCTCTCTCTCTCTCTCTCTCTCTATCCTTCACTCATTAATGTTGTTATTTAATCTATTCCAATTACTTGAGCCATTATTCTCAAAATAACGTAGATAATTGCATTTTCTATTGCTGAAGATTCTACAAATAAAAGATGTAAAGGTGGGTGTATTCTTTCTTTTAGTTGGTACGTGTTTTGAATTCTGTCAGATTTAACATTTGAATAATGCTCAGCTTTAATGCTAAGTTTTGATTATCAATTTAAATAAAGAAATAAAAATATGTATTTGAGAACTTGAGAGAAACTAAATGACTTAAATGTCTTTTTTATTAATCCTCCCCAGCGGCAAAACGATAATATCCCTAAGAAGCTAAGGGTTTACTGGGAGTAAAGAAAATGATAAGATTTTAGTAAGGAGAAAGGACAATAAAAGAAGATGTTTCAGATAGACAGAAAATTGTGATTGGCGTTGTATTTAAATTTTTGAAGATCGTAGTTGATAGGGAAGCAAGAAACCGGAAGGGGTTTCCACAGGCGAGAAGTGCGAGAAGAGAAACTATCAGAATAGAACATGAGGTTGCATCTTGCTAGTTCAACAATAAAACACTTAATTTCATGCAGTCTATACACCAAGAAGAAAAGCTCATTAGAACAATTGCCATGAAGATATTTGTAGAAAAGACAGCAGAACACCACGTCACGGTGTCATTAAAGTCAATGAAGTTGAGATGCTATGTCAGGATCGATTACATTATAGACCATTCTTTGGATTTTGTCTGGCACCAGACCAGTTAAACTAAAACACATAAAGAATAAAAGAACAAATGATTTTTACAAGGAAATTAAGAAATTAAAGCCCGATTACGAGACCCGTAACCAATTAGGGTCATAGGGGCACAACAAGTACCGCAGCTGCAATAGCAGTGGTGTTTCAAGGGCAAGATAGCCTTCTTTAGGTGTAGTGTCTCTTGAGGACGTAGACGATTATGGCTCTCCATAACTCCCTGTCCTTTGTAGCTCTTAATAAATTTTGTCTTTCTGTTATTTCTCCGAAACCCTTTTCCGACTTCCATTTACTCAAGTTCACTAAGTATGTTATGCGTTGTTTTCCTCTGTCCTTCTTGCCTTCAATCTGTACTGTGAGTATCAGATTTTCCAAGCACTTTTTCCTCGTTATGTGCCCTAGAAATTTCAACTGTCTCTTCCTAATGTTAAGTATGTTTCCTTTTTGTTTCCATTTTCTCTAAAACTTCGTTGTTGCTCACATAATCGGTCCATGATATCCCCAGCATCCTTCTGTACAAAGTTATAAATCACTGAAAAAGTTTAACAATGATTCGTACAAGAGGTGTTCCAAACGTTTTGAATTCTCTTCTTCTTCTTCTTCTTCTTCCTCCTCCTCCTCCTCCTCCTTTTCTGTTTCCCCTTAAGGCGTAGGTGACAATGGCTACCCACATGTTCCTGTTCTTTACCGTCCAAGTCAATCACTACTCTACCATCTATTCTCGTAAATTCATTAGCTAGATTATTCGCTTTGACCCTCTTGATATGTCCAGTATGTGTTAAATTTCCCAAGCCCTCCTTCCACAGTGTGTGTCCCAAAAATACAGCTGTCCCTTTCTAATTATGACCTTAAAACTTCCTTAATGAACAATATTAACATTTTACATTGAACTTTTGAATTTTAAAAGTATTTTCTCAACTGAATTACTCTATTTATTCTACATATTTCAAAAATATCTTACACTTATTAGTTGAAAAATGAGGAAGTTTGAAGATTTAATTGTATCTCAATTGCATCTCGAATTCTTTTAGCGAAATTTATTTGATTTTAATTATGTGTCAGTAAAAAGAAAGGAAACAATCGTAAAACAAAATTATTTTATTTTATTTCTTATAATGAAACAAAAGTAAAACCTTGCATAGTAAATCGATGCTTTTTCGTCATATTTAATTTTTATTGTAAAATGTAGGCATGGAAAACATTTTATACTAACAATAGCGTAAAATTTATGCAATATTAATTAAAAGTTAATATTTAACTATTATGAAGTATTAATTAACAATTACTTTTTAAACAGTCTAAATAATATGAGATAAATGTATAGAAACATTTCAGTTTGAGCAACATGATGGAAATATATCAGTCTCAGTAACAAAATGGAAATATTGGTACAAACTCAAGAAAAATGGCTTTCTTTTCGAAAATTCTTTCGTTCCTTTTTTTTTGTAAAGCATTTCACTCCAAACAAGGAGAGAGTGCCACTAATGCGCAAGGGGTTACAGAGAGTGAAAGTAAGCGAGAAAAAACTGTGTAGAAGTATTGAGGAAAGGATAAGAAGGAGAACGGGGACCGAGGCATCAGACGATGTCGATTGACATTACATTTAAAATTCCAAGAAAATCAGTTAACACCAGTTTCTGTAAATAATTTCGCTTGTTTGTTCTATAATAATGTCAGAACACTTTTGGCCCACTCCTAAAATCTTACTTTGTGTTTAAAGAGTACGTTGCAACGACTGAGTAATGATACTTATTGAAGATTTGATGAAAATATACTTAAAGATTTTCGTCGAAACGAAATCGAACCGAAAAATATTTGATATATTAGAGAGTTAATGAATAAATTTCAGTTTATAAATTAACTAAAAACAATAACAATTAAAATATAATTTTAAAATACCGATTATTTTTTCCTGGTGTTTTATTTTTACTGTGAATTTTTAATCGTAGAGAGTTTTACTGTATGATGGTTTTATCGTATGCCTATTTTTGTACATCATGACGTAGGCATTCGTAGTTGCGAAAAGAATGATCTTGAACAAGAAATCAGCATCCTCAACTAAATGTTCCAAGAAATAGAAGTAAAGATAAACTTTTCCAAAACAGAAACTATGATCTGAAATTGAAATGAACGTTTTTAAATAGTCTCACCAGAACGATACTTTCATATGAACGCCATGCATGGCGCCAAACTTGTCCAGAAGTATCTAAACAATCAACCGTATACAGCCACCTTCTCAGATTGATGGTTAAAGGTGGCTTTAAGTGAATGAAGCCAGTAGGTCTTATCAATGACCATCTTTCTTCGAACATTGTGGATTGGCGCTATAAAATCACAAAGAACTGTACTAAATAACATAACCACATCACTTGAGGACTTTCAGCAAGGGCAACAACTAAAATGGATAGCTCATGTAACTCGAAGAGAAAATAATGACATATTCAAGATGTTGATGTTACACAAACAAAATGGTTATGAAGACTCCATTAGTACTGGAAAGAGCAAAACAGTTACTGGACTTGAAAAATCTATTTGCCTGAAAGGTTGTTTTAAAAGAAATATTTTATAAATTTCAACCGAAATTAGCACTGGCTTCTCGGACAATGAATGCCGAATGTTTCCTTATAAAGGAACGACTAATATTACTGTTATCATTGTGTTCTTTTGGTCTTCTCACTCTGTACAATAAATTATATTTTTTACAATAAAAACATATTATTATAAGTATTTTTGTGAAATAATTAAAGATAAAGACCCACGAGATAAAAAAAAAAGAGTTTGAAAGTAAATTTACTAAGCTACGATTTGGAAAAATGGGAGAAATCAGCATTTTCTAAATTGTCAAAATCTATGTAAGTCCATCAGTCTCTCCTCTGAGGAGTATAGAATCACAGTCTCACCCCTATAAACGTTGCTGTTATAGTTTATCTAGCTAGAAAGTTTTTTCTAGTTGCTCGCCCAGAGCAAACTGGGTTTGAATTCAAAGCTATCTTTCTCCTAGTCTGGTTGCCAACCTGGCCTAGAGAGCTCATTCTTCCCTGCTATTACCTCCTAGCTGGTGGAGAGAATAGATTCATACCTTTTCAAGAGTATTTATGCGAAAGCGAACGCAACAAACATGGCTGGAATTTGAACTCGATACGCCAATACCAGGTTCTGCACTATGAAAAAGTGTCAAACATTTTCATCTTAAAAACGAACAAAATCATAATGAACAAATTTTCTCTGTATTTATTGTAACAAAAAAACTAAATAATTATGTTTAAAATTTTTTTTTTCATAAATAGATTTATGAATAGAAAAGAAATGGCAAAAATGCCCCATGATCTAAAAAATCTATCAATTTTTATTTAAACATTTTTACTTGTAAACGTCATGTCATACTGACATTTGACAGGTTGTGTTGATAGAACTCATGAGTAATTTGTCGTCTTCTATTTCCAATTTCGTTCTTAGGAACCTAAAATGAATTTGTCTTTATGCTGACAGATTGATTACATTTTTATAATTCATATAATAAAAATGTCTTCCCAGGCGCCACATTTCTATTTCGATGTGCATCCGTCTATTTTGTTCTTATACGTAGCGTCGATGTAAATTAATAGAGACTCGAGCGACATAAAATTTTGATTATAATGTTTTCATATAACTAATCTTTCCATAAATTCCAAACGTCAAATCAGGACAGTTTTCAATTTTTATTATAGGTTTAGTTTTTACGTATAATAAAGTGTTTTTATAACCCAACATTAGCGCTGACACAAAAGAATGAATACTGATAGTTTATATCACCAGGACAGACATTCAAATCAGTACAGCGCTGGCCAAAATGGAACAAAGAGTAAGCCTAGATTAAACTTGGCACTTATTTTACCAAAATTAAATTAAATAGTAATTTCTGTACAGAGTGCTATACAACCGTTCAGGAAATGAACAAAGTTGATTTACTGGTTTCCACTATCTCCTTCAAAGCAGTCCGCTACACTCCAGCCGAGCAACACAGTCCGGCTTCTTGGCCTCACGTTTTCAACTGACTTGAAGTGCAGCGACTACATCGAATCAATAGCTCCATATACTGCAAGGAAAGTTGACTCACTGTGCCAGAAATTTTTTCTCGTCAGAGTCCATCTTGCACATTTACAAATCTACCATTCGTCCGTGCATTGGATATTGCTGCCATATCTGGCCTGGTACTGCTGCTAGTCATCTCGAGGTTCTTGACAAAATCCAAAGAAGGATCTTCAATATAATCGATCCTGACATGGTGTCTCGATTTCAGTCACTTTCTCATAGACGTGATGTGACTTCTCTCTATCTATTCTACAAATATTTTCATGGCAACTGCTCTGGCGAGTTTTTATCCCTGGTGTTCTGACTACATGAATTTAAGCATGCCACTAGATTGGCATCTAGGTCCCACCCGTTTAATGTTGAAATAGCTAAATGCAAACGTCACTTCTACTCCAACAGTTTCTTTTCTCACACTCCCCGCCTGTGAAACACGCTTCCGTTTACTTACTTCTTTGATAAATACAACTTCAAAAATGAAATGCAACACCAGTTGCCATCTTCTATCTTGAATCCCATTCATCTTTTTTCCTCTCCTCAATCCTCCCTATACTCAGTCTTTTTCTTTCACTTTCACTTCCTGTAACCCCCTGCATACTATTGGCTTTTCCGCCTTGATTGGGGGGAAATAATTAAAAAAGTAAAAAAAAAAAAGTTCTGTTGTGATCCAATGTACCATTCAAAAAAGGTTGTAGCGCCAAAAATTTCTACTATACTCAATTTGTGTTTAGTATTTATTTTTCCCCGATTTTTTAAATCTCTCTCTCTCTCTCTCACACACACACACACACATATATATTAAGACATGTTTCATTAAATACTTTAGACAAGTTTTCTCTACTTATTTTTAATAGGATCCTCTCGTAATTACGGACAAGTTTCTTGGTAGCCTTATTAAAGGAAGAAAGAATGTTGATGCATATTCATTTTATTCCGAGTACTTTTAACATTAGCACAATATCGTCATCAGGGTCTTGTGTTTTCTAAGACAAAAAGTTGTTGTGGTCATCATTTTTCTTATTGTGTTCATATGAAAATTAAATTTTTAGGTGTGAAGTGAAAAACGCTATGGTTATGTACTGAAACTTTTCCGTAATTACAATAGGATACTATTAAAAATAAGTAAAAAAAAAACTTGTCTAAATTATTTAATGAGGCATGTCTTAATGAAAACATGCTGCCAAAATATACGCTATATATATATATATATTAAAGACTTTTTTTATGTTTAACGTTCTTTTTATAGATACAAGTATTTAAGTAAATGCTCTGTTTATAATAAACAGTATTAAATAACGTTTACCGGCCTGAATGTCGAAGAAATTTTCATAGAAAATATTCGTCATTTGATAGGATTCAAACCTGCATCCTATACGGAACCGCCATTTATCCCGGCGTGCCTAACCGCTCGGCCACAAAGGATCGTTCGGTTGTCAAGGTCGAATTTACTGCTTATAAACTTCAATCTTCCATGAATCTCGTACATTCATAACTACCCATGGCGTATCAAATGTAAACAAATGACGTCATACATTAAGAAATGGACAAAGTCCGACAATTTATTTATTAAAAACATTTTTTATGTTTAACGTTCTTTGTGGCCGAGCTGTTAGGCACCTAATATTTCGTCTACCGGCCTGAACATTCGAGAAATCTTATTAAAGAAAGTGCGCCCTCCGGCAACATTCCAACTGTTTAAATAAGGTTAACGTAATAGAAATATATCGGATTAATAAATAAAATCCTCCATTAGAAATTGCTTTATTTACGTTTCGTATACAAAACTGACCAGTTATGACTTTTCAAGAAATCTGAACGCATAAAGTGGACTTTAAAGGCAAACAGAACCTTGAATCGAGTAGTCAAAAGCACAAACGACGGTTTCTCCTGCGAAGGAGGTCGCTGGTTTGAATTCTACCAGTGGGGTGGGTGGCACATTTTATTTCTTTTCGTCGGTTTCTCCTAAAACGGGGACACAAAGAAAATAGATACAAAGGTTTTCAACGGGAAGAGAAGGAAATATTAGGTTGGTGCAAAAATAATTTCGTTTTCTAACATATGTTACTATGTGAGAAAACGAAATTATTTTTGCACCAACCTAATATAATCGGGCGAGAATTGGACTCGACACGCCGCTTTCCATTCCCCCGCCGATAACAGTTACACTATCCACGCCTCATTAAGGAATTAAATATGGGCACTCACTGACGATCGAACTCATTCTAACTCTAATTATCTGAGGTACTTCCTTGATGGCAAGAGTGAAATTGGAAGAACAAGAGATTCTGTGAACTGAACCAACTTTAAACCTTTTGGCTGCATCATGGCACCATAATAAATTTCAATTAACATAAAACTAAACTTATTTCCAAGCAAACGAAATATACGATATAAAAAGTGTTTGTTCTATTAGCTTAAAAATATCTAGACATACGGACATTTCTTTTCTCTTCACTAAGTTTTGTATGCTGAGATGTTTCTCGTAGTGTCGGCCGATGATAACGGGTGGCATGATATGAGAGTTACAAGGGCCATTTCTCTCTGAAAATGTTACTCACCAATTATCAGCAAAGGTGGGCAACCTTAAAATGATACGGGCTACTCCCTGAAGTGGCTAAAAATCCTATCTTGTTGTCCGGCCCTAACAATAAGCCATCGTAGACGCTATTTAGATAGGAAGCTCACGCGGTCGATACGAAGGAAAATGACACCGGTTAAATCACAAGGAATATTCCCAGATGAATCTATCGTACATTGCCATTTGCTGATAGATACAAGATTAAAGAAAAATGTGGGCAGACCTGCGATAAATACCAACATTGCATGAATCATTTGTTAAGTGTCTGAGATTGGTTCAGAAAGAAGGAATTGATAAACTAAATTCAGCTAGTAAATGGGCATTTTTTCCTTTTTTTTATTGAACCTTTTTATGAGAGGATGTTATTCTAATTTGGCTGACGTGAACAACTTCCGTTTACGTACTCGAGTTAAGTATCGTTTTATCTAATCAATTCTGAACGGATGTTATTTGAGAACACCATCTTTTTAACCTTAAGTTTTAATCATGTTATTTATTGAGCACTACTGCCCTACAAATATTTTGCACATTTTAAACTACACACACACACATATAATATATATATATATATAATTATATATATATATATATATATATATATATATATATATATATATATATATATTGTTTTATATATGTGGATTATTTTCTAAAACTAGCATAGCATCCATAAAAAATCACAAGAATAATAAAAGTCTTTTCACAAACAATGTTTACTTGCCCGGGAAACGTTTATATTTAAAAAGTGCTCACTACCCAATTCAAAAAATCGAAAGTGTAGAGGTAGTTAAGATCTAAAATATTACAAACAATAACCTTTTCCGTTACTGCGGTTTCTACCAATGAAGACTTCCTCAGGCAGTGAAATGGTCAATTGTTTTTCTATCACTCCATTTATACGCCAAAAGTGTATAAAACCAGTAACCGTTTTACTGCCTGATGAAGCCTTCATTGGCAGAAACTGCGGTAGCGGATAAGATTAGTGTTTGTAATATTTTAGGTATTTTTCTTAAGAATCTAAGAGTGATCTATTAAATGATAGATAGATAGATAGATAGATAGATAGATAGATAGATAGTGTAGAAAACATATTTTTAAAAAAAAACTGTCTCCTCCGGCAGGATTCGAACCCGCGTCTCCCTTTGCAAGAGAAACCACCTTCTGATTCTGCGTGGCGTGCTTTTAATGCTCGGTTACGAAGATCTTCAGAATCAAGCAAGCTTCTATTTGCCTTTAAACTCTCTCATTCAGATTTTCGTTCAGACATTCTCTCGCTCTCGAAAGACATATCAGCTGTTTCATATCCTAAACAAAGAATTAATGGATTTATTTTTTAATCAAACGTATTTTTTGTTTCTTCAAATGTTATTTCTAGTGGATGCCCGTATTTGAGTAGTTAGTTTAAACACGTTCAATTGTATTGCAATCAAACCAAGATCCTGCCAATAAGCTCGAATTCAAACCAAACTGCTTTATGCCAAAAATGACTAACGAATCGGAGATTTTATGAAAAGAAGCGATAGTTTATTTAGCAAATGTTTTAGAAATAAAAAGTATGATTGATTTTGTTCAAAATATGATATTTTGTGTGAAAACATTTAAAGGCTTGAGTCTTCTCTACAGAAATGAAAAATTGATGAGATTCGTTCCAGAAGTTCTTATGACTGAAAACAAATGATTATTCCCTCAAGCGATTTTATCTCGAAGAATATAAAACTCAAGGTGCTAATTTTGAATAATAGGCATGGAAAACAAACTGAAAGCGACTGATTTTGTATAGTAAATGTTTCGGACGTTAGCCAAGATCAACACTGTCCGTGTGTGTCCGCATAAAATCTAAGGAATAACACATTCTTAACAAATATAACATTCTTTTGTACATACGATGAATAAATTAGTATACTGATCAAAACAGTCGACAACCATAAGACTGAAAATATGTTGAACCTATTCATAAAGAGGCAATCCAATATTTAGTTAATTGCTGTAGCAGACGGCAGGGCCGACCAATTATTCTGACCAAAAATGTCTTAGCCAACTGCAAATTTGCCTCTCTAATTAAGATCGCCGCTTCATCTTTTGAAATAACTGAATCAACTAAATATATTAGCTAACAAAATCAAAACGTTTCTCGTAAGATCTTTGATGTTTGTTTCTAAGGAAAATCTTGTAAAAGACATCAGAGGCTGAATCAGCTTCGAGAAAAATCTTATCTTCGCAGAAGTAATTAACACCGGTAAAATGTTATGGAAGCGATTTTATTAAATTTATCTTATATTAGAACATAGTTTTTGTAATTTAATGGAAACTCAAACTCGTTGCAGCTTACAGCTACATCATGCTGAAACACCGCTTCCCGTACGATCACCGAAGTCGAGCCTGGTCAGTATCAAGATGGGTGACCGCTTGGGAATACCAGGTTCTATAAATGTGCGGGTGGTGTAATGGATAATGGCTCGGAATTTGGAATCAGAGATCCGAGTTTCAGTTGGGTTCCTTATACTCATTTAAGCGCAACTATTGAAACAAAATTGGCAAAGGTTTGAATCTATCTCTTCTCTCCCATCTATAGGTTAATGAGTAAAACTTGTATTACTAAAGCCATTATTATCTAAAAAAAAAAAAAAAAAAAAAACGCAGCTAAACAAAATCAACCAACTGACATTAAAGAACTCTTTCATGACATTAATTTTATCTGTAGATGAAGCTATAAAATTGTGCTCAAAATATTTAGATTTCGGCATTAAATAATCCATAGTGGTGTTGATATGCAGCTAAACAAAAACAACCAATCAAACTCATTGCTAATTGCTGATGTCCACTTTTGATCCGGCTAATCCAAAATGAATATCAATTCTGTTATGGTGAAACACCTATTCTAAAGTTAATAGACTCTTCCACCTAATATAAGTAGGAGTAGTAAGAGAAACGAGGGTCAGTCAATGTCGAACGGCCGGCTGAACGGTTGAACTCTCTGCCTTCGGGCGGGGTGGAACCCGAACGAGGCTATGCCGAAGGGCAGAGTCTCGTTCGGGGAGGTAAACCGACCCTGAACCCGTTTTTCGGGTTCAAAGGGTATATTTTTGACCGAGCCCACGGGCTCGGATATCCCACGTTAAACTGGCCTTGTGCCACATGATACCCTCGTGGGGGGGGTGACTAAATACTAGTCGATGTCGGACGACCGACTGAACGGTTGAACTCTCTGCATTCGGGCGGGGAGGGACCCGAACGAGGCTATGCCGAAGGGCAGAGTCTCGTTCGGGGAGGTAAACCGACCCTGAACCCGTTTTTCGGGTTCAAAGGGTATATTTTTGGCCGAGCCCACGGGCTCGGATATCCCACGTTAAACCGGCCTTGTGCCACATGATACCCTCGTGGGGGGGTGACTAAATACTAGTCGATGTCGGACGACCGGCTGAACGGTTGAACTCTCTGCCTTCGGGCGGGGAGGAACCCGAACGAGGCTACGCCGAAGGGCGGAATCTCGTTCGGGGAGGTAAACCTGACCCTGAACCCGTTTATACGGGTTCAAAGGGCATATTTTTGGCCGAGCCCACGGGCTCGGAGATCCCACATTAGACCGGCCTTGTGCCACATGATACCCTTGTGGGGGGGTGACTAAATACTAGTCGATGTCGGACGACCGGCTGAACGGTTGAACTCTCTGCCTTCGGGCGGGGAGGAACCCGAAAGAGGCTACGCCGAAGGGCGGAATCTCGTTCGGGGAGGTAAACCTGACCCTGAACCCGTTTATACGGGTTCAAAGGGCATATTTTTGGCCGAGCCCACGGGCTCGGAGATCCCACATTAAACCGGCCTTGTGCCACATGATACCCTTGTGGGGGGGGGTGACTAAATACTAGTCGATGTCGGACGACAGTCGAACTCTCTGCTTTCTGACAGAGAGGAACCCGGACGAAGCTATGCCGAAGGGCAGAGTTTCGTCCGGAGAGGTAGACAGGCCTGATCCCGTTTATGCAGGGTCTACCGGGATTTTTTGGCCGAGTCTACGGGCTCGGGAACCCCACAGTAAATTTGCCCTTGTGCCACATGTGACTGCGTGGGGCAGTTACTAAATAGCGTCGATGTCGGACGACAGTTAGTCGAATACGAAAGTATCACCGACGACAGTAAGATTACTCTGCGTAATACCTATTATATCAAGTTCCTAACGTTTTTTACGTCGAATCTATTTTAGGACCGATCTAGTACAAATACAAGCCTCCACTGCGAAATTACTCCACAACAAATTCATGAAATTTTTGTTCTGTAATAATGTGTGCATGTATGTATGCATATGAAAGCGAGAGAAGGATGCAATTTCTCCTGAATTCAATGTACAAGTCATGTTAATAAACGTGGTTGATTGATTTTTTTTTTTTCATTTTTTGCAGTTTATCAACACCATGCGGGTTATTTAAAGCTGAAGTATATTTTGAATTGTAAGAATAATTCCTTTTTTTGCGAGTGAATAGTTGTTATTTTTACAATAACAATGCTTTTTTTCCAGGTACAAGTCCTACTATTTAACCCATCGACGGTGTGTAAATAGATTAATACCTTTCCAAAGAATATAGCAAGTAAAGGTAACGCAACCAGCTGGAATTCGAACTCGGCTCTCCGATTTCTCATTGCTGGCCGCTATCAATTTCAACATTCGCATATGCTCTCATAAACGTGGAATCGTTGTAGAAGCTAAATTATTGCCTTAGATATTGAGGAATTCATCGAATCACAAACGGAATCGTTCTTTCATCATTGAATACACAATTCGGCTTAAAGGACACGAACAGTTCAGCGAAAATGCTTTAATAGATACTTGGAATATACGTTGTTGCCCAAAAGTAACTTTCTGTAATACCAATTTATAATCACGGTTATAAAGCCCAAATGTTACTATCTTTAATACTAATTTATAATCACGGTTATAAAGCCCAAATGTTACTATCTTTAATACTAATTTATAATCACGGTTATAAAGCCCAAATGTTACTATCTTTAATACTAATTTATAATCACGGTTATAAAGCCCAAATGTTACTATCTTTAATACTAATTTATAATCACGGTTATAAAGCCCAAATGTTACTATCTTTAATACTAATTTATAATCACGGTTATAAAGCCCAAATGTTACTATCTTTAATACTAATTTATAATCACGGTTATAAAGCCCAAATGTTACTATCTTTAATACTAATTTATAATCACGGTTATAAAGGCCAAATGTTACTATCTTTAATACTAATTTATAATCACGGTTATAAAGCCCAAATGTTACTATCTTTAATACTAATTTATAATCACGGTTATAAAGCCCAAATGTTACTATCTTTAATACTAATTTATAATCACGGTTATAAAGCCCAAATGTTACTATCTTTAATACTAATTTATAATCACGGTTATAAAGCCCAAATGTTACTATCTTTAATACTAATTTATAATCACGGTTATAAAGCCCAAATGTTACTATCTTTAATACTAATTTATAATCACGGTTATATTTTAGCTCAAACAGAATTGTATTTCAGTTTACATAAGCACTTGAGTTTTAATTTTTTTTAAATTCATGCATATTTTTCATTACTTGTGCATTTGTTTTATTTTTATTTTAACTATTTTTATTTACTACTATTTTTTATTTTTTTATTTACTACAATGAAATAAATGTTCGTCCACCCTGAATGTCAATAAAAGCCTTTATCAAAAAGATGATGGAAGCTTTCTCATTTTATCCTAATACATATCAATTGCAAATTTATTTATTCGATATTTCCTGTTTGGAAGATAGCGCCAAAAGGATGAAGATCTCAAAGTTTGGTGGAATCTTTCTGCAACATTTAGACACCAGGTGATAAAAATCAACAAGTGAGGCAAACTATTGCACAACTTCCAAGATAACCCAGTTTATCTTGATATGGGCGTATCTTTCAAACGAGTCAAATTCTAATTATTGCTCGAGAGAGATATCCGCTGAAATGTTTGTTTTGGTCAATATTTAATTTAATTGATTCTATTGTAAATCCCAACGTCCGTTGATTATTTTCATTGTTCACAGAAATCTTGGTAATGCTAAATTTTAATTGGCTTTCCCGAGTTAAAAGCCCAAGTTTGTTCTCATCATTTACACCAGCAATTTGATTTTTTTCTTTTCAACTGTTAATTTTTCTATTCAGTAAAATTACTTTAAGATTCAACTTAACTTTAGTCGGCCAATGAAACGACGATCAAAGTACACGTACAACTTGTGTTGAAAATATGCGCTTAATAAGAAACACTGCAAAAATGTATGTCAATTTGTTGCTGTGGCGTAAAATTCATAAAAAGAAAACAGATTTAACATATTGACTTGTGTACATCATTTCTACTGAAATACACAGAATAACGACTAATGCGGCTTAGAGTTTAACAGCAATAACACTTTGCTAAAAATATATTCAACCCCTAAAAGCTATAATCCAGACTGTTTTTGACAAAATATCAATTTCTTCACAGAAGAAACTTGATGCAACAGAGATGTTGTTCCATAAAGGAGACTGAGAATAACATGGACTGAAAAAGTGAGCAATGTGAAATTTTTAAAGAAAGTGGAAATGAAAAGGACATTTGTACTTTGGGCGGATAATGAAGAAAAGAGGCTTGAAGAATTTGGCACTCACAGGAAATATTGAAGATAAGGGAGAAACAGGAAATTATTTACCAATCAGGAATTGACAGATCAGAGAGAGTAAATGATAGTAAGGGGACAAATGTTGCTTAGAAATACAAAGGAATAGGAATTTACATTAGTTACCCGGATCGACAAGCACCTGATAATGGTTAGAAAGTACAACGACCAAAACTTTGTGAAAATAACAACAAAGCTGAAGATAATTATTCTCATGTAAATAATGTAAACATGATAACTCCTCGTCCCAGAAATTCTGAAAGAAAAGATATGAAGTTGTGGAGAGTCATGGTCACTCACGTCCTGAAGGGGTACATCATATAAAAGAAAACAGCAGCCTCCATAGTTTGCCATTAACTTCTCAAGAATATTTTCAGCATTGTCAAATTTAAAAAAACTGAAGCGTAACGATATTTTTACTTCTGTTTATAAATCAGTCAGTTAAGTACCATACGTGATACACGTTTGGGTGATCATGTAACTTTCGATACATAACTAACGATGCAGACTTTTTTCCCGCAGTAGGTTGTCATTTCTTTCTGCGGTAGACTTTTGCCAACCAAGGCAAGAACCTAATCTGTCCTTCTATTCAACCCATAGCAGGGGAGGCGAAGAGATGGATTCATACCTTTCTCAAGGGCATTTGTGCGTAAGTGAATCTAACGAACCCAATTGGAATTCGAACTCGGCTCTCCGAGTTGTTATTTACCTTGATAAAGTCCATCAGAGATTTCCTATTGTTTATATATATATATATATATATATATATATATATATATATTATTATTATTATTATTAGTTAAAGGTTATTTTTAGTGTATACTTTTATTTATGTAGACGCTCCGTTTATTTATTAAACAGTATATTTATTTATTTTCGTCTAACAGCCTGAATGTTATTAAAAAAAAAAAAAAAAAGTATGCGCTCTCCAGCGGGATTCGAATCTGCATTCTCCATGAGGAAACTGTCATTAGATTTTACGTGCTTTTGATGCATCGATAGTCACGCAAATATTTTGCCTTTAAACACAGATTTAAACTCTCGAAATAGACATATCTGCTCAGTTCCTGGGAAATTTAAATTTCGCATCAACATAAACATATACTTCGTCCGATGAAAAACGTTTCAACTTTTTTACGTACACACACGTACATATATGTGCGTGTGTATGTGTATAACAACCAACTTCATATATGTTACGTTTGTTATACCGCATGTCTTTTGATACTACCCCCAAACAAACCTGTACGTTATTCTCATCTTTAACACTAAAACATTTAAGGAATATAGATATTAGATATGAATGCTATAAATTATCTATATATATATATAATACGCCACATATATATTAATGTTGTGTGTGTGTGTGTGTGTGTGTGTAACAACTTAGGATAAGTGTGCAAATGTTTTTTGTGTGTAACAATTGAGGGGAAGTGTGCAAAATAACGATGACCTTACACACCCAAATTCAAGTTATACTTGTTTTTGAAAAGAAAAAAAGAACTTTAGTTAAATAAAAAATATAAGAGACAGACATGAGTTACGAGCAACATAAGTCGTGTTGAATATTTATTTTACTAATTTAACTATATTTTATTTTAATTAATTTTCGAAAAAAATAATGCTCGCTATAGTTTTTGCTTAATAAAAATTAATTCAAAATTATTTTCTTTTTGCATGTTAATAACAAAACCAAAAAAACAATGAAGTTTATTTTTTAAAGATTGAATAAAAAATTATTTTCCATAATATAAATAAATTATGTTTCCGTATCATAGTTTTGGGTTGCGCTTGCTAGGCAGGACTAATTCAAGATATTTTATTTGAAATTTGTTTTTGTAAATTCAAAAAAGAAAATAGATATTAAGTTTCGTTTTTAAAATCTGTAATAATGAATGAATAATAAAAAGTTAAAATAATTACGCACAAAAAAATACAGAAATAAATTCAAGAGAATAGAAAATTTAAAAATGCATATAACGTTTCGAAATTATCAGCAAAATTAAAAAGTAAAAACGAATGGTACTAATAATTTTTCCCGTTCATTTTTACTTTTTAATTCTGCAGATAATTTCAAAACGCTTACATGGCTAAAAATTGCATTCTAATGCAATTATTACGTATTTTTAATTTTAAAACAATTTTCGCAAATGTAAATCATACGATGATAATTTTTTGCAAAAAAGGTGGGTTAGATGATACTGAGTCTGTATATATATTTATTTTGTCGGTAATTATTGTATTTTACAATTCGGAGCATTTTTTGTGGAATTTGTTAATAGCTTGAGAAAAAAAAAATAACTTAAGAAAAATATCTGATGATACGTCGCTTTTTGTAAGATGAGAAATAAACAGGCACTGAAATTACAGCTTGAATAAACGAACTGTCAATGATTACTTAGACCTTCCAAAGTTTACACAAAAAAAAATTGCGCTTTGGGAATTTTTGTAGTAAACATGATTTTAGTTGTAAATATGTAACATTTATGAGAATAATATACGGATATATTTCCTTAGGAGTTTATAAATTTTACGCTATTCAATTATTAGCGTTAACCTATTAATCTCGTATACCTAAGATTTAAATGTATTTTTCATAAAAGAAAAATCATTTAATTGAAAGCTAAAGGATTAAATTTTCTAATTCAAGAAAAAAATATCGTGGAGTATTTCAAATAGAAATTTGAATGATTTTTAGTCGATTCTTCCAAAAAAACAATCAAAATGGCCATTTTTAATTTTTTTAGAGAAATGTAAAAAAACTTATTTTTCGTATTTGAAAATCCCGCTAAAATAAAATATACATTTCTGAAACGTTACTTTCGTAAAATTAGCAAATTTAAAGTTAAATTAATCTGTTCTTAAACAAATATCACTTACTTATAGCATATGTTTTTAGACAAACATTTCTTAACCTCAGGGGTCATATTATTTTCTCGTTTCCATCGATAATTTTAATAGCCGAATGTACTGACAGGTTTAGTATGATGCACGAGAATTGACTTAAATTTACGAATTCTAAGTAAGAACGGTTTGTTTGTTGGGGTTTTTGTTTCTTATAATAATTTAAAATATTATAAAAATTTCTTACATTATTGAGTTACCTCTATAGTGGTATTTCATTATTTAATAGCTAATATAATGATAAATAATTTTATTAATTATTAATATTGGGTTATGTTATTACATTTTTAATTTAATAACTGAGATAATAATTAATAAAATTATTATTATATTAATAATTAAATTATCTTACTCAGTTATTAATTGTTTGAATTGATAAATGAAATAATTTTATTTCAATTTAATTTTTAATTTAATAACTGAGAGCGAGATAATTTAATAACTATCTCACTCTCAATTCTTAAATTTTTAAATTGATAACCGAGTTAATATGATAATTTTATTATCTCAGTTATTAAATTAAAAATTAAATTATTAACTCACTCTCAGTTATTAAATTTTTAACTGAGATAATATATTTTATTCTTTATTATTAATTGCTATACTTTGATGGTTATGAATTGTTAAAGTTATTTTATTTAACTCGCAAAAAGAAAAACTAAAAAACAAAATTATTTTTCTTAACTAAGCAAAAAAACTAACAATTAAAACAAATTATGCATGACACACAGTATGAAAAGTATACATGCTATTAGGTTGGTGCAAAAATAATGACGTAATAATGTCATTTTTGACGTTAAAAAATATGTCAAAAAACGACATTATTACGTCATTATTTTTGCACCAACCTAATATATAAAGTAAGATGAATACATAGCAAAATTAAAAATATTTAGTGAAATAGGAAAAAAATCTTTAGAAATCATCACTTCAAGATTTAAAGCCTGTTGAAACGTAAGGAAAATGAAACACGGAAGTGAAATGAAAGTATTGCCCGCAGCCGAAAACCTTTATGTCAAGGAGTTTTCTCTAAGGGGGATAAGCCTTGAAACACGTGACCTTTTAACCATAATATCACTTACGATACACCATACTAAAAAAAAAAATAACATTTTGACGCGCAAAAATATCTTTAATTATGGTAAAAGAGTTGGAATATGATTTGTAATAAGATTTTAATTTTCTTTTAATAAATATAGTCTTCAACTAATAACTTAATAACATACCTCCTATTCTATTTGGAAGAATTTAAAAACATTTTTAAACTTATAGAAAAGTGAAAACAATTCTTGAAAAACGTAAAGAAAAAATGCAAACAATTCTTCTAAAAATTCATTATTCATCGAAAAAAATATTTTTTCAGACAATAATGTCTTTAATATATGATATTTATAAAAGCAAATAAAAGCCTATCTAATTAGATAATTAGATAGTTTTATTGCAGTTTTTATTTTACGATATGGAGTAGATATTTATAAAGTTGGGAGTAGTTGGGGAAAAAAAAATTTATAATTTACTTTCTCCAAGGAATTCTGCTTTAGGTAATATAAAACTATTTTTGTACTCTAGAAAATTCTATAAAATTAAGTTACGGGGGTGGGGTAACAGATGTAAAAAAAAATATTTTTACCAAGACTTTCTAAAAACAAAACTTTCAAAAATAAATTCATTCATTTTTAAGTAAGTCCTGAAAGTTTCATTAAAATCAAAAAATTTGCAAGAATTTCCAAATTAATGTTTTTCAATGGAAACTGCTACACTAAAAATGTCCATTACCACAAATCTTACAAAATTGACAAAAAAAAACAAGATTTTTCACCCAAAACGTGTTAAAAAGGAGGAAAAAGGTTTTTTTTTAAATAATTAAAAAAACACTTTGTTCTTTCCTCGTAATAAGAACATAAATATTTTGACGTTAAAACGTTTTTATTAAGTTTGGGGCATTTTATCATGCTATTCTGTTTTTAGCGAATTATTGGAGGTACCTAATTAAATTACAAAACTGTACTTAGATTAAACGAAAATTACAATATAATATATTTTACTTATAATACATTCCTTCTTTACCGTCAGTTTTGACGGCACGAGTACACTAGTTAAGTAAATAAATACTAATTGTAATTCTGAAACAAAATTCACAAAAATTCTTTTCGGCTAATTCTATCACATTTTAACCAAAGATGAAAGAAAGCAACTCAACATGGTGGAATCTTTAATGTGCTCCGCTTATTGCTTTTCAACGGACTTGACCTTTTTCTCGAAATCAAGGATATCAGTGTATTTATTAATCCAGCCACAATTGTACTACGAATGATTCACAAATATGAACATCAAAGATTACTGACAGCTGACAATTACGATTCTTCTCTCCCTCCATTATTCATCCCTTGTATATTTTTCGCCACTGTTTCGATCAAATGAGAATGTACAAACTGCTATTTAGGAAATGTTGTTCGCCATTGCTGAGTCATTCTCTCAGAACAGTTGGCATCGTTAAAGTGATTTCAAGTATGCCTTCCTTATCCACTTCTACAATTGAGGATTTTTTTTTTTTTTTTTCATTAATAGTTTTAAATGATCAGTCAATAAATATGTACGATTCGGCGGTTATCTGCTTGAGAATTTACTAACATTTAACAGTTACGGAATATCTTTCATAAATATTAAGTCATTAATGATGACATTTAGTTTATATGATGAATTTAGAATAATAAAGGCACAGGTAAATATGACACAGGTGAAAAAGCAGGAAAAAATAATTTGGGGGGAATAAACACTATTACCAAAAATGTTGGTTTTGAATTAAATATATTTTTTAAATGTATCATATATAAACTTTTATTTATTTTTTAATATTAGCAAAAAAAAAGTAGAATTGTTTTATTTCCATTTTTTTAATATAAATTTATACACTAAAAATTTATGAAAAACAATTATAATAAAATCAAATATGTTTAAACATGAGAACACCGTTTTATAACAACCTTTACAAACAGAATTTAATAACTAGAATCTTATGTTGTTACCAAATCATTTTTACCGGTGCCATTATTACCTGTGGTATTATTACCGTTCACCGATTGTCACATGTGTCCTACTGTGAATGCTGGACAATTTCCTCAGAGATGAAGAAGAGGCTTGAAGCAACATAAATATGGTTCTACGGAAAGGTGCTGAGAATACCATGAACCGAACATGTGAGCAACAACGAGGTTTTAGAGAAAATGGAAACAAAAAGGAAACTTATACTTAACACCAAGAAGAGACAGTATACATTTCTGGTGCACATAATGAGGAAGGAAAATTGGAAAATCTGCTACTCACAGGACGGATTGAAGGCAATAGGGAAAGAGGAAAGCAACGCATGACATACTTGACGAGTTTGAGAAAATGGATGGCGGGACTGGGTTTAGAAATAACGAAAAGACAGAATGTATTTAGAGCTGCAATGGACAGGAAATAGTGGAGAGCCATAGTCACCTACGTCCTGAGAGGACAGCATATAAAGAGAGAGAAGAGAAATTTAGTTAGTCGAGCACAAGACTACAAATGTAAGCCCAACTCGAAACTTGAAATCCCGACACTAGTAATGGTGTATTAAAATATGTACATTTATTTAAGTGCATTAAAAATTACCATGTAATTGTGGAAATGTATAAATATGTAATTACAGCTTCATATACATACCTTTATGTATATAAAAAACATTTATGTATATAAAAAACATTTATGTATATAAAAAACATTTATGTATATGCAAAATTACATTTCATAAATATGTAAACAGATAATTGAACATGAGTGTGTGTTTACGATAAATACAGAACCGTCATAAAAAGGAGTCACAGAGACCTGCCCCCACACCGGAAATTCGTACTCCCCCACCTCTAAAAATGAGGCAAAATAATTTTAGTATGCAAATTCTTACTCGCCCACTCAACTTGACCTAAAGGTATTTTTGATTTGTTTTTTACTGGTTATCAACACTTGTGGGTTATTTAAAGCCGAAGCATATTTTAGATTATAAGAATAATTCGTATTTGTTTTGTGAGTGTATTGACAATTTTTTTGAGAACATCAATGACTTATCCAGACACAATTTCTGCTATTTAACCCATAGCTGGGGAGAGGAATTGATTCGTACCTTTGTCAAGAGTAACTGCGTGTAACATATTTACGTGACTGGAATTCGAACTCGGCTCTCCGATTTCTCCTTCCGAGCTGCTATCCATTACAGCAGAAAAGGAAAGTATTTTCTTTCTTTTGCAATAGACAAATAAAATAAAACACATGCGGGTTATTTAAAGTCGAAGCATAAAGTCCCCCGCCTCATTCCAAATCAAATCACTCTGGCGACGGTCCTGGATTAATATTAATCCCGATCCATGTTTAAAAAGTTGATTTATAATTTCGCTATGCCCTATTGGGTTAAGTAGGAATTTGTACTTATGTTCTTGTATATAAATTGTTTCTTATTAAAAATGGCTATTTCTTTTTAGCTGATTTTTGCTTTCATTAACTTTGTTTTTTTGTTTTTCTTTTATATTTTTCTTTTCTTTAATTTCAGTTATGACATTGGATTGAGTATTAATTCATTTTGAATGCACATGTACCTTATATTTTGTATATATTGCAAAATAGCGCAGAATAAATTTCTCATTTCTCTCTCTCTCTCTGCCTCCTCTTTCTTTCTTTCTTTCTCCCTTTTTCTTCCTTTCTTTCTTCCTCTTTCTATCTCTCAGAATACACGCAAGCACGTGTAAAATGATTGTATATTTTTCATGTCCTACATGCCGTTCCTTTCCAATTATTTCCGTAGTCACAATTCTTTGGCATTAAAGTTGTGAGTGCAGCAAAATATTAAACTAAACAACGCACTGTTTTGTTTCATTTTTGTTGTTGTTGTTGTTGTTGTTGTTTTTCTTCGTGTCGCTGATTCATGTCTATTAAAAAAATAAATAAAAATAACATTCAGTGTAATTATTTGGTTGGTGCAAAAATAATGACTTAATAATGTCGTTTTTTGACGTTAAAAAATAGGTCAAAAACGACATTATTACGTCATTATTTTTGCACCAACCTAATAAAACATTTTCACTGAAAATGTCCTTTCCTAGAAAAATATTAGCAGCTTTACGAAGTATCTTATTTTCTCGTATGTAAGGAATGTGTTTTATTTTATTGTCCATTTCAAAAGAAAAAAATGCTTTCCCTTTCTTCTGTATTATCGTGATGACTTTAAGTATAATACAAACTGTGTTTTGCAATGATAGAATCTAAATTCTAAATGATCTTTAAGCAGACAAGTGCTGCCAAAAATAGAATATTTAAGTAATATATCCCAATTGCATCTTACTAACATATCAACACCTATGTTGCATTTAACTTTCTTCTTTATATTCAACACTTCCTGAACATTAAACTAAACTAAAATTAAGTAAAGACAATAATTGATCCTAGGCTTAGATATATTAGGTTGGCCAGGGGCACCTCAGCGTGGTGTAATGGTTAGCAAGCTTGTCTCGCTAGATCAGTTACGACTGAAAAGTGAGTTTTATCCTCACTAGGTGTCCCATACTTTCGGCCTTGTGCCACATCTAAGCTACCCTTAGAAAATGACTGGGGCACCTCGAGGTGGTGTAATGGTTAGCAAGCTTGTCTCGCTAGAACAATTACGAATGAGTAGTGAGTTCGATCCTCACTGGGTGCCTCTTACTTTCGGCCTTGTGCCACATGCAAGCTACGCTTGGAAAAATCACTATTAGGTTGGCCAGAAAGTCCTGATTCAATAAGTTCAGCACAGTTTGATGGGATGACACTCCAACATCTTTCACAAGATCAAAACTACTTGCAGAAGATTCAACTTTCAATGCTGTCACTAAAGCCTCGCTGTCAAAGGTTGATGGTCGGTTGAAACGTTGTTGATTGTCAGGGGTAAGCTCCCAGGAGTTGAAACGTCTGTAACACCTAGAGACCTTCAACTGACTGACTGTGACTACTACTTCTTTCTTTCTTTTTATGTGCCATGTCCTTTCAGGACGTAGGCAATCATGGTTCTCGACCTCCCTCTGCACTGTTCATTCCCTCCCCCAGACCATATTCTGTCATCCATCTGCACAAGCTTGTCAGGTATGTCACGCGCTGTAATTCTTTGTCTTATTTCCCTCTATTTGATCAGTGAGTATCAGATTCTCCAGGCCCTCCTTCCTCATTATGTGTCCAGAAACTTCAGCTACCTCTTTCTGATGATAAGCCTTCTCGTTGTTTGCAAACTCTCTAAGACCACATCGTTGCTCACACGCTGGGTCCATGATATCCTTAACATCCTACATCTCCGTTTTCTCGAGTCTCTTCTTCATCTTTGAGGAAATCGACCAACATTCGCTGTCGTAAAAAAGAACAGATGCCACGTACTAGCTCAATATTCTTTTCTTTGTTACTAAAGAAATCCTCTTGTCTCGCAATACTCTGCTCAGCTTTTGGTATGTGTCCTTAGCCATCCCAAAACGTCTACGGGTTTCAGTGTCGCACTTACCATCCTCTGTCAAGACGCTTCCCAGATATTTCAACTTCTGCGTCCGCTTCATTCTAGTGTTCCCAACCTGAAATCGCATTTAGGGTCCATCCTTTTACTGATGACCATGCATTCTGTCTTCTTGTAGTTTATGCTTAGTCCTTTCTTCTCACTCCCCGTCGCTACCTTTTGTAGGAGATTTTGCAACTTCTTTTCTGTGTTTGCTATCAGTACTGTGTTATCTGCGTATCTTATGTTGTTATGGTTGTGTCTGCCAATGCTAAATACTGGTGGGGTTTCCAATTCTCTCAGAATTGCCTCGCTGTATAGGTTGAACAGATCGGGTGAGAAGACGCGTCCTTCACTCACACCCCCTTCTATTTTTGTATATTCACTGAACTCGTTCTCTATACACATGCATGCTGTTTGCTGCCAGTAAAGGTTCTTGATTATTCTGATATTCTTCCTGAATATATCAAGGTTGCTGAGCAGTTCCATCAGATCCTTGTGACGTACTTTGTCGAAGGCCTTTGCGTAGTCTATGAAACATAGGTAGACGTCCTTCTGCATCTGTATCGCTCTTTCTGATAACATTCTGAGCATGAATATCGTGTTCCTCGTTCCGGTATCTTTAACGAACCCGCATTGTTCTTGTCCTATCTCTAGCCTGATTTTGCTGCTCGCGATATTCATCAGAATATCGATGATGAGTTTTGTCACGTGGCTCATTAGGCTTATTGTTCGGTGGAGTTTGCATTCGTTTGCACCTGGTTTCTTAGGTATGGCTATGAAGATAGATCTGCTGAGGTCTTCCGGTATATCTCAGCTGTTGTAGATTTCATGTTATTTCTGTGATCTTGTCTATGTCAAAGACATGTAAGGCTGTCAGCATTTCCGCAACAATTCCGTCTGGCCCAGCTGCCATGTTTCTGTTCAATTTGGTCAGTGCGGCTTTTACTTTGGTTTTCAGAATTCCAGGTTAGTCGGTAATTCTGTGTATTGCTGGTTGTTCCCTTTCGTCGTGGAAGAGTTTTCCAATATACTCGTACCAGCGTTAAAGAATTTTTTCCTTCTCTAATATGAGTGTTCCATCCTTTGATTTTAGGCAGCCTGTTGACGAGCATGTCTTCTGTCCTGTTAGTTGTGCTTGTTCCTTTTGTTGGTGAAGCACTCAATCTTTGCATTTCAGTACATCTTTTTGTTTAGCCATTCTTTTTTAGCTTGCCTGGATTTGAACCTTATTTCATTGTGTAATTTTCTGTACTCCGTTCCGTATCTTGGCAGGGTTTTCTGTCGCCTTTCCATCATGTCGAGAATCTCATCAGTCATCCAATCGTTTTTCCTTCTCTGTCCTGTCTCCTTTGGGTTGATATCGTTTGCTGATGTCACTAAAGCGTCTTATAGTGCGTACCATTTTCAGTTTCTATTGCTTGCCTCGTACCTTCTCTTCACATTTTCCATATATTTTTCTTTTAGGTTAGGATCGCTCAGGAGTTTGCCGTATTGCAGTTTGGGTGCTACATTAGGCTTCTTCAGTTTCCGCAGTTCCACTCTTAGTTTACATATAAGAGGGCGATGATTGCTTCCGCAGTTGGCACTTGGGTAGGTTTTGCAGTGAATCATTGAATTCCTGAATCTTTTGTTGATAGTTATATAATCAATTTAGTTTTTAGTTTCTCCTCCTGGATTCCTCCATGTCCATAGTCGTCTCGGATGATCTTGGAACCATGTGTTGGCTATTATTTGGTCATTGGCTGTGCACCATTGGATTCATTTTTCTCCGCGTTCGTTGCGGGTTCCTAGTCCGAATCTTCCTTCTATATCCCCTTCTCGTTTCCTGTCTACTTTGGCGTTTAGGTCTCTCATGATAATGATGATATCCTGTGATTTGTATAGAACCTTGGGACTGTCCAGCATGTAGTAGAAAGATGATGCGAACAGTCGCAAGAAAACGGTCCGATAACACCTGTCGCTCATGTCGTTCCTTTCCAGGCGAGGGATCGGTTCCGATGAAGTTTATCCCTTTTACGCCGTTTATGCTAGCAGTCACTGGATGACGATCAGGTGATACCTGTTGCGCATGTCGATCCTTACCGGGCGAGGAGCTAATTCCCATAGACTTAACCCTCTTCACGCCGTTAGGTTTCGTATAATCTGAGTTGTTAGCCATTATTTGACTTGGGATTGGTAGTGGTGTGGTTTCCCATTGCTTTCTCTGCGGTGGTTTATGGAGACACCGCTTCTAGTTAGCTGGCCGTTGTCTCAGCGAGTTCCTCCACCCTTTGTTAGGTCTTGTTTTTCGTCCTACTGGCTTGCTAACGAGCCGCCTCACTCGTAACTTTCAGTGGATAGTCGCTTTAGTCGCCGACATTTCGACTGGAATACTTGCCGAAAAAGTGGGGGGGGATAATTAAGTTTTAACTTAGTATGTCCCATTGCTCCTTACTGAAACAATATGCGATTAACCAGCATTATAGAAAAGGCGCTTCTTTCTATTTACACATGGTACCTCGTGTTCAATTCTTGCTATACTCGAATCAAATGGTCATTTAGTGAAATGCTGCGTATGACTTTAACAAAAAGCCTCTCCATTTTTAAAGACCACCGAGCTGTAATAGAGGAGGGGTCAAATCGGATGTATCATCGTCTCCTCCCAGCAGTTGAGAATGGCGACTTGTGTTTCAATAAAATAAGACAAAGAAAGGAAAGAAATACAAAACAAAATATATTCCGTCACTTTTCTATCTAGCATAATAATAATGCCTCACCAGTTACCAAGAAAAACGAATAAGCTTCATTTACACGTCCTATGTGTGTTTTTGACGATTTTTTTTTAATTTACAACGAACTCGTCTGAAAATTAGTCTCAAAGTTAAAAATTAAATTAGAAAATATGTTAATAAATAATACAAAAATACAAAACCAAAAGCCAATATAGCATTCCTCCTTCAGTATCGCAAATTTCCTTCACAGCAGCTCTTGTAGAAAGTCTTTGCTTATAACAGTATAGAATCAAAACTCTAATTTCACATTCTTCCAAACTCATTTCAGTCAGGTGAAACCCATACTGCGGAGGAGTAACAAACAACCGCAGCGTACGGAGGCTGATAGTCAAATGAGTAAGGACGTTCTGGCTAACCTAACGTTCCTGTCGCTCCATAAAATGTTGTTCTTTTCTTTCCAGTTCCTAAGTGAGTCAGGACTTTCTGGCTAACCTAATAAATGAAAATAACCGTAATAAAGGAAACTAATTTTTAATACAGACATAGATTTAAATATCTCTTACTTTAAAATGGCAGTTTATGGGGTTTTTTCTAGCACAATATTCCTACTACTTCACCAGAAAAGTCCTTTATATTGAGGTGGATGGACAATTTGTCCATCTCTATGTAGTGAACTCTTCTGGTGACGTAGAACGAAAACACATGGGAGATTATTATATATAATTGTTATACAGTGTAACCCGGATATAAGAGACCCGGATATAAGAGAGATTGTCTCTGGTCCCAAATTAGAGCCATACTTACCTAAACAAAATAGACCAAACCCGTATATAAGAGAAACCCGGATTTAAGAGAAACCCGGATATAACAGAAACCCGGATATAAGAGACTTCTTCTCCGGTCCTGACAACTCTCTTATATCCGGGTTACACTGTATATCAAATCAATGACAAAATGGGAAAAAATTATGTGACACGTTTTGTCCTTTAAAAGGACATCATTTAAAAAAGCAGCGATAAAAAAAAAACAAAAATAAATGTTTTGGTAAGCTATGAAATTGGCTGGGCATTTGCGTCCAGACACGTCAGACGCCAAAATAAAAAAAGATTTTGCGTCCCTATGTCTCTAGCGTTTCATCTCGGTGCATAACTATAACTGGCGTTTTTGCTTATGTTTTTCCTCTTCCCCCTACATATTTATAATTCCATCAATATAAACATTGCTTTAGTCGGATGAAGTCCTTTTAAAAGGACGAAACGCGTTAATTAATTTTTTCCATTTCGTTTTTCTATTACTTACACAAACATATATAATATATATAGGGGTATACATTGTGTTTTAGGTTATTGCTGGAAAATTCACAACTCGATCCCCTTTCCAAAATTTGACGAAATGTCCAAACATCAATTTTTTTTTTTTTTTGAAAGAGATCCTTAGTAGGGCCTAGTACTTTTCAGAACATACCCTTATATATGAAAGTATAAATATTAAAATTTAAAAACTTCATCCACAGACATTGCTTGATATCGTAAGATATTATTGTATATTGAATAACTGGCTATAGCTAAAAAAAGTAATCATAACCGTTGCCCCAGACCATATAACTGACAGGTATTACCTCACCCGTGTTATTTGGGGTAAGCTCTGCTTGAGTAAAATAGAAAAATTAAGTCGTATACGGAGTCATCGTAACAGAGAATCGAACATTAATAAGAAGGAATTAAGTAGTGAAAATTCGTGTTACATTTGTGAAAAAGTTTGCATATCAACACGTGGACTAAATAATACACACGCAGCCGCACAAAAATTAGAAAAATTAGCCCAAATGGCAATGAAATGTGCCAACTTTGTGTCGTGGTTTTAAACGTTTCTCCGGTTTGAAAAACTGTATCCGTTCAAAGTACAAAGTCTGACAATGATATAGGTGGCAGATATTATAAATATTACCGTTAACAATATTATTTAAATACACACACACAAACACACAGGAGAGAGAGAGAGAGAGTAGACACAGATGACAAATCTCATTTCTCAGAATTATAAAAGGATTAGAATTTTTTTGCAACTCGCAGATGCGTGTTAAAATCCTCATAGTATTGGTGAAGTTATCGCTAACTTTTTTTCTTGAGATTTATAAACTCTATTTTTTGCTCAATTTTCGCAAACCAATCGATGAAGTTTGAATAATAGATAGCGGCTCGGGTTGATGAATCGGAAGAGCCGGGTTCGAATTCCAGTCGAATCCATTACATTTACTTACGTTTCCCTTGGGAAAGGTATGAATCCTCTTCTTCTCCCCCAGCTATAAGTAAATAGCAGGACAGACCGGGTTCTATAGCCTTGGATGACAACTGGAAAGAAATGGCAACCTACTGCGGGAAAAATCTGCTTCGTCAGTCATGTACTGAAAGATAGATGATCGCCTAGCGTGTATCACGCATAGCACTGATTTGTTTCGAAAAATACATTGGCAAAAAACCCTACTTCAATAATTTCTTTAATTTAATTTAATTTTATAGGACTTCATAGTAAACAATATTTTTTAAGAAAATTTATATTTTTCATTTTTCTTTTTTAACAGTGAAGAATAAATTCTGAGAATTTCTTACTCTTGAACATGCAACATACAGCTGACCATGTGTAAATATTTCTTTCTGAAGCCAAATTCCAACATTTTGAAGCGTTTGGTCTTGTGATTTGTTTATAGTTCTCACAAACACAGGACGAACCTGGATTTTTGCATATATAAAAACTTAAAGAAACGATATTCAAAAAACAATTTTGCATTTTTATTAAATAAGTATTTGTTATTTTAACCTTTAAATTGTTTTTGAAATAGTGAGACTATGTTGTATGCTAAATAATAAAACTTTTAATTTTTCCAAAGAGATTAATAAACATTTATTTTTCTAACTGTAAAATAACTGAACTTACTTGTTTGCATTTCTCCCCAAATTTTGGTTTCGATAGGTCAATGTATGGCTATTTTATAGGGTGTGAAGGACGGACAGACGGACTACCGGAAGTGACAGAATTTTAGATAGATAGATAGATAGATAGATAGATAGATAGATAGATAGATAGATAGATAGATAGATATTCGAGGCGATATTCGTAAACAGAAAAACTCACGTCCAAACTAACGAAAACCTATCCAAATGTATGCCTAAAATTAGCCAATCAGTGAAGTTATTTTGTGCCGCCATGGAGAAAAGTAAATGCAAGTTTTCAAAAATTATCCATCTGATAAAAAATATATCTGTCGTTTTTAAGAATAAAGTGTTATCTTTATTAACTGTTATTAGGTTGGTGCAAAAATAATGACGTAATAATGTCGTTTTTTGACGTATTTTTAACGTCAAAAAACGACATTATTACGTCATTATTTTTGCACCAACCTAATACGTAGCTACACGAAATATTCCATCAGAAAACGTCCAGAAATAACTTGTATGTACAAAAATTGTTTACATGACCATTTTAAATTTGTATTTGTATTTTATCGTTTCGAAAATTAGTTTTATTTTTTTATGAGATGATTTTTAATGAACCTGAATCAAGACCAATTATACATCAGTTCATTAATTAGCTTAAGATGCATTATACATAAAAAAAATTAAGTTAAGAACAAATATTTAATTGAATGATTATGTGAAAAGCGTTGTTTCCATCGCGCTAAATTGTTAATAAGTTGAAGATTATAAAAGAAAGCAGAAACCCAAAATGAAAATGAACTTTCTGTATGAATATCTGTGATGAAGAGTTATCATTATTTATTTTATCTACATTTATCTAATCTCCTCATCTCTGTTGTTACGATCACGTTTTGCTTCCATATTGCTGTCGATCCGTCCAACCTTCAGGGATTGTCGAACTTAACCCTTTATTCCATCTACTCAAGTAGATTATTCTCATTCCACTATCCATCTCTAGGAATATCTCGTCTTGGTTAATTGTTCGGTCACTGTTAAACCTGTTTCCACTGAGTCTGAGTATATCTCAACTACCTGGCCCAGAGATTGAACTCACAATTATTACGTCATCTAATTTTCTCTACGCCATTTAAGTTTATTTTCTTCTTGCCTCTTCTGCTGCCGCACCTTGATTCCTTCAGACACTATTGCTGCTGCTTCTTCTTTTGTATCCCTTTCTTTTGCTCCAACAGTTTGTTTTTCTTTTTTTTGTTTGTTTAATTTTGTTATTTTCTTTTCTTTTTTTTCTTCTTTTTTTTCTTCTTTTTTTTTTCTTTTTGCCATGCCCCAGTGCTATTAGTTTCTGATATTTCTGGTGTTTGATGTTCTTTCTTAATTATAGGCTCCCATATGGTATTCATATCTTTGCTAGACCTATTTCTTCCGATGTCTGATTTTGAAATGTTCTCTGCTGAGTATTTTTACGTATTTCCACAGAGTTTTATAGCACTTTTTCTTCCATACATCATTGGCCATGTCTGATTTTATTGTCTCGTCCCTGATTACGTTTTTTCGATGTTTCCCAGCTTTTCTTTTAGGCGTCGGTTGGTTCCACTTTTGTATTCTTTGCCAAAACTGCAAGAGTGGAACACATACAGTTCTTGGTCATAATGTTCTTTGTGTTAGACTTGAATTAAAGAAATATCTTTTGAATCCTTTCCGACACGCCCTTAACATAAGGAAGACTGACCGTAACAGTTTTCCGATCTCCCACCTCAATCATCGAAAAATGATGAGATCTTAACAAAGATAAAGATATTAGTCCGTATGTAAATAGAAAATGAACTAATATGTAAATGGTATAAGATATTTCAGGAAAACTGGGACAGCTACAATAAACACTATTTAATTGTTCTTTGGAAGTGACTGACATTATCTTAAGATACTTCATTATTGTGTCCTTGTGCCAGATTAATTAAGCTTAATAAATATCAATGTCAGAAAGACTTGCTTTATTTTTTTCAGGTAATGATTTAGCCATGAAAAATAAATGCAATGGATTTATTTGACCAAATGGATGACAAAAAAACTCATGTTTATTTTATGATTTCAACTGTGTGTGGTATAGCTCTTCTGCTTAGGAGATTAAATTGTTTTCTTTTTATTGCACTTTTATATGCAAGATGGTTAGTATATTACAGCTTCTTGTTTTGAAGAATCAGTTGAGTTCTTCTAAACGTAATGTTCCATTTCGGAATTCGCCGTATCTCAGTGCACCATGTAAATAACTAAGTCTATATCTCTAAAGAAACAAAAAAATCTTGCGTGCGTTGCTTAAAAGGAGTGAACTGGTGTGTAGATTATAAGGTTTTAAATTTTATCCCAAATGTCACCACTGTTGCTAGACAAAATTATTCAAATTTAGGTCAGTAAAGAAAAATATGCTTTCAAAACTTGAAAGAAATCAGGGTGAGAATGTATGAAGTTTCCTAGAATACATCATATTTTGAATTTCCAGTATTAACTAAAGGAATACTGTTATCAATTTTTTTTTTCTTTTGGGTTTCTTGATTATTTTGTTATCAAAGAAAGATATTATTCTTAATGCTTCCATAAGATGTGCCCTTCACATTACACGTAGAGTGTAGAATCACAGACTTACCCCTTTAGTGTTATGTCTGTGGTTTCCGGAGCAGGTTGACCGTTTACGGGATGGAGTTGCCAGCCCCATGCCCAACCTGTTTTTAAATCAGTTATCATTCTCCTAGGCTGATTACCAACCAATGCTAGAGAGTCTGTCGTGATATTTAACCCATATATGGGAGAGAAGAAATGGATTTTTACTTTTCAAAAGAGTATTTGTGCGAAAATGAATGCAACGAATCGACCGAGATTTGAACTCGACATGCCAAATTCAAACTTCCACTATGCTCAGTGCGGTTAGTTTTGCACAAAAAAAATTTTAAAAAATAAAAATACAAAAACTTAAAAAATAACTGTTAGTTTTAAAGGACTTCAAATCAAAAAAGGTTCTGTTGATTAGCAATTTCATTTGTCCGTATCAAGGATTTTTCTCCCTCCTGATTTGATAATCATTTTTATCATTCTGCAATTACTGCGAAATAATTTAATATTCTTATTCTTTATTAGTTCTTAATTTGGAAATTATCTTCTTCCCCAAAAGTTGTGAAAATAATCATCAAAATAAACCTTTAAATATAAAATGTAAAAAAAAACAGACAGCAGACTTTGATTAGAAGTGTATACTAGAAAGGTTAGATCAGATTTGATAAGACTTTAAATAACCCAGAAAATATTTAACAGATTTTTGTCCTTTTATTTTACAAACATGACTAAACAGCTAATAAGAAAAGCGATTGTTTGTGCCTTTTTGGAAGAATACTATTAAGGCGAGCAATCTTTGAAATTAAAGTGCTCAATATCAAGCAAGAAATAAAATTAAATGTTCAACTTATCTGTCCCTAATTCAGACCGACGTTTGAGTGATTGGGACGGCCTTTAAGTAAGGTTGGAATGAGTAAGAATTTGTGCATACTAAAATTAAAATTAACTCATATGATTTTCAAGAATGAAACCACCCCTATCAACACACATCAGCCTCCCCCAACCTTTTGTCGACAAGTCTGCCTTAGTGTAAGTTTCGCAAAATAATCAGAAAATAAAACTGAATTTTTTATGAAGCCTTAAGAAGAGACAGACTAGTTGAACATTTTAATTTTTCTTGATTATATATACATATATATATATATATACATATATATATATATATATATATATATATATATATATATATATATATATATATTACAAAATCTTTAGTGTCTGAGTAGTGCTGAATAGTTCTCGACTCCACACAGTTCCTCAAATTTAACCAATATTCTTGGTTTGTCCGAAAAACTTTCGGCACACTGTCGAAAGATATGCCTTCGATTTTATGTTAGCCTAAAATCTCAGAAGTACATGTTGGTGGTATGGCTGACCACTGCGCCAAACATTGCTGAATATTTACGGAAACCAAACGATTCATGTGATCAGTTAGGCAATGTTATTCATTGCCTAATTGACAGACAGTTCAGTAGTGACAGCGATGTGTAGGACAAGACACATTCCGGGCGGTCCTTCAGATCTGTTAACCTACGAAAAGCATAGCATTTGGTGATGACTATGTGGAAAAATAATGTTTTGTCACTGGAAAATTGCACTATCTAATGCTTTTACTCAACTTCCAGGATCAATTACAGTTTCCATGAAAATGAATAGGAGTCATTACGCTCGCTATATCTTATCTATACGAAGGGGTGCTGGAAAATTCTCCGCTTCACCCGATCTAAATATCAGACATTTTTCTTACCAACTATATATATGATGGTCTTTTGGGTGGTGGTAATGATCAGAGCCCTTAGAATATGTAGCCCATAATACCTAGATAACGAAGAAAAATACATTGAAAAAAAATTAGACATCATTTCATTCTAAACGCTAGAGAACGAATATACAAAATCTACAAGTCCAAAAAACAATAGGCACCCCACCGCCAACAAAGCCACCACTGACAACACAATTCATAATCCTACCTTCCAACACTCTATCAACAAAATTTGAGAGCAAACTAATTATCCCAAGTATCATAACTCAAAAACGAAGGATTTGCCGGCATATGTTTATGTGTACTTGATTTGGTGTGAGAAACCCGCCCGCAAAGTTTGTAAAAGTATTTTTGATAAATCCTGTATATAACACTGACACAATCGATAAAACCATTATTAGTCTGAAGAATTCCTTCTCGGAACGAAACGGGTTACTAAACTGTTTACTATTGTGTCATCCATTTGTCAATATATATATATATATATATATATATATATATATATATATATATATATATGTCTGTGTGTGCGCGCAAGCACGTAGGTTTTTGGATTTTCTATTCATTACCTACATTATTAAAAATAAAAATTACAATTCTGCGTATGTTAGCATCGCAATTCACTCTCGTAAATAACGTCTCATTATTTTCACAAACAAATCGTAGTACATATCGTCCTGTCGCTAAAAATGCGCATGTATTAAAAATACCTCTGTTACACATTCAACTGAAACTGAATGTATGCTTATTAATACAAGAGAAAGAAAATAGTCTAAAGTCATGCATGCGTATTAAGCTTGTATGAATTTTCTGAATAGGCTTCAAATTGAATTACATTCTTCTCCTCGAACGAACATAGCAGAAATTTGCTAGCAGATGTTCCCTAATTAACTGCATACGCATGACCATTTCGCATCATTTTTTCGCCATATAATGATTGAAGAAAATAAAAGTGCGCATGCGCATTAAAGGACAAATCGTAAAGGAAATGTGTTGCTCTATTTTTTTGCGCCTAAAAAACAAGAGTTCAATCATATTAAAGATATCATACTTACCTGCCCGACGGCTCCGTCCCTGGGCTGGTGGTATCACGGCTTGGACTGACTCTAACCAGTTTCGACCGACCAAAACCAGCTATGAGTAGCTTAGACCAGCTCTGACCAGCTTGGACAAGCTTAGATCAGCAGCCTGAGTGAAAACACTCAGGTTCCCACGTTAAAAACTGGTCTTGTGTCACAACCTGACACAGTGGGAGGTCAAGTAAATATCCTTATTAAAGATGTCATACTTACCTGCCCCAGTGCTGGTGATATCACGGCTACGACTAGCATAAACCGGCTCTGACCAGTTTGGACCAGCTATGACAAGCCAAGACCAGCTCTGATTAGCTTAGACCAGCTATGACCAGATAAGACCAGCGGCCCGAAGGACCCCCCACGTTAAAAACTGACCTTGTGTCACAACCTGACTCAGTGGGGGGGGGTCAAGTAAATATCCATATTAAAGATGTCCTTGCATCTTTCTTTCATTTTAAGTTACATTCAAATATAATCCTTTAACGATTTCTTACACAAGTGTATTTAAATATGAAATAGTGACAAATAACTATTAGGTTGGTGCAAAAATAATGTCGTTTTCTCACATATGTGAGAAAACGACATTATTTTTGCACCAACCTAATAAGAGATTTTATTTTCATAATTTATCTTCATGTTTAACCCTAAAATGGTGGAAATTTTTACGAAGGTGTACGTCAAACGAATAAAGGACCAAAAATATTTGTATGAGTAGTTTTGTTCTTATTTTCACTCGAATTATATATACAACTATAAAATGATATTTTATCTGTTTTACATTATGAAAATGAAGAAAAGTTCCTAAATTTAATATTTTAAACAGTTTCTCAATAGTACGGTACTTCTTGAAACATTCCATTCACAATGGAGTTGCTCATTCTTTGCACCGTGTTTTCACCATTTGTGATCTCTTTTCTCTTCGAGAAGTACGCATGCAAATATAGAACTGATTTTGGGTTTTGTTTCCTCGGGTTTTATTTACAGGCAAATATAACAAGAAATGACGTAACCTCATGAATCGTCAAGATGCCGATTAGTCGTTTAGAATCGAATTGTGAATGAACGATGTCCGCATATTTAGAAAAAAAGTTTAAATCATCAGTTGATATTTGCTGGTTGATCTCCAATGAAATATCAATTGGTGATGCCCGTTCTTTAAGGATTAAAAACAGTATGTTTCTTTCTCTATCAAGATTCATATGCTTGAAGGAAAGATCCATTTTTGAAGAAAAAAAACTTATAACGTTTTTTGGGGGGCGGGGAGGTGTTCGTACTCTCGGGCACGCATTCTTCTCAACAAATTAAACTGAAAACTGTTTTCATCCATTGTATCTTGTCGTGGTCCTAATAGTGAAATAAATTTTCAATATATTTTTTTAGCTTTTTTTTTTCCTCCCAGTTATTTCACAATTATGCGTAGAACTTTGTATATAGCATGTGTCTCCATTAATCACAAAACGAAGACTGGGTTCCTTTTACTGATCTTTATTGCAAGCTGATATATTTACAAAGTTTCAATACCGCAAACAATGAAACAAACAGAATTGCTATATACACATTACGAAAAATGTTATTAAGGAATAAATATGAAACGCTTCACGAATTTGCGCGTCATCCTTGAGCCATGGCCATGCTAATATATATGTATTGTCAAAGCTGGTATTTCTTGGGAAATATAGTGGCGTGATTTTCTGTTGCATTCTCCATGGTTTTTGAATTCAGAGTTTTTCTCTACTCAGACTGGTAAACATCTAAAGATAGACAGGCCAGTCGACCCGGCTTAAATAAGGAAAAAATTATAGATTTATGACTTTTCCATGATCATTTGTAAGAAAGTGAACACGAGTATAAAAACGAGTATGAGAGAGTATGAAAGAGAGTATGAAAGAGAGGATGCTAGGTGAGTATGAAAGAGAGTATGACGGATGGTGAGTATAAAAAGAGAGTATGATAGTGAATATGAAAGAGAGTATGAAAGAGAGTATAATGGTGAGTATGAAAGAGAGTATGATGGTGAGTATGAAAAGAGTATGCGAGAGAGCCTGATAGAAAGAGCATGGAAACTTAAAGAATGAAAATAGAATAATGGCGATATCAAACTGATTTTTCGTTAAAGCGCTTTAGATAACGATTATAAAATTTAACCTCTGTTCTAAAACAAAACGCAATAAACTGGTTCTTTTTGTAAAAATATGTATTAATCAATTCTCATTATATATCAGGTGGTCCCCCGAAAACAAAGCATGGCGGATCCTTTCTGGGAAGCGATTATATTTATTTGGCTCACCATGTGGGAAAATATGATAGAGCTATTTAATTGTGGGACTCCATTCTCGTAAAGGTAAAAATTGACCTATCCGTGCGCCCAGTGCCACAAAGAAGTCTGGGTGGCCCACACACACCCTTTTCAAACAATAGACAGAGAATTTCTCGAACAAAATTTCTCTTCTTTCTTGTTGTGTCTTGCCTGAAAACGAAGTAACTGATTCACCCAGACCTAAAAGTGATAACAAACTACCTACGGCCCACTAATATATATGGCCCCACATGGCACATTTCAGGCTAACTTCTAACAGACCTATTTAGTCTATAGTCAATTTATGCTTGTTTTATCTAAAACATGTTAAAACCGTCCAAAATACACAAACAGGGTGTTGTTTTATCTCTTTTTAAACTGAAAAGTAACAATAAAAGATTGTAAACAAAAAGTTATTAAAGAATTAAGTACAAATACCAAATACAAGTGAAATAAACTTACAAACAGTTTCTCTATAAATCAATTTTCTTTTGACTTTTGCCTTTTTTTTAAAGCATTCTACAATATTTTTTCGAACTTTATCCGATGAAAACTTTCGTTTGTTGTTGTAAAATATATTCGCAACAATTTTTGCTGCAAAGTGAATTTCTTTTTCAGTGAGTTGTTCACAAGTAAAAACATATTTTGGAGAATAAGTTTCAAAAATTCTTTCCGCGGACTCTCTTTTAGTGAATTCATTATATTTTACAATAAATTTATCTGTATAGTTAAGTATAGCAAAACAAGCACAAACGAACTCTGTCATTTGGTTAGATTCAACCATAAGACCTCCTTGAAAAAGTAAGTCAAAGTACTACTTCTCTGTAGCATCATCACTACCATTGCCTACCATGATCAGGGAACACATTTCACACTGAAAACGTTTAATTAACTTTTTTGAATTTTCCCTAATAAAGAAAAAGATGGCAATGGAAATTTCTCCAGAAGTAATTTGTAGGCTTGTTGAACGTATAGCGTAGTAGTAAAACATAATGTTTTTAGCAGAAAATGAAGGACGGCCTCTTGTTTGGTAATGTTGCCTTTTATGTAATTCTTTTACAATTGAATATGGTTGTTCTTCCACCACGTCTTGTATGTAGTTTGGAAAATTTTCTAACATGCTAAATCTTGTGAGTTTAGCATTAAGTCCATGCATAAACCACTGTAGTAACGGCATAGGGGTTTCATCAAACTGGAGCTGGATGTGAAGCGAGGTAACTCAAAGCCGTTTTAATTCATGGATAAATAAAAAAAAAATTAAAAAAATGGCGGTGTAAATATACATTTTAGCGTGGAAATCAGGTCTAGGGAATTGAAATTAGGTCTGATAAATTCTACGTAATTGTACATTGTTAATTTACGTTCTCAGAATTCAATTTTTAAACTTACTTCCCTTTTCTAAATGGCCATTCACATTATTTTTATTTACATTAGATCGGCCTGTTGGAATTCAGCTTGTTATGTGACATTGTGGGACTGTATAATATTAGTTGGCCATGAACTGCAACGATTATATATTCAACTGACAGGAAGTGGAGTGAGTATATTGAATCAGTTGCTAGGTCTGCTGCTAAGAAGGTTGTTTCACTGTGTCGTGCCAGGCAATTTTTCTCACTAGAATCCATCCTGCACATTTATAAATATCCCATTAGTCCATGCATTGCTACCATATCTGGTCTGGTGCTTCGGCTATATATCTCGAGATTCTTGATAAAATTTAAAGAACGGTCTGTTAATATTATCGGTCTTGACCAGACATCTTGATTTCAATCACTTTCCCACCTCCGTGATATGGCTTCCTCCAATCTTTTCGATAAATATTTTCATGACAGATGTTCCAATGAACTCCTCCTTGGTAGTTCGACCGCATGAATTGAAGTGTGCTACTAGATTGGCAATTAGGTCTTATCGTTTTACTGCTGAAATAATTAGATTTGACCGTAAGTTCTATTCTAATAGTTTTTCTCACACTTCTCACCTGTAAAACTCTTTTCCAATTTGTTGCTTCCCTGCCACCTACAATCTTCAAAAAATTAAATACAACGTCAATAGCCATCTTCTGTCTTCCTGAACCTTATTCTTTTTATTGTCCTTTCCCCTTCTCGTTCTCTTCTGTTCTCAGTAACCACTTGTGACTTAGTAACATTATCACATTACTTGGGGTGAACTGATCAATATATATATGTGTGTGTGTGTGTGTATGTGTATATGCATATGTCTAATAATTTCAGTTAGAGTATATCTGTAAAAGGACAGTATGAAAAATGACAAAAGAAAAATTGATCTTAACCGACGCGTTTCGTCCTCTGAGGGTCCTTATCAAGGTTAATTTAAGGATTTTATTTTGTGAAAGTATTTATATACAAGAACAAAAAATTTTAAAAGCCAATATCATTTTTGCTCTTGTATATAAAAACTTGCCACAAAATAAAATCCTTACATTTGCCTTGATAAAGTGCCTCAGCGAACGAAATGCGTGAAAGTTTTTCTTTTGTCTTTTTCGTACATATATATATATATATATATATATATATATATATATATATATATATATATATATATATATAACGTTGAAACGCGAGGAAAAGTTTGATGAATCTAAATATATGGCTTATTATCCGCCATATATTTCTGTCTGAACATATGTTCCTCCACACGCTCAGTGTATCTCTTTCTCTCGTTCTTTCTAAAACAAGCATACGTATATACACATAGATGCGTTATTTGTACGTGTTGACATAAAATATACCACAAGTTATTAGCTAGAAGTAACTGTATACCGATGCTTTCAAGGCTTGTCAAAAATAAGAGATGCTTTCCATTCCTCATTTGCATTCTGCTTATCATTTCCCTAATTTATAAACTTCTGTTTGTTTAATATTGAGGCGTGGTTATTTATTTAAGCACTGCCGAAAAATACCCACCTAAAACTTGGCTTGCTTGTAAAAGCATTTTTTCTGGCCGACCTATTGTTGTACCGAAAGTTCACAGAAGTGAAAATGATTCGATATTCCGCGTGTCAGTGCTAGTCATCATAGTGGCAGTTTTACTCCTACAACTCATTTTGCTGACCCCCAAGAGAAAAAAAAATCAATCATGCGGAGTAAGTCCGAATCTCCAGATGTTTACTGTATATAGTGTTGGTTGCTATAAAAACTCTCGCCTGCGAAAAGTTAAAAACCATCACTTTCTTCTTTTTTTTCCGCTATGGAACGTCATTCACTCGGTCTCTCGATTTCCTTTTTCATTCGCTGCTTCATTAGCTCATGGCAGTCATTTTGTTTTCGCTGAGAACCAGCCAATAGAACCTTTAGAATTGTTAACAGAAACTTAAGCATGAATGCGCACAATGAGAAATGTATTTACTTCCTGGATTCAGTATAATAAGTTGTTTATATAATGAAAATTAAATGAAACTTATCAGTAGATAAACTATTTATTCACTCAATATTGAGAATTAAAAAAAATGGATTCATTAAACAATGACGTCGCTAAACCTTAAGTACTTGGGCTTATGTATTTCAGTCAATGGTTAAATATCAGTTAGGAATACGCGCATGCTCAATTCTCGTAGCAATTACTGGGTCTAGGTTTGGTTAGATGAAAAACTTGGACATTATTCTTTGTGTTGAAACTGAATAACGAATCAACTTATTTACATTATTTACATTCGGACTAATGTTATCATCTATGTCGTTATCACAATATTTCGATCGTTGTACCCTTCGGCCTTCTTCGAGTGTCTGTCGATCTGGGCAACCGTCAGGAAATTCCAAACTAAACACTTTCTTCAATATTATCTTCGTTCTGTTGTCCATGTCTAAATATATCTCATCTTATTCTTATTTTTAGTACGACTCAGTCATTGCGAGCCCTATTTTAAATTGAATCTGAGTTTGTACTACACGGTCAACGGGACAGTGGCCTAGTGGTTTAAAGCCATGCTTCTTGAATTTGGTGGCATAGTAACTGTGAATTCAATTTCTGGGTCGAGTAGTACAGATTTAGATTAAGTAGAAACAAGACTATAACCGAAGAGTACTAAAAATAAAACCGTTTCAAATTCCCTGAAGGTGACACGAATCAACAGACATCTGGTGGTGAGGGAAAGGCCGAAACATTGTAATAATATCAACATAAATAAAGCACCTAATCCGAACATAAAAACTGTACAGAATGTTAATCCTCATCCCAAAAAGTCAACCTGAATCAGCTTGTTAACCCAATTTAGACTTATATTAGATCGAAGCCAAAATTTTTGCTCGTGAAACATCTCCTTGTCCTCAGAAGATATCCTTTATCAATCATTTTAAAATATTGCGCATGTTCAGATTTCGTCAATTATAAAATGTGTATATGCGCATGCGCACGTATGTATGTATGTTCACATATCAACCTGATACTTCGGCCGAAAAATCGCACCTAAACAAAGCATTCTTGTTAGAAGCTCGTAATTCTTCGATCAAACTTTAAACAAGATGATTTTCAAAATAGTCACAGCATATAAAATGGTATGGTGCTATTTCTTTTTCTTCTATACATCATAGATGCTATTTGTTATGACGCAATGTACACTGATAAGATATTAGACATTTCAATCATACAACTTCACTATTATGTTGAATATGAAACACGATCAACTGACCTTTTCGAGTTAAAATATGCTCAAATTCAGGATCCATTTTGCCTTAAGAAAACGTATTTAGACATACAAAAAACACGAGGAACATAAGAAATGTAGCGAGAGTGAATTTGATTCAGCATAAGTAGTCGGCATTTGAATCTATGCTAAATACCAAATTGGTGAAGTTGAATTCGATAGAAGACACTTACACTTCAATAGTTTATCGGTGATCTGATAAAATGTCTTTCTAACAAAGTAATCTTGCGTACCAAAGACAAACACAAGCATGAATAAATAATTATAAATACCTTTACATTTATATATAAAAATACTCGTAAAAATAAGAAACAGCAAAACGTGGAAACAACAAAACTAATATTTTTATTATCTGTTTGTTATGTGGTATTCGAGACACGAGAGACAGTAATAATGGGTAAAATTGTGATTTGATGTAGATCAAATGTAGATCTGAATCCGACAGAATGATACGATAAAGAATAAGTAAAGTACATACAGTCTTTCTCGTAAGTTATTATATATATATATGTGTGTGTGTGTGTGTGTGTGTGTGTGTGTACTGAGTGTTCAGATAATTTAGTCGGAAAATACAAGAAGTGTTTGGAGTTTTCTTACTTCGAATTTTTGTTAAGTGCTAAGAGATAAATGTTACTATTATTGCCTGAAAAAGGAAAAATGAGCTGTAATTTTCGTTGATGAACGTATTAACGACCTGTTCGTGTCGACTGCTTGTACGCTGGTGAGAATGTCACGTATTTGTCCAGTGGAGAAAAGTGGGATCGATTCTCAGTTGTTTAGAAAGGGTGAATTAAGGATAATTATAATTGTTATAATTATTCTATAATTATTTTTGACACCATAATTTTTATTTATTTATTTTTATAGACACACAAATTCCTTTAATTCTTTGCTTATTTAGAACACCACGCGTATTATTTTTCAAATTTTTTTCCGTAGCACGATTATTTTTTCCAAGAATCAAAAATTTCCATAAGGATTGACTATTTCACAAAGCATGTGTATTCTGGTAATATCCTTCATTTCGTTAGATTTATCAATATTTTCCTGGTCGTTCGTTAGTATATTTTATTTGGAGATTTTAAGGAATTTAAAGTGTGATTTAATGTCCATTCTGTAATTTAAGGTATAAAGAAGTTTAATTAAAAGTCAATCAATTTTATTCACTTTAAAATGAATAGGAAAGAAAACCTTTAGTATATATTTGGCTGAATTTTGATGCATTTATGCACACACACACACACTCTCTCTCTCTCTCTTTCTCTCTCTCTCTCTCTCTGATACACACACACAAGCATTTTGTACACAGACTGCAGCATTGAATTGCGACAGTCTGTTTCATCCTTCAGGCCATATATTTACGTTTACATATGATATATCTCGGATATTTAGCGTTTTTACCATATATATATAAATATATATATATATATAAATATATATATATATATATATATATATGTGTGTGTGTGTGTGTGTGTGTGTGTGTATGTATGTATGTATATATCAATTTCATTAAAGACGAATAACAAAGTACTACGATTAAACTTTTTATTCAATTTTTCTTGCATTCGTATAAATGCCTTTCTTTTCTGGACATAAAGTGTGTAAAAACTGTTCAAATGTCCCTATATATCCGAGCGCTTTCGGCTATTCTATTAGTCATTCTCATTTATGTATCTTTATTTTTAACTGAATTATATATATGTGTATCTCCAGTGATTGGAATGTTTTTTTTTAATTTTCCATACACGGTCAACACGTTCTGGCTATGTTCATAGTTGATATTATTGAGTGTTGGCTTTTTCTTTTTACTATTAATACTTCGATTAATTGTAAGAGAAACTGGCGTCTAAAATTAAAACAAAGTCAAACGAAAGGTTACTGATGAAATCCGTACGAAATATTAGGTTGGTGCAAAAAATAATGTCGTTTTCTCACATATTAACATATGTGAGAAAACGACATTGTTTTTGCACCAATTTTTGCAAAAATAATATCGTTTTTTGACGTTAAAAAATACATCAAAAAACGATATTATTTTTGCACCAACCTAATACATTAACCAGGTGACAAAAATGAAGCACGGATGCAAGAAATTAACCGTGGGACGATGGAAACTAATCCAAGATTAATTCTTGCCACGGGTAGAGTCAGCTTGTAGGTGGAATTGTTAGAAAAAATCCGTTCCCTTTTTGATTTCTCATTGTGCGAACTTCGATTTAAAAATTGTGATTGGTGGTGTTTGGAAGGGGAGTGAGATGTTGGACATAGAGGAAACGGATTATAAGGCCAGGGCTGAGGATGGTATTATTGTTGAAAGAGTTTGTGAGTTAGGAACAGTGTGGGAACATAGCGAGATTGTCAATAAAAGTAATATATTATTATTATTATCATTTTTATTTTCTTTGCTTTCTGGCGTTTACACATTTCTTTCCGGGTCCCACCCAGGGACCTAAGGTTAGAAATGGCATCATGACACTTTTCACTGACAAAAAAAAATAAAATAAAATAAAATAATTACATAGATAGAGCCCTTCGTAAAGTGTGGGCTGTACTTGTCAGAACAATTTTTTGTATCTCCTTGAGGCATGGGCTTCCAGGAATCCCTGCAATTAGTCTACTGCAATCTTTTCCAACCAGTCCTAGGGCTCCAACTACAACAGGGATTGTTGATGTTCCCATATGCCACATTTTCGAGACCTCTATTTCAAGGTCCTTGTATTTTGACAGCTTTTTGAATATCTTCAAAGATACATTGCAGTCAGCAGGAACTGCCATATCAATAAGAAGGCACCGTTTTTGTTTGTGGTCTTTAATAACAATATCTGGGCGGTTGGCCTTGATTGTTCTGTCAGTGTGAATTGTGTAGTCCCATAGAATTGTAACAGGTCCTATCTCCGTAACCGGGTCTGGGTGGTGTTGGTACCAGTTTCTTTCAGTTTCCTTCCCGTAGAAGTTGCAGATTTTCCAGTGCAGATATTGGCCCACTCTGTCATGTCGGGTTTTATATTCAGTGGGTGCCAACATCGTGCAACCTGATACAAGATGATCAATCGTTTCTGGATATTTATCACAGAATCTGCATTTTGGGCTGACACAATATTTTAATATATGTGCTTGATAATTCCTAGTTAGCAAGCATTGGTCCTGCGCAGCAAGGATAAAACCTTCAGTTTCCGCTTTCAACCCTGCACTGCGTAGCCACTGATGGGTACGGGTTTTGTCTACATCAGCTTGTTTGATACGGGCAGAGTATTGGCCATGAAGCGGTTTATCTTGCCATCGCTTCTGTATCTGGTCGGTTGCATTCGTCTTTGCTGTCTTTTTCAAGTATTTTGCAGTTTCAGCCGGTGTATTGTGCTGTAGTTGCATCTCTACGCCCATTTGAAGCTCCAGTTTGAATTTGTTGGCTTCTTTCATTACGGAGTAAAGACGCTTACTACTTTCATGTTCCTTGACGCATACCATCATCCAGTCTTCTGTAGTTTCCAAGTATCTTTGGAGGCCAATTGTTGTAGTTTTGTAGGACAGTTCTAGTTGAACTAATCCTCTACCTCCTTCGGATCTGGGCACATACAGACGATCAGCATCAGCTTTGGGATGATGCATGCGATAGCAAGTGAGAAGCTTTCTCGTTTTGGCGTCCATTCGCTTAATTTCAGCTATAGTCCAGTTAAGGACATTAAAGCTGTAATGCACCACTGGGACAGCCAATGTGTTTATAGCTGATATTCTATTTTTTGAGTTTAGTTCAGTATTTAGTATCAGACGTACACGCCTGTAGTACTCTTTTCTTATTTTTTCTTTCATTTGGGGGTGTTGTATGCCATCTCCTTCGCTAATTCCTAGGTACTTATAAGCTTCTTCATGCTCCAATTCCCTAATCTTTGTGACAAAATCTAAATCTATTGAGGGTGTTTCTGTAATTCTACCTTTCTTGAATGTTACTTTTGCACATTTATCTAATCCGAAGTCCATACCTATGTCGTCACTAAAGTATTTTACAATATTGAGGAGGCCTTTCAACTCATTGTCGTCTTTGGCAAAGAGTTTGAGATCATCCATGTATAGTAGGTGATTGAAATTTTTCTTATTTATTTTGTAACCATAGCTACTGTTGTTCAGTTCATGTGTAAGAGGGGTTAAGGATAAACAAAACAGAAGGGGTGACAGAGAGTCTCCTTGAAAAATTCCACGTCGGATATTCAGACGGTTGGATATGGCAGTGCCCCCGGTGTGCCTAAGGTATAGTTTTGTGTTCCACATCCCCATGCTGTGCTTAAGAAAGTTTAATACCACAGGGGAGACTTTGTACATTTCCAAAACCTTAAGGATCCAAGAATGTGGAACACTATCAAAGGCTTTACGATAATCAATCCACGCTGCACTGAGATTTCTGCGTCGTCTCCTGCAATTTTCCAGGATCATTTTATTTATCAGAAGTTGATCTTTGCAGCCATATGAACCTCTACTGCATCCCTTCTGTTCCAGTGGGAGAATGCTGTTTGTTTCGAAGAAGGAGTAAGTACGGTTCGTCAGTACAGACGTGATCAACTTATACGTTGTGGAAAGACATGTTATCGGTCTATAATTTTTCGGGTCGTCTGTTTCAGTTGTTTTTGGTATGAGGTATGTAATACCTTCAGTAACCCATTCCGGGATTTTATTGGGATTATTTACAAGCGTTGATAATGTTTTTGCAAGTATGCCATGGGTAGATGAGAGATGATACAGCCAGAAATTGGGCAACTTGTCATTTCCTGGGGATTTCCATTTTTGGGATTTCGTTAGTGCTTGCCTAACATCATCTGTGGATATATTTACCCATTCTTGCAGAGGTGTATCCAGCAGTCGTTCTTCTTCACGCCGTATCCATTCTGCATTTGGGTTACATTCCTTTGGGTTGCTCCAAATATTTTCCCAAAATGTCTGTACATTATCAATCGATGGTGGCGTTTCGACATGTATAGGCGTTTTTCCAATTTCCCTGTAAAATTTCTTAAGATCTGTTCGGAATATTTTATTTTGGCGATAGAATCTACAACGTTTCTCGTATCGTCTTGTTCTCTGTGCTTTTAGCTGAAGTTTCTGTTTCAGCATTTCCTTGATCGATGGAATATCAATTAGGGATTTAATGCTATATTTCCGTTTGATCTTTTTGGATTTACGTGTGGAAATATTAGGGTTTCTGGTGAGCTCATCTAATATAGACAGCTCACATCTGATTTGTTTTATTTCTCGTTTATTATTATTATTATTATTATTATTATTATTATTATTATTATTATTATTATTATTATTATCTTTATTAACACGAACCTCATTTTTAAATCCATACCGCTGAGTTAAATTTTGATTTAAAATAACCATAAAATCCAATAATGGTATCGATATTAAGCCAGCGTATAAATTCAGATTGAACTAGATTCACACAAAAGCTCGCGCATAGCCTATCACCGTTTCTACTAAGATTATTTTGCTTTGCTTTGCTTTGCCTGGGATAAAATGTCTTAAGATCGTCATTAATTCTGGTGTGATATTTTATCCTAGCCACTTTAAACACGCACATGATCACATCATTTTCACAGAGTTAAAATCATTTGTTTAAATGTAGACTACAGTAGTCATGGGGCGTTTTTAAAAATCATATATCAAATATTTTATATGTAAAAAATGACAATATAAGTTTCATTGTTTATATATATTTATTGTTATTTACATTAGGTTTAACAAATTTAGATGTAACTCACCATCAATAGACCAGTTAAACAAAGGAACGCCTACATATTTTAATCGCTTAGTTTGAAAGACATTGTAGTTTCCCATAAGCATTCCCTAAACGGTATTAAAATATTTATATAGATTCAAGCAAACAAAAGCATTGAAAATGCTTTTCTTTGAAATTATCTGAAGACCAACATGTGAAAGTTCAGTGTGTGTGTGTGCTTGTTTGTGTGCGTTTATTTGTTTGTTTGTGTGTGTGTGTGTGCGTGCGTGCTAGTGCTACAGAGTAACAAAAGTATGATTTTAAAAGTCACTTCCGATATGGTGGTACGCGTTGTAGATCTATGAAAAGGGTAAATAGAACACGTGAATAGCCATAGAGCTGCACGCATGATTTTCATCCGCGTCGTATGATCGTACAGATTTTTTTTTTTTTTTTAGTCGGTATCACCCTATGCAGAGCTGAAAATCAACTAAGACACAAGGGGTTACAGGATGTGAGGAATTAGAAAGTAGGAACATTAATAATGAGCAGGAAGAGAAAAGAGTAAACGGGAGGAGAGTAGATAGCATTTAAATTTTTGCAGATTAAAGTTGACTTCCACAAGCGAGAAGTGCGAGAAAAGAAACTGTTAGCATAGAACTCACGGTTACATCTAGCCACCTCAACTGTACATTGATGAGACCTTGTTGCCAATCTAATACTGTGCTAAAGTCAAATACTTTCATGGTAAGTGTTCGGTTGAGTTCTTCACTCACCCGAACACTTACCATGAATGTATTTATAGAAAAGACACAGAGGAGCAACATTACGGCGGTGGAAAAGTGAAAAATAAAATTGAAATCTGCCGGATGCATATAAATGGTGAATAAAGTAATAGATCAATTTCCAAAACGAGAAATTTAGTCAGTTATGATTTATAATAATTACAATATCTTCGTAATGCATGTGAACTCCAAAAAGTAGAATTAACACACTTTTACTTATACTTACCCTGAATCCTATTTGGTCACTGAGAGAAATGTGTACTTTTGGTCGGTACCAGTAATTAGTGTGAAATGTACAGATAAAACATGTTTTAAAATGCTGATTTTCAAGGTAGGCAAAACCTCAGAAAAATCATTTAGATGATTACAAAATATAAGTTATATCACACAAATGTAAGGACTATATTCTACATGCAAGCATGCCGAATTTATAACATATGTAAATATATTACACTGTTTAAAAAAAAACCCGGGAAGGTTCAATCAAACGCGTCTATCCATTAAAATAACGTCATGGCTGTCAGACAATTTCTGCGATCACATCACCCCTAACATCTGGTCACCCAATATGGTGGTACGTTTTATTTCAGCTGTTGACAGCTTGACAGACCGACGGAAGTTTATCTAATTTATTTCTACGGTGGACATATCTGTAAAATTTATTTGAAGAATATAACGTGACCACTTTTTTATATCAATTTTAAGTACCCAGTAATCTTTAAAATTTAAGAAAATATTCTCCGAAATCAAATGTTTTATTGAATTTTAGGTTCTTTGACTTTAAATTTACTATACTTATCGGTTTTTTTTGGGGTTTTTTTTTTTTGATAATGTCGTGTATGGAGGTCCGTATTTATAAAAAATGGCACGTTTTTGCACACAAAAAAATTCCCAAATACTTTTAAAATATTACAGTTCTATGAATTGTACTAAACTTTTCTATTTTTGATTAGTAAATATAGTTTTTACTTAATAACAAAATCATCTAATAGAAATAAATTAATACTGAAATTTAGGAGATTTAAAACTATAAATTATTTTAAATTTTAAGAAAGTCAATATTATTTATAGTGGCAATATATAAACGTAGCAAATCAATGGTTCGAGGTCGTGACCTTTTTTTTTACTACAATTCTAATTAAGCCAGATGTAGTTTTTTTTTTTTTTTTTTTAATTTTTCACCACTGTAGAGAAGGGCCACTTTTAAGGTATGTGTTGTTTTTCAAAGAAATGTATTAAAAATCAATAACAAAAAAAAAACTATGATACTTAGAATTTGAAACCGATTAGATGGTTCATTTCTGAGATACTCTCATCAGATCCTCATTACACGTAACAGAATTTCAATTCTTCATATTGCAAACAATAGAAACTATAAAACAAAGGTTAAGGATGTATATTTTATATATTTAGCATGTACAACATTTTCACTAACATTACACACACACACACATATATATATATATATATATATATATATATATATATATATATATATATAGTGTGTGTGTGTATGTGTGTGTGTGTGTGTGTGTGTGTATCAAAAATACGTTTACAAATTTTGGGGCGGGTTTCTCACAACAAAACAAGGACAAAAGTTCATATAAACATATGTCTGCAAATCCTGCGTTTTTTGAGGTTTTAAGTTCAAAGTTTACAGTAGGCACAGTTAAATGTACAATCCAATATACAATCCAAAAATACTTTTACAAAATTTTTGCAAATGATACGGATACAGGAGCTGCTCTTGAAGTACCTTCCATGCGGTACTATGAGATGTACGACATGCAAGGGCCACTTGACGTGTACTGATACCTGGATCGTCTCAGCCTGTAGAATGTTTTGTTCGTCGTCAGATGTACGAGTGGATCTCGGTCTTCCTCGATCAATAGTTTGTCGTGCCACGAATCCTGTCTCAGCAACACGACTATAAACAGCAGCAAAGGTTGGATGACTCAACTACCTTCGGTCTGGAAATGTAATATGATACCGCCGTGCAGCCTCGGGTCCATTACAATACATGTGTCGTGTGTAAAAACCATATCTGCCTGCTCACAATATGAATATCCTTTCATTGTTAAACAGAACACTTTTCAGTTAACTCATTACTCCACAACGTTAAACGTTGAAGACAGACTAGCCACAAATGTACACGAATAACAAATGTAACCTAGTCTTATGGCAGCACAACGCTATCTACCGTAAACTTTCTTTAAACTTAATTCAAAAACAAAGGATTTGCGGACATGATTATATGAACTTTTGTCCTTGTTTTGGTGTGAGGAAGCCGCCCCCAAAATAATTTTTGATTCGCTAAAAATAGGCATACATGATGAAAAGAGAAAAAAGATTCGTTGAAAATAGGCATACATGATGAAAAGATGACTCAAACTTTATAAAAACGATGTTTTAACTTCAAAATCGTTATGTTATTATTAAGAGGAAAGGCCAAAGGATGTTTTATTATTAAATTATATTTTTTGTTCCTCTTTACAATGTTTGGTTAAAATTCTTATTTTCATACGTAACGATCAGATCCCAAAACAAGATGTCGGTACTTAAAAAGATATTTTATAAATATTTGTATTTGGAAAGTACCAATCTGCTTTGAATTTCTTTTTTTTTTTTTTTTTTTTCGCCTTATCTCGAACACTGACCATTGGCCCTGACGAGGAATACGCAACTCGAACCTACCAAGTTGTTGATAACAGCGCAGGGTTGAATTCATTAATCAGAGCAAAATAGACAGCCTTCTGAATTCATTAAGGCTAAATATCATTATTAAAGAAAATTACTCTCAAATCATTGAGAATTCTTTTTTTCTTTTTTTTTCATGCACAAATTCATATACGATCGTTTTCTTTTTTCTCTCAGAAACCAATACTTACAAATTATGAGTAAGTTTTTATTAATATTATCATTCAACAAAGGTCTAGTTCCAGTTGACTTGAAAAACGCCTTCAATGCAAAATTTCTTTCTTCCGATTGTAAGATAGACACAGAGCATGTTATTGTTTCACTCAGAGGTCCCAAACAGTGCGGGGTGCATAATTGATGCAGTTGAAGTGGATAGCAGGTGAAGTAGAATGATTGAAAGATTTAGAAACAGTTTCAAAAAATTCATATGCCAAAAATAAATATGATTTCAAAATTTAAAATATTATTATGGATTACTTGTAATTGCATGCATGAGTCCCAGTTTAAATAGTCTATATAAATAATGCACAATGTACATGTATCCGTCCGTCAAGTTTGCCCGTTTTTCGATCCCGTCTAATCATAAACAACTTGAAGTAACGGATATTAACTAATGTAGTTTCACGCGATTAAAAATTAAATAAATAACTCATTTAAAGTTAAATTTAAATATCGAACAGATTGAAAAGTTTAAAAAAACTATTCTTTCTTAAAGGTTTAACTTTGATTTCGTTTTTCGTCGTAATTGCAATTGATACCGTAATTAAAACTTAAGCGTGACGCGGTATGTTGCTCATGTTTGTTTTTGTTTTTTTCCTTTTCTTGCATGCGTACCGTGACTTATTCGAAATATTACATAGTTCGGGTTCCTTAATGTCTTTTAAGAGTGATTTTATTTGAAGGAATCATAAAGAATGGTGATTTTAAAAGAAAAGAAAAATTGCGCATAAAATAAATGTAAACAAACTACGGAGATTGGTTACGTATACGAAGAAAGATTATGCCGAATTAAGGTGTCGAATAAAAATAAAATAATTTTATTATTTCTAAATTTCTATAACTTTTATGTACATAGGACGCTGAAGGTAAAAGGCCGAAGTCTTAAAAACCTTCTGCAGGAGCTAGCTTAAAGTCCGCCCGAATGCAGGCTTTTAGGGTTAGTCATAAATAATTATTTGACTGTGATATTTTTGCATTTTATCAAGTATTAAGAATATAGTGACTAGGCTCAGTAGATTGAAGAAGAAACTTATCAATGATAATGTTCTAACTTCGAATTCGTGGTTATCTCCTTTTAACCCTCTATCTGTTTGTTTTTTTGTTTTGTTTTTTGTTTTTTTTTTTGTTTTTTGTTTTTTTGTTTTTTTACTTTTAAATATACTTTTCATAAAATTTGTTGAGGCGCGAGTAAATTTCCATTCCGAAAATGAAATTTTGGGAACCACTGGTTTCACTTATTAAATGTTCACAGCAGCATGAACCGATAGCTTACACTGCCAATTACATGACAGCAAATCTCCTCATTATTCCAGGATTTTCCTAATATTTTGGTTCTCTTTCCTAAAGCTATCGTCTTGGTGGTTCGGTTTTTCTTTTTGCTTTCACGTCTTAAAAGCTTTTTTAGATTTGTTCCAAGCGTTCGAACAATTATATAAACTGTCGCCTTTCATACTATTGGCGTTATAATTACAGGCGACATGCTAGAATTATCTGTCTTAAATCCTATTCACATTCAATGCAGGTGATACAAGACGCTTATCCAACAGGTCAAATTCAGTGTTCTTTAGGAAGCAAAAGACTCACCAGTGCTCCTTTTTAACGCCACGACACCAGACACCATCTAACCATGGTTCGTAATGTCGCCTTATATACCATAGAGAATTAGCAACGCTTGACATGACCGGATGTGTCATGGTTCTAATTGTTTCAAGCTGATAGTAGGGTTCAGGTGGGACGCAGACCCCATGAAGCCATGAACCCCAGTTCTCAACAAGGCAACGGACAGGCTTCTGTTTTTTTTGTTTTTTGTTTTTTTTGTTTTGTTTTTTGTTTTTTTCATTATAGTATGTGATGTCTTCCTATTGCATAGATTGTGTCAGCTGGTCTGTGGAAACACATCATTAACCTGTGACCATCTATTATTTTATGATCGTTTGTCAACACGTACTCTAGCAGCAACACTAGGCTATTCCAGCAGGTGTTATCATGACCAAGTTTATCAGAATTGCTTTTTGAAGCATTCTGGAGACTTCCAACGAAAGATGTAGCCACTACATTCACCTAAAATGGGCCCGATCGAGAATTTATGAGGTTTGATGAAGGGGTTTAAAGACCCTGCACTTACATATATCAGGGTGTTGCGGACAGTTATCGATTTGGCATGGCACAGCATTTTTCCAAAAGTCTTCCACCTGTTTGTGGAACCGATCACCAAAATGAATAGAGTCCTAAATACCACTACCCACACATCCCATAACTTTTGGCAGGTCAGTGCAATGTATTTTGCCTACTTTTCAGAGTGACTTAAATGTGAATCCTGCAGAATGGATTTCTGTGAAAATGGAAAAATGGCAATGACCGAGACAATATTGTTAACAATATAACAGATGCTATTGTTTTGTGGTTACTTTGAATGGGATTGACTAATTTCGTTTCCATCTGTAAAACTTCAGAAAGTGAAAGGACAGAACCATTTCTTCTTACCTCGTTGTTACAATTTATCTCTAATTAAGCCCATTGGGAACATTTAGTGCCGAGCTGTTATCTAATCCAAGATACTTGATGTAAAACTGTCAGCCCAATTATTATTTGCGACTAACATTCACATACTTTGTTTATATTTGAGTTACTTAAGACGACCGACAAAAGAAAACAGCGATTACAGCGGGTGGAAAGTCGCGATAATAACAAAATGAAGATGCTAATCTGAAATAAACCACCGTGTAACTCACTAACCACATTTAGTGCAGCTATAACCCTATAGGTTTGTCTAGGCCAAGATAGTCTGTCGGAACCCATCCTTCATGCTGGTTTTGAATTCAGAATTCTTTGTAGATTTGCTGCCACCTAAAGCAAGAGAAAAGGTTACGGCCACGTTACATTGAAACACCGGTTCCCGTAAGATCACCGAAGTTAAGCAACGTCGAACCTGGTCAGTACGTAGACGGATGACCTATTGGGAATAACAAGTGCTGTAAGCATGGATGTTCTTGTGAGGTAATAGATACCGGCTCGGGATTGTTCCAGTTGGGTTCGTTATATTCACTTATGCGCAAATACCGCTGGGAAAGTTCTCCCCCCACACACAACTACCCCCAGTTATGGGTTAATCAGCAACACTTGTATCACTTAACCTTTATTATCTCAAAAAAAATTTTACAATCTAAAAAAATATTTCCTGGCTTTAAATAACGTTCAAAGTGTTGATAAGTGGTAAAAAAAAGAAAAACGAATAAATCAAAAGCAAGTTGTCAAAATTGAGGGAGTTCGATTCACGCTTTTGCCAAGTGCATCAGAATCGACCAACATTTTACCTTGGCACGCCAATTTCATAATCTGCGCTGATAAGCGTTACACTAGCCGGACATCTGCCTGAAATAAATATTGTATAACAAAAGCTCACGTCCTAAATAGCTACGGTACATAGAAGGAGGACAAAAGCTCGTCTGAAAATGTCAAACAAAAACAAGAAAGGAAACTTGTTTCTATAATAGTTACCAGTTATTTCTAGTTAAATTTTCATTTAAATTTCAATTATCAAAATCAATTATCAACATCCAAATGAGAGTTTACTATATAAAGTTTCTCATCTGAAAACAGATCTTATCACGTCTGTGGTCCTTTGAAAAACCTTTAAAATGAATAATAAAAATAGGCTATAGTCATATATTCGGTAGAATTTTAAAGTTTCAGTGTTATTTTGCTTCCTTCATGCTTTAAAATGATTTTATCGTTTCTTCATAAAAAATGATTGCTTCAGTAGAAGTTTTTTTTACCAGACGATGACATGTCACTTGGAAAAATGTTGTTTACTGTCAAGTCAGACGTTTACCTCGATTGTAACTACGGACTAATGTAGAGTTTAGGAAGTTATTTAATTTACTCACGTAGAGTTTAGGAATGATACTTTCAAATTAAATGTCTAGTATCTGCTCATGAATTTTGAGCAGCAAGGTTTTATGTATGTTTAGATATTCTTTAATGATTTGAACTGTTTCGTTTCGTATTTTTTCTCACATCCCTAATTATTCTACATTTTGTAAGTGTCTCGAGTTAAACACAACATTCAAATAATTATTATCACTATTAATACTTACACAATTTTCTCAGCTCCCCAGAAAGGTTTTACTTATTTTCTTCCTTATTTTCCACTTCACTCAATGATCACGTCTACTCCTTCTCTTATGTGTCGTGTCTCTTCAGGGCGTTGACAATCATGACTTTCCACAATTTCATGTCCTTTGTAGCTCTTAATCATATTTTTATTTTACTATCTCTCTTAAGGCATGTTCCGCTATTCATTTACTGCAGCTCGCTAGGTAGGTTATACGCTGTTTACCTCTGTTCTTTCTGCCTTCAATCTGTCCTGTGAGTGTAAAATTTTCCAAGCCGTCTTTTCTCATTATGTGCCCTAAAAATTGCAAATATCTCTTTTATATATATATATATATATATATATATATATATATATATATATATATATATATATATATATATATATATATATATATATATATATATATATATATATATATATATATATATATATATATATATATATATATATATATATATATATATATATATATATATATATATATATGTAAATATAAATAAAACACGCCGGAGTAATTGATATCGGGTTGGATTGAGGAATCGGGGAGCCGAGTTCGAATTCCAATCGAATCCATTACATTCACTTACGTGCTAATACCCTTGGGAAAAGTGTAAATCTTCTGCCTCCAGCTATTGGTAAATAACAGGATAGACTGGGTTCTATAGCCTTGGATGGCAACTGGTCTACTGGTCAACGTAGTGCACCAGGTCACTGTATTCGGCCTTACAAAAAGTGTGGATGGTTCTGCACAAAATCTTTACCACTATAATAAAATCTCATGTGCTGTTGTCGGGCTGTCGGTTCCCTAGGAACTGATCTGCTTGACCCTCATACGTCGTAGACGGGAGAGTCGAGTATATATGTTACTCTTATTCCACAAGAAACCTGTTGCATTCACTTATTGTGTGATTAACGGTTTCATCTTTATTCCCGCACAGGTGACAATAACCCACGCACCTGATAGTTTAATGATTGACCAATGGATATATTTCACTTAAATATCTGAGAATTGGCTAAGTGTAACAGAAAAAGAAAATGAAATTTGAAAAAGTTCAGTATCTTTCAAAAGATAGGAGATAGAATACGACGGTTATCAAAATATTGAAACGATTCAATAAGAAATAGTTTTGTCGGTTTAATTAAATTTTAACATGGTAAATAAAAAGAAAAGTTTATGCATGCAACAACTGTCACCAAGGGAAAGACAAAAGTATACATTGTAGCCCATAGAAATAAAGTCATAAAGTGTCATAAGAGAGGGTATGAAAGTATCATCTTCCAAAGTCAACGGTATGTGCCATTATTATGAAGAGTTCGGGTACTGATACTGTCGTGACCAAATATGAAAGAAGCCGAATATTTTCAGAACGCAGGAGAGTGAGATTTTAACAGAATAACCTTTGAAGCGATCACCAGACAAATAACTTGTGAATAAGCAGCTGTAGGTACAACAGTTTCTCAGCGAACGGTGGGTAGAATTCTTGAAAGAGGGGCACTGAAAACATGTCATCCTAGAAAGATTCTTCTCTTACAGCTTCACCATTTGAAAACACATTTGAAGTTTACTAAAGATCATATTGAGAAGAACGATTAATTTTTTTAAAGAAAATATGGTCTGATGAAACAATGGAGTTATTTGGATATAACCACGTCTCAAGTTGGAAGAAAAATATTGAAGTTCGTCTGCCGAAGCATAGTAGATTGCTTTTTGGTCGTGGGGAGGGCTGTTGAGCAAAAAAGGTCCTGGAAATTTAATTAAAGTTGACGGGGTTATGAGAAAGTTATGATATTTTGAGCCACAACTTGAATTGTCTACAAAGGAACTGGGACGGCATTGAAAACTTCATGCAGGCCAATGACCCTTAGCATATTCCAAATTTAATGAAAACTTGGTTAAAGACAAATAAGATTGAGGTTTTACCATAGCCAGCTCAAAGTTCAAACCTTAGTTCAATAGAAAGTTTATGGATAAATTTAAAAAGGGAGGGCAACGCAAAGGAATCTGTGATATAGCAACAACTCTAAGTAGAAGCTTATGAAGCTTTATTTAACTTAGATTTAGTGCTGAAAAACGTTTATTTTATCATGATGGATGGTTACAAGTGAGAGGGGAGATGGGATGTTCTTATTTTTTTTACCAAATAATCTTAAGAGTATACAATTATTAGAAGCTATTTCTCAAGAGGATTGGAAGAAAATATTAGGTTGGTGCAAAAATAATGACGTAATAATGTCGTTTTTTGACGTTAAAAAATACGTCAAAAAACGACATTATTACGTCATTATTTTTGCACCAACCTAATAAGTGTAACAACTTTTGATGAAAGATTCTAGAATGCTATCGCTTTAAAAAGCTACGTTATTTACTATTAATTAAACATACCAATAATTTTACCCTTAAAAAATTTGTTTTTTTAATTATTTTCGTTTTATTTAATTAATTTTCAAAAAATTATGATGGATGGAATGCTTTCGGAGTAAAGTTATCAAAATATTGTTCTTTGTTCCTTTTATTTCACATGTTAAAATTTAATTATACTCACAAAACTATTTTTATTAAACCACTCTAATAATTCTGACGATCCCTGTATATGAACATATAATAGTAAATACATTTATTCATAAAGTATGCATACTAAGATACTGGTAAGGTTGATTGGACGAGTGTATAATGAAACACGTAATATGAGATATCCTTTCAAATAGAATCGATAAGGACAGAGGAGTATAAAAAGTGATAAAACCCGTTAACGAAAATAAAATAGGCGTGAAAAATAATCAGTAACATTTTGAATCTTATTAATTTAAAAGTTAGAACTTTTGCAAGTGATATATGTCAAAATCCAATATTTGAAGATATCCAGTCACAATGAATCAGCTAAGTGAGCAACAAAAACACCTTTTTTAATATCCCATCTTTTCAAAAAAATTTTATTTCCAAATTTATCAACCCTTAATTATAATGACTAAATAAATATTCAATTCCTTTAACCCGAAGCTTGTGTATCACTGGTCACTTCTAAAAGTTATTTTCTGTGATTTTCGTAAGTCTTCGGAATCTTTTGACTTGTATTTTCAGCCATTTCTCTATGCAGAATAATTTCAAATAGTTTAGATTTCATGACTTCCGTTTATAAGCAGCATTTTTCAATTCATGCCATAGATATTCAATTGGCTTTAGATAAGATAACTGAGAAAACCATTCCATTAACATTTTCTTATTCTCTTTAAACTATTCTGGGTGCTTATCTAACTACTTTTTTGTTTTTCCGTTTTTAAGTATGTTTTATAGCGTTATTGGAAAATATCTCACCTAAGTTGGTTATCATAAGTTAAAAAGATCTTCCACCTAAAGGGTTTGGCATTTTAAAGAATTCATCAATCATTTTCTTTCTCGAGTCTTCAGAGTGCTCTTTACGTTTCGTCAGGATTTAAAAAATGGATAAATATTTAATATAGAAAATATTTTTATAGAGCTTCCTTTAAGTGATGCTAAGCCTTAAAAGTAAATGTTTTAGTTTTAGCTGCTATTATGACATAAATTATTGGATAATTTATTTATTTTTTTTATTGGGGATGGATAATTTACCAGAAGTTATTATTGTTAATTGTGGAAATAAATTAGTGTTAATTCTTTCTTATCTATTCACGTTTTAACTGCTTTACCAAGGCTAGTAGAATAAATAAATACTGTCAAATCAGATTTAGAATGATTGCGATGGAAAATAAATACAGTTGATATAGTTTTACTTATTTTCCTCTTTCTATGTGTGTTCGTAAAGAGAACACTTAATAAATGGTTTCGTATTATCGTTGTATATCTAATCCAGATCTTCATTTGATATTCAGGATTCTACTGTTTCTCTGCTCTCCCTCCACCTCTCTCTCTCTCTCTCTCTCTCTCTCTCTCTCTCTCTCTCTCTCTCTCCCCATATATATATATATATATATGACTTAATCTTTCATCTCATAACACATGTGCCATTTTCGCATCAGATATTTTCTCGCTTCTCCCTATTGTCCCCCCTTCTTCTGTCCTCTACCCTCTTTATGTATGCACAGATAAGCAATGCCAACTGCTAGTGTTATCATTCGCTCTGACAGGTTAGCTTAACGTTTTGTAATCCAAAATAAATCTTGGAATCGTTTATAAAAACCAGGCTTTAATTTTCGCGCCTGCTGCCATTGCAAAGTGTGGCAAATTCTTAGGTGATAGATGGATTCTAACGAGGCAAATATACGAACCAGGCGAGTGGACAAGCGACACACTTTGCCTTAATTGTGATCAGTTATTGACACACACAGAATAAATGGTGCCTCTTCATACACTCACTTCCATAACCAGCTGTAATAACACCGAAAAATGTCGATTTTTCAAGAAATGAATTAACTGAATTATAATAAAAAAAAATGGGAGATTAATGCGAAATGACTGTGTTCATGGCCATAAGACATCTGCAGACATTCCTCATTTTACAAAAGAGTCTCGTCTTTGGGCAGAGTGCGGTCAGGGGTGGCTCCGTCAAAGGACAGAGTCGCAACTGAGGAAAATTATACTGAGAGGTGCCCAGCCCTGGGAAACAGCTGCCTGATGCCTAGCACTAGAGAGAAGGGTCGGTGTTCGCACTGAGGCCAGCGCAACCGACGGTTGCGAGGCTCAGGGAATTTTTGTTCCTAACCCGGGTGTACGCGCACGAGCTCCCCATATTAAACCGACCTTGTGTCACAACCTGACTTCGTGGGGAGTTGAGTAAATACAATTTGTAAAATGGTTTCCTGCCATTGTACGTTCTCCAGCTTAGAATATTTGGATATCATTGATTTTAAAGCATAGTGAATGTCCACAGAAGTACATAATGAGTAGGCAGTCTTTTCAAAATATCAAAGAACCTTCGTTGGGAAATGAAGAGGCTAATATCTTCACTTATATTCATTTATGTGTACCTTATCACTCCCAGAATTGCAAATAGGTTAGAATACTAATACTTAAACGAAGTTAAATACATGAAGTAGCAAAACCCCAGAATGCTTAGACATATTCACTTTATACTATGCATAGGGCGCCTGCTGTAGACTGATATCTAGCTCAGTCTTGCAAATGGTTTTCTGTTGTAATAAGTGAAGTCGATCTTCAAAAGGCATGTATAAAGCTTAGTGAATATTTACGTTTTAAACTTCCTCTGGCGAAAATGCACACTTGTATGGATTTGTTTGTTATATCAGCCGCCAACAACATTGAATAAAACAGGATTATCCAGCTGTTTTAATCCTCTGTGCAGCTGCAACATCTTCTCTGAAAGAACGCAAGTTACAAATCTTTACGTTGCACTTGTGTTTTTATGTTGCTTTCAAAACGCAGTCATGTAGTATATTGCTTGTTTCAGAAAATTAATAACTTCTTGAAAGTATAGACATGAAATGGGAAAAAATCTCAATCCCAACTTAAGATATTGACTTTTAATGTGTTAACAAGTAGTAGGATCTTTAAAAAGTTAGTCTCTGGAAGACAGAATATTGTAGAATATGTAAAAAAGAAAGAAAAACTAAAAAGAAAGAACAAAATTCCATAGATCAGAAACGCTAAATTGTCACAATAAATTTACTACACTGAGATTAATTACAGCTGACCTGATTGATGTTTTTTTATTACTGAAAACTACACTTCAAAGGTATAGTTGTTTTACGTATCAAGTCCTGTCAGAAGATTGTAGCTCTCCACAACTTCCTGGTGGTGTAGAGACCACCTTAACAACAGATCTTTTTCTATAATGCTGTAGTTAAAATTTCAAATCAGCTGCTATTATCAGCATAGAACAAAGAAAAGAGTCCTGAATTTTTACGTAATAGCACTCCTCCTATATGGCAGTGAATGCTGGACAATTTCCTCAAAAATGAAGAAGAGACTTGAACCAACAGAAATGTGATTCTACAGAAGGATGCTGAGAATACTATAGACTGAAGTTTTAGAGAAAATGGAAAGAAAAAGGACAAAGAGACAGTTGACATTTCTAGGGCACATAATGAGGAAAGAGAGCTTGGAAAATGTTATACTCAGAGGACGTATTAAAGGCAAGAGGGACAGAGGAAAACAACATATAACCATTCTAGCAAACATGAATAAATGGATGGCAGACCAAGCTTCAGGAGACAAATTTTGTTAAGAGCTACAAAGAAAAAGAAATTCTGGAGAGCCATGATCGCCAACGTCCTGGAGGTACATGACACATAGAAGAAGATAGAAGAAATTCAGTTAAGTCTGCCATGTCGTTTCTTCTCTTGTTTGGTTCTGGTTTTCTACGAGAGTCTTCTAATCTCGTTACGTCAAGAGTTCGACTATACTACAATGTATTACTGTTTTTTCTTTGAGTTGCCAATGCTTGTTCTTTAAGAAAAGATTAATCATATTGTGGTAAATATATTTATAAATCTTTTGCGGTGTATTTTATAATATTTTCATGTGCATTCTGTAAAAAGCAAAAACAATTTGACTTACTGCTGTCGGGTTACACGTAAACATACAACTACTAGCAACGATAGAGACATTTATGACATGTAATTTGTGATATAAGTACATCTTTTGCGACAGAGCCTCTATTTTTAGTAGGTTTATAATGAAAGGTTGGATATTTTCTTATTTTATTTATTTATTGAAGAAGAAATTCATTTTAAAATACTTTTAGAGATGTACAAAAAAGAATGAGTGCCTTTGACACTTTTAAACGTTAGCAGTAGCATCAGGTTTATACAAGTCCCCATTGAAAAACCTTTTTTCAACTGTGTATTGGGCCTCTAGTTATAAAACATGTATTGGGAAGATTTTTACAAATCTGGTAGTTTTGATTATACATTGACAATTAGCGAATTTAATGGCTACCTACGTAATTTAATGGCTACCTGCTACAATGATCCGAAATTATTATATCCAATTAGGTATCTCCAAAAAATCGATACCTAAGATTTAAAATGAATTTTAAAAGTGAAAAATCTTTCTCGAAACTTTTATTTAAGTTTTAATTCCAAGCTAATAGATTAAATTTAATATTTGTAATAAACCGAATAATTTGCTGTATTTCAAATCGAATTTAAATTGATTGAAATCATTTTTCTGATTATCAGTAAAATCGATAAAATCATCCATACTGAAAAATCTGTCAGCACAACATAATTCTCTTTATTAAAAAAATCTTTAAAAAGTAAAATATTCTTTTATGAAATGTTATTTGAGAAAAATTACTTGATTTTAAGTTTAATTAATCTGAATTGAAACAAATATTACTTACTTTTATATATAAATATCGCAGAAAAGCATTTTTAACACGGAGGTGGGTATTTTTATGTTCAGAAACGTTTATCTGATGTTTGGGAACTTTATCTAATAAACAGGTAAAAGTCGTGAAAGTTTCATTAAAATCCGGCAATTATCTGATTTTTGCAAAAATTTCCAAATCAGTATGTTTTTCACCGCAAAAAAGATTCTTAAATTTCCCATATAAATTTATGGCCCGTTATTAACGCCAGAAAGACAAGATTTTAACCAAAATTTCGAAGGTTCTAAAAGGGATTAAAAATAATTTCTACATCAAAAAATCCTTTGGTTTTTCCTCTTAATAATAATACAAAGATTTTGACGATTATAAGTTTTGGCATATTTTCATTATGCACGCTCATTTTTTGGAGAATCTTTAGAGGTAACTATTTTTAGAACAACAGATAGATCATTAGGGAGAAATCTAATCCTTCAAAATACCTTTCCTATTTTTATTTGTTGATATTTAATGAAATTGTCGATAATGATGGCAATATTCTTGTACTTGAAGTTGTTCATCGTAAAATAAATATTTCCCACGTTCTGACAATTCTTTGGTTTCTTAAACACGGCTCAGATCTTCTTGAAAGAAAATTTCCCAGTCAATGGACCTGTATCCGCTCTTCATTTTTGAAAAAACTAAATGGCTGCATGATTTTAATTTGCAAATCACAACATTTATGAAAATACTGGCTAATATTTATGTTATATATAATCTCTTGTTTAATTTTCTGAATTTATAATGTGCCAGCCTGTTAAAAAAAACTGTACGTTGTACTATTTTAATATCTTTAAAAAGACCTCAATTCCTTTTTCTGAAAATCCATTTATTTGAATGTCAAAACTTGCAGCGTACTGCAAACACTGATATTTTCAACAGTGATCATATCATGATATTCGAATTTCTCAACTGAAGCATTACAATTTTTAATATCATTGTATCTAACACTACTAATTTAAAATGTAAACATGCAAGATGGCGGTATAATGCGTTCGGAGAAGTAAAGAATATAAGTCTATGACTAAGATTCTTTTGGTCGATCATTATAGCCAAATCGATAAGGCTCTGCCACGGAGACGATAGAGATTTTAAGTTCTGATCTTAATGAAGACGTTTTCTTTACTGATGTTCACCCAATACGAAGTTCAAGGTCCACTCATGTTAGAGAGTTACTGAAGGCGGTTGTCTGGGGTAGTAAGAGTTAGAGACGCAATTTATGCGAATATGTGCAAAAGATAACGGTTGAGCTTAACTTAACTTAAAAAGGTTGTAGTGGCTGAGAAAGCACCTTCCTGGGATTCTGTTCCACAAAGTAACTGTTCTTGGGGAGACGCTATCTGAGTGGAACTTACTACATACTAATGAAATGAAAAGGAAACGGAGTGGTACGCCTCAATGTATGCAGTATGGCGGGTCTTAGCTGAGAGGCTTAGAGATGGGTGAGGAACTAAGGAACGCAGTTCGACTGGATATTTTCCATGGAAATAACGGTAGAGTGATGAGAGGTTTACAAAGTTTCTTTTGTAGGAGAAGGATTGTAAGTTGGAAAACAATTCATCACCAACGCGTCGATGATTTTGAATTGCATCAAGACTGGAAAGTAAAGATTGGGCAGCTCCACTCCAGATATGGCTTATTCTTTATTTCTAATCTGCGCTGTGCTTACTGATCACAGAATAACGATCTGAGATTTAGACGGAAATGCAACGGGAATAAAAACAAATTAAATACGAGTTAAAAAGAAATAAGAAATATCAGAAGTACAAAATTATTCGTTGGGAAAACGAAAAATAGATTTTAATTCAGAATTATAATTCGAACAGTTTGAGAATTGGTCTATTTGATTATTTTTATTGTTGCATTTGTTGCAAGAGATTTGATAGCAGTTGTTCATAGAGTTTAGAAATAGAAAAGTTCTAAATTATGTTTTAATCTTAAGGAATTTTGGAGTAAAACTAGCAGCATGGCCCGGCGTTGCCTGTGCTTGATTCAGAAATCGTACGACTCATACAGCAATCGCTATCACTTGACTTTTTTTGCCCTTCCTTGCCTTTAAAGGAGTGCCCTTTGCTGTGCTGATGTTGCTACATGCCTTACTTCTTGCCTATCTCACACTGCGATTTTTTTCTAAGCTCTATACTAAACATTAAATCTGTTACGAAAAAAGAACTAAACAAAATGAACACAAAACAATCAGCATTAAAAAAGGACTCGTAACTGGAAAAACCGAATGGAAAAAGAATGTTAACAACAGATACTTTTTCACACCCAACCCAGTTCTGCGGAATAAGAATGAACGTTGAGTTTAAGCAAGCGAATGAGACAATTGGAGTAAAGTGCCATGCAGATTTAAATTTTTCCCACTTGTGACGAATGCAGCTATCGATTTTTTTTTTTTTTTTTGCATGCTAGCATGCTAGTTAACATTCGTGTCAGTCAGCTGTTAGCTCTCACGCTGGCCAATAGAATCTTCCTGCCTATTCGTGGCAGCCAGCTATAGGCTCTCACTCTGGCCAGTAGAAAATGGCCACAAACTACATGAAAACTGCCGTATAAGCATGAAAAAAATCGATTATTTCCTCTATCGATGGGAGTTGGGAAATTCAAAGTCGGTCTTGGCCTTCCCGCTAACTTGGAGCATGTGCATGTAAATTTTGGTGCAAATCCGTCAAAAATTGCAGCCGTACACACATTCTTCCCTTACTTTGACTAGTGAATCAATCACGAGAAGGAAAAATAAAGAACTAAAGCTAAAAGCAGAACGGATTCATTATTCATTCTGACCAAGTTAAAATATTTATCGGGCATGAACCGAAGATACGAGCTATGATTTAGAGCGGTCAAAATCAAACAACGACAGAAATCTATCTATTAGGTTGGTGCAAAAATAATATCGTTTTCTCACATATGTTACTATGTGAGAAAACGACATTATTTTTGCACCAACCTAATAGTAAATGTTTTAACAGACGGCGTAAAATGTCGCATAGAAATCCCAAAATGCATTTGAATTTTGAAAAATATCTTAAAAAAAAGAAAAAAAGAAAATAGCGCTAAACTGCTACGTAATATCAATCCTTCTGTATGGCAATAAATGCTGAACAATTTTCTCATAGATGAAGAGGAAATTTGAGACAAAAAGATGTGGTTCTACATGATGATGCCGTCAATACTATAAACAGATGTGAACAATGAGGACGTTTTAAGGAAAGGAGAAACAAAAAGCATATTTGGATTGAGATTCAGAAATACTGTTGAAATTTCTGGCACACTATGAGGAAAAAAGGCTTGGAGATTTTGACACTCAAGGAGCAAGAGGGGCAGGGAAAAACAGTGAGTAACACATTTGAGGAACTTGTGTAAATAGATGGCAGAACAGGAAATGAATGTGATGGTGAAGGCACAAACTTTGCTTAGAGCTAAGAAAGATAGCAGGTTGTGGAGAGACATGATCTATCCACATTCTAAAGGGACAACCCAAGAAGAAGAAGAAGAAGAAGAAGAAGTTTATACAGTAGATATAGAGTAATAAATTTCATTCGACAAACTGATGTTAACTAAAAATACTCAGCTATAAAATTGTCAATCTGCTCGACGAACTGCGAGTAAAAACGATTAGTTTGGTACAACCACAGTTTCATAGACATATTTACGTATTTTGTTCCTTCATTCACGACTTTTATCTTTACGATCAGATTACCAGTCATTTAAGCTTAGATTTGAGTCGATAAATTGAGCTATTCGACAATAAAATTTAAGGATGAACAGACTAAGAAAACTAACTTTAAGGATGGAATATAACGACAAAGCCTATACACACTTGTATTTTATTAGAATACAAGAGTCCGATAGCAAGTTATAAAAATTTTTTGTTGGACGAACACACAACACATTATCGTATGATAAATCTTCAGTTTAAATAACATTGAGAATCCATGAAGAAAAAAAAAGCTGATCTGTCTCAATTTTTATGTTTTTCTTGAGTGGGGACCACACAAACAGATCGGAAATCATCCCTTAGGGAAGAAAATATATGACTGTTCAAATTATAAAACTGGCCGCAGATTTTTTATTTCCAAAAATGGATGGAGGTGTAAATTCACTTCCTCTAGTGGGGAAGTAATTCGCGTTTGTAAATCATTCTCTGTCATTTTATTTTTCTTGCGGTGGGCTTCCAATTTTTGTCTTCAGTAATCAATCCTGAAGTTTATAGTTTACTAGCATCTGTCAAAAATAGCAGCATTATTTAAGTATAGATCGGCTGATCTGATAGAACCAGAGTATTTCTGCTCTCTGCTTTGGATCAAATTGTCAATTCCCAGCACTTCTATCCAGGAATAGTCTAATATCTGTACGCTCGATGAAGTATTACACACACACGTATATATGCATACACACACACACACACACACACACAATACATATATACATAGCCATCAAATATCAATCTGTTCATTTCCACATGACAAGACAATTATGAAAAGCGCCTTCCAAAATGTACACAAATATAAGGAGACAGGAAGATTTAATTAGAAACAAAAGGAAAATAATTTTAAAAAAAAACTAATTCACTATTCATTCCGATCAGTTCAAAATGTTTATATGACATTAGTCCAAGATGTGAGCTACAAATTAGAAACGTCGGAATCAAGCATGTACCGTAATGTATTTTATCTGAGAAGTGATTTAATCGATGACAGACCTCCGAACAGGCATTTCAATAGCAAAAGATACCTTTAAAAAATTAAACAAAGTATTAAAAACAGAAAATTTGTTAAAAAAAAGAGTTCTGAACAGCTATACAATATCGATCCTCTTCTATGGTAGCGAATGCTGGACAATTTCGTTACAATTGAAAAGGCAAAAGAAATGATGTTCCACGAAAAGATGTTGAAAATACTATGGACGGAGCATATGAGAAACATGGAATTTTTAAGCAAAACGGAAACAAACAAAGACACTTGCACTTAGAATAAAAAAATGAGAGTGATAATTTCTGGGACGTATAATGAGGAAAGAGGGCTTGAAGAATTTGACACTCACAGGATATACTGAAAGCAAATGAGGTAAAAGTAAACATCAAGTAACCTACCTAACGATCTTGTGCAACTTGATGACAAAATAGAGAGAAGAATGAATAGTAAGGGAACAAAGAATGTTTATAGCAACAAGAGATAGAAAGATGTAAAGAGCCATGATTATTCCCGACCTGAAGGGACACAATAAAGAAAAATGAAAAGAAGAGATGGAGAGGAAAAAAGATAGAAACTGACAAGTTTGCAGTCTGTTTCTTGCAAAGGTAATGGATTTATTTTAATCCGACATTTTTATTATTTCAAAAGTTGTTATAATGAATACTCCGTATTTTAACTAAACACCCCACTTTTATTTAGTAAACAGTGTATATTACATCTACCGCCCTGCACATTCGAGAAATCTTCATAAAAGAAAAAAAAACACGGTCCCCGGCTGGGATCGAACCTGCTTCCCGTTTTGATGTGAAACCAACATTATGACCAGTGCTTTTTACCGTTCGGACACAAAAGAACATTTTCCTTTTAGATATGCTTCCTTAAAAAGAGAAAATAGAATTTTGCTTAATCCGTCGTACTCTGTGACTGAGCGGTAAAGCACACTGGATAAAGCGGTGGCTTCTCCTACGAAATTTCTCAAATGCGTAGGACGATAGACGCAACATAATAAATAAAAATTGTGTGTCTTTTTCAAATACGGACTATCCACTATATACAGTGTATCACAAAAGTGAGTACACCCCTCACATTTCTTCAAATATTTAAGTATATCTCTTCATGGGACAACACTGACAAAATGACACTTTGACACAATGAAAAGTAGCCTGTCTGCAGCATATATAACAGAGTTAATTTATTTTTCCCTCAAAATAACTCAAAATATAGCCATTAAAAGTTAAATCCCTGGCAACAAAAGTGTGTACACCCCTTAGGAAAAGTTGTCAATATTAACATACAACATGTCAACTGTCAATATTTTGTGTGGCCACCATCATTATCCAAAACTGCCTTTACTCTCCTGGGCATGGAGTTTACCAGAGCTTCACAGGTAGTCACTGGAATGCTCTTCCACTCCTCAATGACGACGTCGCGGAGCTGGCGGATATTTGAGACTCTGGGCACCTCCACCTTCTGCTTGAGGATGCCCTAAAGATGTTCTATTGGGTTCAAGTCTGGAGACATGCTTGGCCAGTCACCTTTACCCTCAGCCTCTTCAGTAAAGCAGTGGTTGTCTTGGATGTGTGTTTGGGGTCATTGTCATGCTGGAATACTGCTCTGTGACCCAGTTTCTGGAGGGAGGTGATCATGCTCTGCTGCAGTATTTCACAGTACATGTTGGAGTTCATGTTTCCCTCAATGAAATGTAACTCTCCAATACCTGCAGCACTCATGCAGCCCCAGACCATGACATTCCCACCACCATGCTTGACTGTAGGCATGACACACTTATCTTTGTACTCCTCACCTGGTCGCCGCCACACATGCTTAAGGCCATCAGAACCAAACAAATTAAATTTCGTCTCATCAGACCATAGGACATGGTTCCAGTAATCTATGGGCTTTGTTGACATGTCTTCAGCAAACTGTTTGCGGGCTTTCTTGTGTACTGCCTTCAGAAGAGGCTTCCTCCTGGGGTGACAGCCATGCACACCAATTTGATGTAGTGTGCGGCGTATGGTCTGAACACTAACAGGCTGAATCCCAATCTCTTTAATCTCTGCAGCAATGCTAACAGTACTCCTACGCCGATCTTTCAAAGAAAGCATTTGGATGTGACGCTCAGCACGTGCGCTCAGCTTCTTTGGCCGACCTACCTGAGGCCTGTTCTGAGTGGACCCTGCTCTTTTAAAATGCTGGATGATCTTAGCCACTGTGCTGCAGCTCAGTTTCAGGGTGTTGGCAATCTTCTTGTAGCCTTGGCCATCTTTATGTAGTGCAACAATACGTTTTTTAAGATCCTCAGAGAGTTCTTTGCCATGTGGTGCCATGTTGGAACTTTCAGTGACCGGTAAGAGAGAGTGTTAGAGCTGCACTACAAATTTAAATACACCTGCTCTCCATAAACACATGGGCATAATTACACTAATGAGTCACATGACATTTTGGAGGGAAAATGAAAAGCAGTACTCAATTTAGACATTTAGGGGTGTAGTTTCTTAGGGGTGTACTCACGTTTTAGGGGTGTAGTTTCTTAGGGGTGTACTCACTTTTGTTGCCAGGGATTTAGCTTTTAATGGCTATATTTTGAGTTATTTTGAGGGGAAAAGAAATTAACTCTGTTATATATGCTGCAGACAGACTACTTTTCATTGTGTCAAAAGGTAATTTTTTCAGTGCTGCCCCATGAAGAGATATACTTAAATATTTGAAGAAATGTGAGGGGTGTACTCACTTATGTGATACACTGTATATGTGTGTATGTGTGTGTTTGAGATCTGACAGGATGATTTTACAACATATAAGACCCGAACAACGAAATTTCAAATATTGGCGCTAACACTATAATTCAATATGCCAAACATTGTTTTTTGGTATTATACTCAATGGAAAAGATGAGGATTTTGTTAAGTGCAAGATAGATAAATGCATACATACATTATGGACATAAGAATCAGCACTGTATGTCGACTGTCAGTTTCACGCTTCCATGTGATCATCGGATCAAGGGATACTACTCCTTAGCAGTCAGTATATAAAGTTTGTTGTGTATGGGGTTCGGGAGAGCGTTAAGTGAAAGTGGGTAGAAAAAAAATCTTCTTCTTGAGGTTATTGAAAGTCATGTCCTTTAGATTTGCTTATTTGTGCTCGTGAAAGCCGGAAAAAAATTAAGCAAGGGTAACTGTATGATTTTCCAAAAAAACTGTCTACACTCTCCCATAGAATTTTAAGATATATTAATGGTCGTCAGTAAATATATACTGCAATCTTTTGTAGAATACAAAATAAACAATATTTCAATATATATTATAACATGTGTAATCAACCATAGTTAATATGTTTTTAGGAAATAACAAAAAATTGTTATTGTTAAATATTAGAATTATTCAAAAGCTTACGAAAGTCAGAACAGAAGAATTTAAGTTAAATTGGAAAAATGTATTGAAGTTCTTGAATTCTTAAGCAAATCGTGAACATAAATGAAAAGGTATATATATATATATATATATATATATATATATATATATATATATATATATATATATATATATATATATATACACATACACATGCACACTCGAACCATAACTTTTCATTTTTAACTCGTGTATTCGATTGTTCGTGTGTTAGCCATCAATTATTAATTGAGAATATTTTGGGGATTTTACAGCCTACAACTGAAAATGACAGATGAGGCGCGAGAACTAGAAAATATGAAGAAAAGTAAGAATGAAAAGCTTACTAAGTTTTTATTGAATAAAATATTGGGACAATTATGCTGAAGAAACTTTTTTTTTTTTTTATTTAGATTATGCTGACAAGAAAATCGACACCCGCTGTAATCGAACGTATCCTTCCGTGTTTTATCCTTTGATAATTACGTTAATAAGTAATTTTGAAAAGTAAAGTATTTGTAATTTAAGTTTGTTATTTGCAAAAATAAATTTCACTTTCTGATAGTATGCATATGTACTAAAATACTCTCCAGAGATAACAAATATTACTTTTAACTTTTATTACAAAATATTAATTAGATTTTATAGTAAATACGTTGGTTATTTAACAAACTATCTAGAAAAATCACAAAACCATCATACAAGCAAATGCAAAGAACTATTCGTTGTATGTAAGTAATTATACATGATAACGATGGCATTTATACTATAAACAATTAAAAAAATTAATTCTTTCGATAATTTTATAAATCTAATAATTGTTCAAAGTACAGATCAATGGTCAGTAATCTTAATGGATCTCATTTTATATCCACAGTAATCATTAGATTAGTGTGCGTTTCAAATTCGCAAGAGTCAATGGTTTAATATCTAAAACAAAAACATAATTCTTTCTCAATAAATTAAGCAACCAGTGATTTTCTAAGAAGTGACAGTCAGCAGTGTAGACGATATTGCAAAAACGTTAAAAATCCTAATGTCTATGTGTGTGGTCGTCACTCAACAGATAGACTAGCTTTCAAAATGGATATAAATCATTTTTACACGAAATTTTGGAACAACTTGAGCTTTTAAGATATACCGCGTTATCGTACAAAATTTTATATCTTACCACTGAACTCTTGAATACTAATAAAATACAAGTGTTTATACGCTATATTCCATCCTTAAAGTTAGTTTTGTTAGTCTCTACATTTTCACAGCTTATTGCCAAATGGCGCAATATATCGACTCAAACCAAGAGTAAATGACTGGTAATCTGATCGTAAACGATGGAACTAAACGTTTAGCTGTTTTTTTTTGTTTTGTTTTTTGTTTTTTGTTTTTTTGTTTTTTTGTTGTTTTTTTTTTTTTGTTTTTTTTGCTTTTTTTTTGGGGGGGGGGTTCTCTCAAATTGCGACCACATCAAATCGAATGATACCGTGTAAGATTGAATGAAAAACGAAAAACCCAGATTTCTCTTCAATACCTTTTTCAATTTAATATATAAAGCTTGAATAAGCGAAGGTAAAAATTGTCTAAATTGTTTAATCGTCTATTCCGTTATTTTTATGCGCAGTTTCTTAAAATTCTGTTCACGGGACGACCGTGCATTTAATCGCTTCTTTTTTTTTTTTTTGTACATTTTGATTGATTTCAATAACAATGATCGTGTTTTAGTTTGGAGTTTGTAAATTGTCATCTTATTTTTCTTTTTATTGCAAGCAAAAAGCAACAAATTCATTATAAATGTTCAAAAATAAATATTTCTTTTCAAACTAAAAAAATCAAATAACACACAAAATTAGTCAAAACAAGGAAAAGAAACTATACACAAAAGAAAGGCTAATACGTTTTATTAAAGAATGCAACTCCTGTAATAAGTTCTTCAGCAGTCGTTTCTTAACGCAGAAAGGACGGGCATTATCAATTGATGTTTCACTGGAGATCATCGCATATCATCAATTGATGACTTCAACATTTTTCAGTGACACAGGTATCATTCATTCATGGTTCGAATCTAAAGGACTAAATGGCAACTCTAGGATTCATGAGGTTACATCATTTTTTAAGTATTTGCCTGCAAATAAACCTGGAAAATCAATCCCAAAACAGCATTATGCCTACATGTATACTTCTCGAAGAGAAAAGAGACAAAAAACATGACAACTTGGTGCAAAGAATACACAACTGATTCAATTGATCGATTCGTTTTCTATGGTTTATCAACGCTTTGCAGGTTATTTAAAGCCAAAAATTATTCTTAAATTGTAAGAATTTGTTTTAGATAATAATGATTTACTAATACAAGTCTTAGTAAATAACCTATAGCTGAGGGGGGGAGGGAAGTGCATTCATACCGTTCACAAATTGAATATAACGAATCGGAGTAGAATTGGAACTCGGCTCTCTGATTTCCAATTGCGTGTCGTTATCCATTACACTAGGCACACATCCAAGCTTGCAGCACCTGATATTCCCAAACGGTTACTCATCTAGGTACCGACCAGGCTCGACGTTGCTTAACTTCAATGATCGTACAGCAACCGGTGTTTCAACATGGTATGGCCGTAAGCAGGAATGAATCACTGATATAGCTCTAAAAAAGTATTAAATTTAGGAACAAAACATGTTCTATTTCCTTTTTTCTTTATACAAGAATGAATTATATTTTTTTAGTTATTATATATCTTTGACGTGAAAATAAGCATAACAGCTACTCGTTAAAAATGTTTTTTTTTTTTTTCATTTTTTCCCCGTTTGGTATGCACATCCGTGCGATGTTTTTCTGGCGTTTAAAGGATAATCTTTCATTTCTTTCAAGTTTCTCTACTGCCAACTGACTACTGATTTGATTCTATTGATTAATGATTTATAAGTAAAGATGAAAGGCAGAAAAATAATCAATCTTCTAGAAAGTTTATTTTCCTTTGTTTCGATCTGAGCAAAAATGAGGCAAACTCTTTTCATCTTAATTCGTGGAACTATTTTTGTGTTTTATTAAACAGAAGCAAAATATGTCGTAGTGAAATTGTAAACGATTACCCAATCAAGTGCGAATCATACAACGTATCACTTCAAGTTTCACCCGAAAGGAATAAATCAACGTATAATCATTGAACATGACCCGCATTCAAATTCGGAACAAGATTTTTTCGAAACTGTATCGATGGCAAATGGCGATTCCTGATTTTTAAACACAATAGTTAAACTTTTACGAAGAGATGAAAATACAATGTTTTCTTTTCCAAAAAAAAAATGAAAATTAGTTTATTTCATTGATGTGAACAAAAGACACAAGTTGCCAACAGTTCTGAGCTAGGGATAGATTGTTCTGCAACAAGTTAGATTTTTTAAGAGAAGTTGAATACATAATCCCTTTTGTTGTTTCATATTAACATTGCTTCTCAATTTTCAAGGGTTTTTTTCTCACCAGTGAAATCATGTATGAACTGACGTTAAAAACAGCAATAATTGGAAACCAAAAGCCTTAAACTGCCGAAAGCTTAAATTTCTTTTTCTTCATCGAAAAAAATAGTGGCAGTAAAGTAAACAATGTGTAATAAAGCTGATAATGATTTGACCGATGACGAGAATGGCATTTTTTAACAATAAAATGTCAACGTTCACTATTTAAATGTTATCAATAGTCATTTTCAGACCAAAAGAAGAGCTTCCGGTCTATATGTGTGGTCCTCACTCAAGATATTAATTAATCTTTAGAATGGGTTAAGATAAGTGCTATGCATGATATACACTTGGGCGATCATGTCTCTTTCGATTGATGACTGACGAGGGAGAAGATTTCCAGCAGTAGGCTGTCATTTCGTTCTGCGATAGACTGATTGCCAACACAGTCTGTTCTGCTATTCAACCCACGGGGAAGAAGAAATTGATTCATATCTTTTCCAAAGTTATTTTCACGTAAGTGAATTTAACGAACCCGACAGTAATTCGAACTCGGCTCTCCGATTTCTCATTCCGAACCATTATCCATTACAGTACCCCATGAACCCTGATAAAAATCTTGCATGACAATATCAAGGCTTTATAGATTTATTGCATTATCTAAATATATATAATTCGAACTTACATTTGAACCCTTGTATTCAAATAAAACACAAATGTATTATTGCGCTGTCACTATATTCCATCCTTTAAACTGACATGTACAGTGGCCCTTCAATGATCATGCCTCTCTACAACATCCTAGCTCTAAGCAATGTCTGTTCCCTTAATATCCCTTCCCTCATTAGCTGTCCGAGAAATTTCGACAGTCTTTCTAATTCTAAATACTAGTGTTCATTTTGCTCCCATTTTCATTAAGACTGCCTAGTTGTTCACTTGTCCCGTCCATGATATTCACAGCATCGTTTTGGAGAACCACATCTCTGTTGCATTGTCTCCTCTTCATCCGTGAAGATATTGTCCATGTAAGAAAAGAAATAACAGCTCGGAACTCTTTTCTTTGTTTCTAATAAAGTTTTGTTTCTTAATTATTTGTTAAGTTTTTTGAAGGCATCTTTCGCTATTCCAATGCGCCTTTCGATTTCTGTTTCACCAGAGAGTCAAATTTCTGTACTTGCTTGATTTTGATATCGCCAGCTTCCAGCTCACTTCTTAGGCTGACCCAAATATTCTGTTCCTTTATAATTGAATCAATTGCTAAGTCTGAAGCTGCCTCATAATTGATAGTTAGTTCTTTCTTCCCACTTTTCTTTATTAATATTGTCTAGTAGATACTGCAATTTTTTTCCGTGTCTACCATCAACACAACGTCATCTGTGTACGTTATGTTAAGATTGTGCCCACCTATAAGAAATTCTGTAGAACTTCTAGTTCTCTTAGTATCGGCAGATTGTATAAATTAAATAAATCCAATAAGACGAGACTTTGTTTTATGCTCCTTTTCATTTTTGTCTGCATCTGTACCTTTGTTTCAATCATTTCACCCCAAGCAAGGCAATAAATCCACTAAAACGGAACAGGTTATTTAGTGTTAGAAAATAGGAGAAAATTATACTATTAAGGAGAGAAGACAATAAATGAACAAGAATTAAGAAGACATAAGATAACGATTGACATTGCATTTAAATTTTTAGAAGATAAATGCTGACATGGAGGCAAGAAGCCGGAAGAGATTTCCACAAGCGAGGAATGCGACAGAAGTAACTGTGAACATAGAACTTACGGTTGCATCTAGCCATTTTATCTGTAAAATGATGCGATCTTGCTGCCAATCTAGTACTGCGCTTAACTTAATAACGTTTAGGCACCATAGAGGAATGTTCATCAGAATAATTACCATGAAAGTATTTATATAACAAGGTACAGAGAAGCTATGTTACCGTGGTGGGTAAGTGACGGAAACCCAGATGCCAAGTCAGGACAAATAACTTTGCAGATTCTTCTTTGGATTTTATCAAGAATCTCTAAATATATAGCTAGAGAACCAGACCAGATGTAGCAGCAATATTCAAAACATGGATGAATGGTAGATTTATAAATATATAAGATAGATTCTGACGATAAAAAATGTCTAGCACAACACAGAGAACCAACTTTCCTAGCTTCAGCAATTGATCCAATAAATTCTTTCCACTTCATGTCAGAAGAAAACGTTAGTTCGAGAAGGCGAAATGAGTCACTATTATGGAGGTTAGCATCAGTCATGCTGATAAAAGGCAAAAAGGCCAGGACGATTAAAAGAAACCTATTCTTATAAATAATTTTATTTCATTATTTTTTAAAGAAGAACAAACGTGCTTAATATAATTTCTTAGTTTGTACATTTCCTCGCTCAAACTTCTTACTACCTTTTTTCTGAAAGAGGCAGAATGGATATTTTACAGTGTACAAAAATAATTTATAAACTTAGCGCTTTTTTCAGCCTTGGTGGGATTCTTTTACGATGATGTACAAGGCTCAGGAGCCACTCAAGATAGAAGTTTACAGAGTAAGAGGCAGACTTTTGGGCGAAATGTGGGAAGATAATAGTTAACCCTAGACTTGAACAGATTAAAATTGCATTGATCAGGGAAGCATCTTGGGATTCAGTACACAAAGAAGCAGTAGGTTGGAAGAAGCTGTTCCAGCGGAACTTAGATCTCACCAATGGAATACGAAGTGTATGAGGGTGTTTCACTACAATGGCATGGTGGGTCTTAGACGTGAAGGTTATAAATGGTTGAACACTTTCCATGGAAATAGCGATAGAGCACCGGGTGGCTTGCGACGTTTAGCCTGTGAAAAAGGGGCTGCAGAATTTAAAATAATTAATCATCCACAAGGACGCGGAGAATGACAAGTGAAAACTGAATGACAAGTGAAAACTGGGCAGCTCATACATATGGCAGCAGTATACAATTTTCCGCCTGATCTGGCTCCTATAAAGGTAGATGTTAGCAGGAGTCAGAACTTACACGGTACACGGAACTGACCATTTTTCAATTGTTCCACTTGTGGTGTGGGTTGAGTTTGTCCCAATAGGCATTGAATGTGACCAGCCAATTCCCCCACCACTGTGTTGTTAAAGCTAAGGCAGAAGACTGATCAGATGCAAAGTTCTGGTCATCAAGAGTTTTGGAATACAAGAATTAAAATATTGTTCGAAATTCAAGATATACTAAAATATTTGTTCGTTCATTTGGATTACAATTGTGTCATTTTAGCAAATTGAATTGGCCAGAAGATAGTACGTAACTGCTAAAATTATATTTTTTCAGAAAAAATCGAATGTTCGGCTAGTAATTAATTTATTTCAACTTTAGATCACATTTGTTTATTCCAGTCTGTTGTCTACGTTCAGAAACCAAACTAATCTTCTTACAAAAAGACGATAGCGTAAATTTAACCAGTTTTATGATTAAAGCAACTAACCAAATTGTTTTACTTTGCTTTAAGGTTAGTCACGTTATTTCTTTGTTAAAATTATATATATATATATATATATATATATATATATATATATATATATATATATATATATATATATATATATATATATATATATATATATATATATATATATATATATATATATATATATAAAATAAATGGATTTATTTTGTATCCGACATTATTAATACTTCAAACATTATCATTTTTAGTGTATAATCGCATTTGTAATAGACTCCCATTTTATTTTAAACAGTGTGTATTACGTTTATTATACATTCGAGGAATACCAATAAATAATATGATTTCCGTCAGTGATCGAACCTGCGTCCCTCTTTGTAGAAGGAAACTACCGCTTTATGCTCTCTTCATTCAGATATTTTTTTCTCGAATGCCCATATCTGCTTAGTTTCGTATCCGATACGTAAACAAAGCAATCTCTAAAGAATTAATGCATTTATTTTTAATCTGGCATTTTATTACTTCAGACGTTATTATAGTGGGTACTCGTATTTAATATTTTTTTTTATTTTAATTTTTATTTTAAACAGTGTGTATTACGTATATCGTTCTGTCTCCTACAAAGAGGGAGACAGGTGCAATTCTCGCCGGAGAACACATTTGTTTTATTGACATTTCTCGTATACGCAGGCCGATAGACAATGTTTAAAATAAAAATAGGGCGTCTATTTCAATTACGAGTATCTGCTATAATAACGTTTGAAGCTATATATCAGAACTTTACGCTTTCACACTTCCTGAGTTTTGTCTCTCTTTCTGTAAGCAACCAAAACAAAAAAAAAACACTTTTCGAGCCAAAATGTTTCTCGTTAGAACTTCCTCGAATCTATGTCTACTAGGTTCAGTTTAGTGCCCAATTCAAAAAATTACTACATACATACACACACACATATATATATATATATATATATATATATATATATATATATATATATATATATATATATATATGCAAATATGTGTGCGTTTATGTGTATATCCACACCCGTGCATGTGGTAAATATTTCAATATATGTACATAAAACATATTCACATTTTTTAATGCAATGTCCCCTTAACATGGGTCTCTACAGATTCCGTTTTTTTATTATCTGTAAATTCCCATAACATATTGCGAAGGAAGTGGAATGGTTTCTCATTGCATTCTCCATGGTTTTGAATTCAGGGTAACCTCTCTTTTAGAATGGCTACCAACCAAGGCTTGGGAGCCCTATCTACATTGCTATTTAACCCCTAGCTGATGAGCCGAAAAGATGGATTCATGACTTTAACAAAAGGCATCTGTGCGAAGTAAACACCACATATAGGTCGGAATTTGAACTCTGCTCGACGATTTCGCTTTTCCGCGCCGATAACCACGTATCCTATTTTATTTATATGAAATAAAATTGTAAATGGATAATCATATAGTGTGTGTCAAAATGTCTTTGCTTCAGTCCTCGATTTGTTTTTCTCTATCCGAGTCTTTTCAATTCACTTCTGAAAACTGTCTTTTTATATTTTTCTTTATATTTTTCTTTCTCTCGAAAAGCATAACTATCGTATTTAATATAAGAACACCCACTTACATACATACGCACACACGCACATACATATTCTTATGGGCCAACAGATATATATATATATATATATATATATATATATATATATATATATATATATGAGCACGCATGTACACACACAAATATGTATTTGCACACATACACACACAGAGAAACGCACACGGAGGCGCGCACATACCGGCACATTCACACATGCATATACACAGGCACACTTGGGCGAATACGCGCACCAATTCTCATTCACACACACACACACACACACACACACATATATATATATATATATATATATATATATATATATATATATATTTATATATACAAAACTTGGGATGACCCATGCCCTTTGTGCCTCCATGAGAAACTGCACATTATTAAGTTTCTAAATAATACAAATCTATTAAACAATAGACATGAGTTAACGGTTTTGCCGATATCATCAAATTTATGCATTGAATAATTAGCTTAAAAACAAACATACAATAAAATAACTTTTATAATCCATAGCCCCAATAAATAGTTTAAATACCCTACAAAAAAAAGATAACCCTTTATGAAGTCGTCAAAAAACAAATGTTACGGCAGTTTTTATATACACAAAACCCTTTCATAAAGAAATAAAATAAAAAAATATATAAATCTCCATAGACACGTAAACCAGACTAGGCGAAAACATCTTCCGTTTTAAATTTAGACACCCCCACCATACCCTGACTTGACATCTATGAAAGTAACTCTATACTGATACAAATTATTAACACCCAACACCCCTCCCTATTTAAACAATCCGCCCTGGCTGTTACCATGGACATTTTTATTTCAATTATGAATATGCTATTAAAACACGTAAATTTCAGAAATAAGTTATTCCAAAAAAATTTCGCTTGAAGATGGAACAAAGCTTACTTTAATTCAATTTAATTCAAATAATTATATTGAAGTTTTCGGCTCTTGTTTTGAAACATGAGACCTCTTATGTAGCGTGTTGGAATCATATTTTTACATAAATAATTATATTTATGCTCTACTTTTATATCGAGCACTATTTTTTAAAAATAATAACAAAAATACTAAAGAACATTGGATTATTTACCTAACCAGTTCTTTCCTATTTTCTATATATTTTCACATATATTGGCTCCCGAATTAAGGTCGAGCACTCTGAACCTTTATTTTTAAAACAACTTCTTTAAGAATATGGAAAAAGTAAATTTCGGAATTTCTCTGAAAAACATTCCACAAACAAAAAAACGGAATTATTTTGTTAAACTTTTACAAAAAATAGAGGAATTAATTAGAAGAATGAGATGGAAAGCATACTTCTACTTTCGTGGGAATAACTCAACCGATAAAGAACGCGAAGTTTACGGCTTTAAAAGTAAAAAAGTTGCACCCTTCAACAAACAGCTATACGAATTTGAAAAAGACCTACTCAACATTATCAACAACACCGCCTTTCAAAAAAAGAAAAGCCACTTCCAAAAACATCTACACCAAATAGTTAAAAGCATAAATGATTGTGATAAAATACTAGTTAAGTCTGACAAAACTGGCAACTTCTACGAATTGGTTGTTGATGACTACAACAACTTAATTAAAAAAAACTTAACCAGGGCTTATAAAAAAGCTTGCAACAGCAACATAAATATGGTTAATAGCATAAACAGAGCAACTAAAAAAATAACTGATAAATTAAAAATTAGCGATAGAGTAGGCAAACTTGTTGAAAAGGAATGTTACATAACTCTTAAGGACCATAAACATGATTTTTTGGAAAACCCTACTACTAGAATAATTAACCCTACTCGACCCGACATAGGAAAGATCAGCAAAAGAATCCTGGAACGAATTACTTGCTAAATAAAAAAACAGCTCAGATTAAAATTATGGATCAATACTAAAGATGTCATCAATTGGTTTAACAATATTGATAATAAAGCGAATTGCACCCTAATACAGTTCGACATCGTGGATTACTACCCGTCAATTTCGAAGGATCTATTTACGACTGCCCTGGACTTTGCTGCTGTGTATTCTAACCTGACAAAGGAAGAAACAGATATAATCCTCAGCGCAAAAAAAAATCTGTCCTCATTCATAATGGGGACCAATGGATATAAAACAATAATGACCTGTTTGACATCACTATGGGATCATTAGACTCTGCAGAATCTTCTGACCTTGTTGGTCTTTTAATACTGTACAACTTAACCGCGCACCGCGAAATAGATATTAAGGACATTGGACTGTATAGAGATGACGGGCTCATGGTGGTGAGGAGTTTTACTAGTTTTAAAATAGAGAAAACCAGAAAAATTATATTTAGTGAATTTAAAAATGTAAACTTAAAGATAACAGTCTGTACTAAATTGAAAAGGGTAAACTTCCTCGACGTAACTCTAGATTTAGCAAGCAACACATACCAACCTTATAGAAAACCAAATACTAACCCCTTATATATACACCCGAAGTCAAACCACCCTACATCCATAATTAAACATATACCCTCATCAATAGAAAATAGAATTAGCATTAACTCCGCTCACAAAGAAATATTCCAACAACACAAAAGCTTTTATAACGCTGCCCTAAAAAATAGTGGTTACAAAAATGCAAACATTAACTATAGAAACAATTGCACTAGCCAGAAGAAAAAAAAACAGGAAAAGAAAAATCATTTGGTATACACCTCTGTTCAACCAAATGGTTAGTATTAAACTAGGACAGAAATTCTTAGCTTTAATTGAAAAACACTTCCCCACCAATAGTAGGCTTAGTAATATATTTAATAAGAACACCCTAAAATTGAGTTACAGCTGCACTGAAAATCTAGAAAGTATAAAAAAACAAAAACACAATAATAAAATCCTGAACAAACCCCCATGCCTGAATAGTATTAATAAAAACCCTACACTTAAATCAGACAATAACAGTGAAAAATTGTGTGATTGTAGAAACCCAGAAGATTGCCCATTAGAAAATAAATGCTGCATCAAATCTGTGGTATACCAATGTACTATCTCATCCACTGAGAGTCCTAACACTAATATGATATACATTGGGTCCACGAAGAATGAATTTAAAGCCAGATGGAGGCAGCATAAGTGCTCTTTCAACAATATAAATAAAAGAAATCAGACTTCTCTATCTAAATATTTTTGGCATCTGAAGGAAATAAATAGGACACCTAAAGTAAAATGGAAAATTACACATAAACATAGGCATACACATATGTGCACATAAACATATCTACATAAAACATTACACACATCCATACATATACATAGGCACACTCATCTAAACAAATATACAATGTATCTATCCATCTATACATATACACATACATATATATATGTATACAAATATATATATATATATATATATATATATATATATATATACATACATATATATAAACACATAAACACACACACATACACACATATATATATATATATATATATATATATATATATATATATATATATATATATATATATAATTAAAAGGTAAAAAACACACATCCATCCATACATACATTTAACATATAAAAATAGATGGGTAGAATTAAACTAATTTGTACTTAAAAAAACTACTGAGGAAGAAAACGTTAATAATATTAAAAATCCACGGAGTGATTAATGCGTATATATCTCTTTAGTCTACATATATACCTAGGTATATAAAAATATCAGAAAACTATTAGATTTTGTATATCAGTTATTTAGGAAAACCTTTAACCTACATACCCACATGCACATATACCAACACATGAATAAAGTTTGCTAACACAAATTAAATGATCAAAAAATATATAGAGCACCATATAAACACAGACAATGATATATATATAGATAGATAGATAGATAGATAGATAGATAGATAGATAGACAATCATAAGAGTTATTCCATTTAAATGTCATGTCCGATGTTAGTGATCCAAGATGGCACTGTTATAGGTAACAACACGTTATAAAACCGTGTTTATATTTTAAAGAGTTTTTTATGTCCTACATTTGGAAATGATTTCACTATGTTTCTATATGTATTTAGCTTTTTTCCTAATGTTCACCCAATACAAGGCCCAAGGGCCACTCAATGTAGATGGGTACTGTGTGGAGTTATAAAGGGCAAGATAACAAGAAAGATAGCTAATTCTAGATTTTTATTAGCGAATAAAATTTTCAGAGTTCAGACGGATTCGTTAGGAATATAGAGGTGAAGTAAACTTCACGAGGAACCGGAAGCTCTGTCGTAAACATGAAACTAGAGATAAACCGCTCCAACTGTTCAAAATACCGGTGCGAAGTGTAAACCGAACGATAGGAAAACCTACTACTATTTTATCAAAAATGTTTAGAAAGGTGATAGCATAGTGGTGTTTTGATTTTTTAAAATTCTATGCTATGTTTTCATTATAATAAATAAATAAATATATGTGAATGCGTGTAATTATATAACTTTGGTGTATATGATTATCTGTTATGTGTTTGTGCATTTGCCTGTGTGTGCGAGTGTGTTTATATAATTTCGGCGTATATTATTTGTTACCTGGTAAATCTAGCATTTGCAGAAAGGAAACTTAATGCATTGACATTTTATAGAACCACGTACACTGGTTACCAAAAAAATATTCATCTGTAAACAGATCTGCAAGCGTATGCTCGTGAATTTATGTTCCTCTCTCTATAATTTGTTTCTCTGATTCTTTCTCTCTCCTTCCTTTCCCCTCTTTCTCTCTCTCTCTCTTTCCCACCCTTTCTCTCCAACTATCCCTCTCTCTCTCCCACCACCATCCCTTTATCTCTCTCCCACCCTCCCTCTCTTCGACACTCTCTCTCTCTCCATCCACGCTCTCTCTCCCACTCTCCTCCTTTTTCTCTCTTTCTATGTGTGTGCGTGTGCACGCGTTTATGTGATTGATTATGTATTTGTGCCGTAAGCTTTACCTCTATGTAACTGACTAGAAAGAGAAAGAGAAATGACGTTTCCCAAAAAATCATTGTTATTCTTTAACACAAACATTTGGCAAACATTAACCATGACATGACCCAAAATCAAAGCTTAAAATCTCGTTTCCGGCACCTGGGATATAACTGCAAAGTGAACTTAGATAAGATACTTGCAGTCTGACCCAGACCAGGATTCAAACACTAACTACTCCTACTGGGCGCAAATGTATGCAGCTCTGTGTGCTGGTATGTACACAAATCGAGAGTACGTTCGTTGGTCCAAGCCGGATAATTTTGATTATGATGGATAAATTCTCTTCACTAAGCGGACAGTTAGCAGGAAAGAAATCTGACATTGATCTTTCTTGTTAAATAAAAAAGTGTTTCCTCTGCTTATATCAACACCCAGAATACTTTTTTCGCTTAAAAAAAGAGTAAAAGAAAGCAAACACTTATAAATATGTATCGCCCTTTGAACACGAATTGAGCGAAACATGACTTGCCAATAATAGCCGCATCATAACAGGGTACGCATCATTTCCCGGCAAATTGACCTGTTTAATCTGTCTAGTAATCTCTTTATTCATCGCACTTGCTTGCTCATTTGCTTCAACATGAATCAGTCGATTACTTCACCGAGAAGAAAAAGAAAACTTCCACGCGATAATATCAATCTGAAAACTGTGTCTTGCGTGCAAAACATTTACTCGACTCATTTGGGACCCCCTCCTACTTTACTCTTGCTAAACTCCTGCTGAGACTGGCTAATTAAGACTTTAAAATGTTTCCTTTCTTTTTCTTCTTTTCGACGAATATCTTAACTGGACAATCGTTAGCATAAATTCAAATATCATGAAAATGAGTCTTTATTTAAACGAAAACATCTTAAAAAAAAGGAAAAAAAACGTCAACAAATGCTTTGTCGTTTAAATGCTGATGGGCAGGTAATCATTGACAGTAATAGAAGTGATGTTGGGATAGATTTTCAATATACTTCGTGAATATAATTGTTTACATTTGTCCTCATTCGTTAAGGAAATAAACCCAGGTCGCTGAAGGCACAATTTCACCTACTTCACAAATTAAACCAGTGTTTCTCAACCATTTTAAATTCAGGGCACACTTATAAAATAACTAAAACTCTGTAGTAACTTTAAATTTTAATAAGGAAAAATAAGTTATGAAATCTGAAAATAGCAAAGAAGTCTCCTCAAATAAGCATTTATTTTTAAGACATTACATCATATATTTAAACGGTAAAGTTTTGATTTAATTGGATTTATGAAGAATCTGCTATTTTGGAAAGGCCGATGATGACTGATTTAAATCCATCGGGGAAGATAAAGGGAAAAGATTATCCACTCCTTCTTAAAGATTAAGGAATTTAACATCCAGTTTAAAATATCAAATGTCAAAGCTTGGTGTCTCTAGGTTTTTTTAAAAAAAAAAAGATTTCTTAGATATGAAAATAATAAATAAATTACTCTTCTGTTGACTTGGGACGCACCTGGCTACTTGATCCACGTATGTGCACATCAATGTCCCTGGACGCAGCGGTTGAGAAACACTGCATTAAAAATGGTTCTCTCCACACTCCGTCACACGCACCAACAAAAATCTAATGGTAGATACCTTTTGTATGATTTGGTCATATTTGTCGAGATGCTGGTTGAAACAGTTTGAAATCATATCTCCCCTCCACCTCTCTCTCTCTTTCCCTCTCTTTCCTCTCTTTCCTCTCTCTCTCTCTCCTCTCTCTCTCAATAACTTGATCCTCCCCACAAAACATAGTTACAATGTATTAGCAACTTCGCAGAACAACGGTTAAATCCCGCTGAAAACACCGGTTCTCTTTCGATCACCGAAGTTAAGCAATGACGAGTCCCTAGATGAGGTAATGCTTGGAAACACCGGATACTTTAAGCAACCTCCTACAACTTGATATATGTCATGGCTTTAAATAACCAAGACTGTGTTGATAGACCATAAAAATCAATCAACAACCACAGAATATTTCACTAAGTAATTATACAATATATTCTACAATCAAAATTTAAATAGATTGGAATATACATACACGTGCAAGCATTTTAGTAATATATATATATATATATATATATATATATATATATATATATATATATATATAGGTAAAAAAAATCCATGTGTAAGTAATCCAATTAGATCCTATTAATATAAAATATTAAAACTGATCCACAAAAAAGAGCTTAATATAATTTTTATTATAGGGAATGTAAGTGAATTATAATTAATCCAAATAATTTACCTCACGCAGATGATCATTTCGTCCATGGAAAAGTAGTTTTTCCCTGGACTTATCAATGCAAATACATTATATATATATATATATATATATATATATATATATATATATATATATATATATATATATATATATATGTATGTGTGTGTGTCTGTGTGTGTGTGTGTGTGTGTGTTTTGAACAATAGAAAATATTAAAATTTTCAGACACTGAGTTGTATATTAATATTTTTTCGTTTTATTATTTATTATTATTTTATTATTTATAACTCTGTGTAATAATACAGCAACTACATTCTCGTTTTATGAATATTTAACATTCATTGGCGTTCATGTTTTTGCTGCTTAAATCTATAATTGAAATTGAGGCTTATCATTATGATATTCTGAAATACTTTTGGGAGGCTCAAGATATTCTCTTGCTCAGGAGTATTTTACAAATATGGTGTAATTTCTGGTATCCGCTTTGTATAACTAACAAAACTAAAGTAACTGCAGGAAAAGGACTTTAGATATGCAACTTGATCCACGTATGTGCAAATTTATATGAGGATGAAAGCTCAAATTTGAAAAGTTGAAGCTTAACACAAAAGAATTAAATAAAATATTCATTAAAAACAGTCTTTGTTTTACAAAATCAAGTAACGTTCTAGGTAATTGGTTCATAACTGGAAATCCCATTGAAAATCTAAGTTGTAAACATCTTACCGATATTTTACCCATAATAAAACAACTCGTAAATATTTAACGTTCTAACAAAATAAGTAGGTGTTTGCTCTTTAGAATTGCGACTTTAGTCAAAATGGTGCAGTTTTGTGAAAATGTTACTCCCATAAAGTTCATAAATTGTTATCTATTAAAATAATGACTGGACTTCACCTGAATATTTTATCTAAGTTAACGTTTTCTACACGTTACAAATGTTAGAAAAATAAATTCAAACCAATTACATTTGAGTTTTTAATAAGTAATTCTATTACAAAGGGCATAAAAAACAAATATATGTTAAATTGGTTTAAATATTATTCACCAAACATGTAGCCATCTACATTTTCAGCGGGATATCAATTTTTCGATTCAATATTTAAGGAAATTTGGCGTTTCCATCAATAAAAGTTTAGAAGATTTCTAAATGTTCTGCTAGTTATGAAATGTTCTTGCGATCGAAACAAATGAAAATCTGTAAGTGTTAAATCTGATGAGTACGGAGGAAGTGAAACATCTGCCTTTCCTAACGATCTTATTTATTCTTCAGTTTTTATGTGCTTGCGTGCTGAATAATAATACTTTTTTTCTGTTTACCAAAGCAGGACACCTTCGACATAGCACTTCATTTACTCAATTAAGTCTGCAGTGGGGGTGGTTCTCTGTTCCAATAGATCGTAATGGACGATATCTTTCAGTTTTCCACCAGCCATAAATCAAGAAGTGTGTATAGATTCCTGGTTTGACTGTTGAAACTGCTTTCTTATTTTGTGATATGTACTGTCTTTTCGTTTTCTGGTGACAAGCGAAACCCATTTTTCACTACCTGTAACAATGTGATGCAAAAATAAAAAGTTGGCATTCCTGGTTAAAAGACTGCTACATGTGGTCGAACGTTGGTCTCAACCGATAACTCATGAGAAATCCAAATTCCCTCTTTGCAAGTTTTCCCAATTAAACTCTGAAATAAATTTTAAACGACATACTGGCGGGTAGAAGAGATGATATACTAGTTCTAGATTCAATTTCCGACTATTCAACCTTGGTTGCTTCACTCGTTATTAATTGCGGTGAAATACGTCGTCGCATTCGGAACATCCTAAGTAATGTCATATAAGAATTTGGTAGACTCATTTATTTACTCGAGTACTGATTTATGTTTTCAACATGAAACTACTGAACATTTTGGGCATTGAAGAATAAACATCGCGTTAGAATGAGAAAAAAAACTCACTCATCACATCAGTTTATATTCGTTTGTATAATCTTTAGTTCATTTACAGTCGTTTCTTTCAATCTCAGTAAATTTTGAAGTGGATAAATGTGTGTAAATATGAAGATGCATATAGAAAACGAGGTTGCTCGTTGGCGAACACCAATATGGTGCCGACAAGATGCGCGTTGATGCAGATGATCACTGACAGAAAGTTGTTTGTGTTCAGACCGTGCTTACACCTTCCTTCTTGTTTATTGAGGCTCGATTCTCTGTTGGAAGCAAAGGTGTCTTTATTCTTCTCTTGGTTGATTCAAAGTTAAATTTCCACTGAACTGTAACCGACCTTCCGTCTAACACCCTGGCATTTGTACTCATTTTTCTAGGAGCCTGGATGCTGACATACAGTCTGCAATTTTACGATAAAGAAAATAGCACTACTGTTTCCTTGTATATTTTGATTTGTTGTTTCTCAACGCGGAATATTTTTGTGCATGTTTTATCGGCTTTCTCTAAACAGAAAAGAATACTTTGATTCTCTCTTCTGAAATACGAACACCCGGCAAGCATTTAGTTTATTTAGCAATACGTTAGTCCTATGCCTGTTTAAATGCCTCTCTTTTTGAAGACACAAGTTTGTTCATACACGCATAAGACTTTTAGAGAGTCACACTTGTCAACAGAGTTTAGAATGTCACGTCCCATCACGAGTCCTGTAATTTATTAGGGTTGTAGGAGTACCACCTGTATTGCAGCCAAAGTAGCAGTGTTGTTTCTCGGGCGATATAGTTTGACGGAGTCCATCCCTCCTCAAGCTGGTTTTGAATTCAGGGCTTTCTTTCACCTTGCTAGATCTGGAGAGGGGAGATATTGATTCATGTTTCACAAGGGTATTTATGCGAAAGTGAACGTAACGAATTTGACCGGAATTCGAACTCGGCTTGCCGATCTCTCTTTCTGGGTCGTTAACCGTTACCCTACCTACACATTCTTTTAGGATGTAGTAAGGGTAAAAACAACCAAAAATTCAAATATCTCGTAAAGAAAAACACGTTTACTCGAAGCGCTTTACTATTTATCAGATTATCATATCATTTATGTGCCATATCTCTTCAAAACGTAGGCGATTGTGGCTCTCCACAACTTCCAGCTCCTTCTAGGTCTATACAACGTTTGACTCTTAACTATCCATCTTTGTACCTGCTCTGCAATCTATTCACAGAAACTTATTAGATAAGTTGCTTCTTAGGATTAACGAGAAACATCGAATGACCTATTAGTAGAATTTGAGTAAATGAATGACAGAACAGGGAGTGGAAGGAAGAGTTAAAGGACAAAAAATGCTAAAAGATCAACAAAAAAAAAAAGATAGGACGTTTTGGAGAGCTATGATCACTCACGCCCACACTCTGTAAAATCATTGCATATAGAAGCAGAAAATTCAACTTTGTTTCTAACGGACGATCATAATTGAATTTGAATATTGAATATCTTTCTGGTTTGACGAAATCGACACCAGGAAACCAGTTATCTGCTTCAAATCAACATTTTTGCTATTACTTTCAGCATATTTGTTTTCTTTTTAAAAGCCAAAATATGAGTTTCTTATTTTTTTGTTTAATTACTCGATGTACATATTATCAACATAGAAGTAGAACCGAGACATTTCTCACTTTTAGGCTAAGGTACTGATAAATTAGATGAATATATTACACAAACGAAATCGTCAGCTAAACACGAAAATCTGAAAGATATCTATTAAAATTCTACTTCTGTTATTTCTGCTAAGCTCAGTTACGCTATCCATTTACTGAGGCTCACTATGTTATGAGTTGTTTTCCTCTGTCCCTCTTGCCCTCTCCCTTTCAAAAATGTATCAGATTTTCCAAGCACCCTCCGCACCTACTTCATCGTTATGCGCCACAGAAACCTTAACTGTCTCTTCCTAAGTATTACTTTCCTTTTTGTTTCAATTTCCTCAAAAATGTTTGGTCCATGGTATCGTCAGCATCCTTCTGTAGAACAGCAATTCTGTTGCTTCATGTCTCCTCTTCATCTTTGAGGAGATCGTTCAGCATACAAGAGGACAGATATCACGTATCAGTTTAGTACTTTATAAGGTTATAAAATTAATAAGATCTTTTAAAAGGTATTAACACTGAGACCCTGAGACTTTGAAACACACGAGACTTTGCAACACTGAGACATTCATTTTAAAATCATATTTTTTGCCTAAATTCAAGAAAAGATATTGTTCCTAACATTTCCTTTATAAGTTCCTAATTAAATAATTTCATTCAATATTGCATTCAAATAAAACATTATTTGATTTCTCTTTCTCTCTTTAGTAATTGAGATCGACACAAAACATCAAGCAAACAATTTTTACTATGTGCTCCCCGAGTGAGCGTGAGTTTTAGGTAAATGCAAAAATATTTGGTAATTAAAAAGACGATCATTTTATTATAGATCCTGCAACATATTGCATAATATATTTGTACAATAGCAGAAATATTATGAATTACATAGTATAAACGTTTATCATACAGTTGATAAGAATACATATTTTTCTATATCACTGAGATGAGGTATTATGATTACTTACATTATTTACCTTATTCGGACTGTTATCCTCATCTTCATTGCCATATTAACAACGTTTCGGCCTTTGTATGCTCTATTCTTCTTCAGGTGCTCAAGGAAATATGGCCCAGTGGATAAAAGTGTTGGTTAGATCCAGTGACTAGACCCAAAGATTTGTGAGTTTAATACCAGGCTACAGCTACAAAACTTGGAGAGTTGAATTAAAGGGAAATAACATCCGGAAGAGGCATGGCACGTGGAACTAAAGCAATCTATTCCGGTGGACGAAATAAAGGGTTCGGTTCGAAATTCCAAACACCTGAAGAAGACCGGAGCGTACAACGACCGAAAAGTTGTGAATATGGCAACGAAGATGAGGATAACAGTCCGAATAATGTAAATAATGTAAGTAATACATATTTCTTTGACTTGTAAGAAGTCTGCTGCAATGACTTTGATAATTTCAAATTCATCAACAATTTGCGCAAATATATATATATATATATATATATATATATATATATATATATATATATATATATATATAAATTCATGAATCATTCATACAAAAAACAAATATAGAGGTTAAACTCTATATTTGTTTTTTGTATGAATGATTCATGAATTTATAAATTATAATTGCACCTTTAATTGAAATGAATACATATATATATATATATATATATATATATATATATATATATATATATATGAGTATAAGTAGAATATTATTGTCTCTCACTTCGCTGTTCGGAAAAAACTGTTTGCATTTTCTCTTCATTATAATCTAATGAATCTTACATGTTCAGGATTGCATATAAATATTTATTCCTTTTTGTACTCAAAGGATCTCCTCTAGGGCCACGCATGGCGGTAAGGCCGAGGAGGAGGTACCAGACTGAATGCAACCAACTCCAAAAGACCCCAGCGACGTAATAGGCAAAGATGTACAAGATCCCAACGACCAAACCGACGAAAGAAGGCAGCGCCATTCGGGCTGGTGTAGCCACGGCGGACATTGACAGACCCAGTATCCGACAGCCCGATGCAACCAGGTTTGCTAGATCTCGCCTGTCTCAATCCTCAGTGAGCCACGTGAGAGGCTTTTCTCGCCAAGTGGGAGGCGTTTCTCGCCAAGTGTGTGAGCTTCTCCGTTGCGAAGAGTTATCCACCAAAATGAAATTCACCCGAATACCTTCGTCAAACTCTTTTTTACTTTGTTTTCTATCACCCTTCAGCAAATCCAGCGGCGATGGTCCCGCGGGCGACGGGGGCAGGCTTGGTTAGTCGGGAGCCCTTAGTCCGCGACCACACGTTGGCGGCAGGTTCGTGATGGTCTTAAAGAATGCATGCCGAGAAGAAGCACTGTTGTGCTTCCTGTACACATATTTCCTTTAATTCATTTTTCGGAAACCATAAAACCTATTAAAAAAATAATAATAAAATCCTACATTTTTGTCGACATTATTTTGTTTATTTTCTACTTTCCAAATATTCTGCAATTTTTTCTTTTTTACATCAAACTATTTTTATAAATTTGAAAAATTGGTCAATCCCAGCTTCAAATTTCAATTCATATATTAAAAGCATAAACATTCGATGATCATAATTCAAATTAAAAAATTATAATACTATAGGAAATAATCTTTTAACTGAAGCGTAAATATATGAAAATAACCTTCGTACTTTCGCAAGAGAGATTTTTGTGGCGTTCAATTAAAAGGAGACATACAATGTTTTCTTCAGTATAAACAAGTTAAATGTACTGAGAGATGATCACTTTAAAATGAAGAAATATATAGACATATATGGTGAAATCACGAGTCATTTCTACCCGAATGTAAATTAGTTCATGTAAACTATTTGTTTATGAAACTCGTATTTTCAATTCAGCCGACGCGCCCATTTAAACCAAACCAGCAGGTTCCAGTTGTACGTTTCCTTCGTTGACAACAAAAAGAAAGTCTCCATCTTAACATTTCAAAAATAAATGAATCAACAACACTCTGGCGAAAAAATGTTGTATGTATTATGTCTATATTAGAATCATTTTTGCGTTTTGATCTGATATAGATTTCATGTCATACATCTCTCTACGTTTCCATGATTCTCTAAATCCACATAATAACAGATTTCCTGAAATCGTAACATACACGTTTTCGCTCGGCCTATGTACACCATAATCATTGTAGAAGTGGTGGTATTATAATATAACAAGTTCCAATAAGTATGTTCTGTGTTGTTTCATTTACTTTGGTTAGATCTTTTACCTTGAAAATGAAACGGGAAAACAGATGACACTTTCCTAATAATTTCAGAAGTGCTTCTATATTCAAGAAAATCTCTTTCCAATATGCTAAGGGAATTTGAACTTCCTTTCCAAATCAGTTCGGGGTGATCTCAATCATGTGTTCTGTATTATACAATGAAACTGATAGTAATTCAATTGACTCTAAGACAAAAATTATAAAACCAGATGTGGGGAAAAGGTATATTTAAAAACAACAGATGTTTGCCACAGTACTGCATGTTAAATGAATTTTTCCGTTCCTTCACTCATTATTCTCTAACTACCAAATGCCGGTTCAGCTGTCGTCTGCTCTATCAATTCTATTTTTGCTCTCCGTTTTATCTTTACTGTTTCCGGAAAATACAATCGAGACATAGCTGACTGTGTAAGTTTTACTAAATTACAAATAAATCAGACTTTAAATTGCTCCCTTGTTTTCGCTAAATTATATTTCTAGCCTGTTTTTTGTTTTTTGTCATTTCTGTATCTTTTGTGTAAGCATCCACTCCCGTCAAATCCCGTTCAATTCACACGTATATCCTCTTTGACATTAAGGATAATTGAATTGTCTATCGCTCTGGCAGGCGTGGCCGGTGGTCCAATCGTCTTACTGGAGACGTGCTGACTGATACTTTGAAATGACCAATGGTTGTGTTGGTTGTGCTTGTACACGGACAGACACGCTGATAGATAAACTCGTTCTTTTAATATGCTAAAGTACATTGTTCTGTATACATCCTCAACAAAAGACTCCTTCATTCTTATTTATCACATTACATTTTAGACGAACTAATTTTAACGCTTTATCTCGTTAAAACTTCTCTAGAAAGCGAGCTGAATAGCTTGAAGAGCTTTTTGATTTCATGCTTTTTGAAATGGGATCAGATTTTTCCGTTATTAACTATTGCGGACTTTTTTATGGGAAAGCGTGACTAAAAGAGGGAGTTTTGACTTTTGGACTAAATTCAATTGAAAAGAACTATAATTAGGTCAAAATCAAACCATAACAAAACGAAAAAGATAAAGCAGTGATGCATAGCAATATCTACATTAAGTAAAATCTTGCCGTTAAGACACTTAACAGAGTCTTCTTATTTTATATGCCATCTCCCTTCAGGACGTGGGAAATCACGACTCTTCACAACTTCCATTCTTTTGTAACTCTGAGCAATGTTTGCCGCTCTCCCTGTTTAGCCATCCATTTACACAAGATCATTAGGAATGTTATTTGCTGTTTCTCTCTGGCTCCCTTGATTTCAATATGTCTTGTGAGCTTCAAATTCTATAAGTCATTTTTTTCTCATTATGTCCCCCGGAAGCTATAATAATAATAATAATAATATCTGTGTAAAATGTGTACGATCTTAGGGTTTTGCTTGTTTTTGTTTTTTACAAAAATGATCAGAAATCCAAGGAAATAATAATAATAATAATAATAATAATAATAATAATAATAATAATAATAATAATAATAATAATAATGAAGAAGAAGAAGAAGCCCTGTTGTGGTTGAAGTTTTGGGTCTGATAAAGAAAAGGAACTCAAGAACAAATCAACAAAATCCCTGGTGTACCATCTCTCCAAGAAATCTCAAAAATAGTTCTAACAAGCACAGTTCATATTCCACGAAAAGCTTTGTCCATTTAAGTTTATCCTTTTTTTTTTTTTTTTTTTTTTTTTTTTTGTAATAGCTGCATTTTGTTTAAGTGGACACAATAAAAAAATCACATTCTTCGCTTGTTATTGCTCCTGATCCGGTATGTGATTATAAAACAAACGCAGGCTAAAAATATTTTTTAAATAATAAAACGCTGATACTACACTAGACACTTCCATCATCTGACTGATCTTAATTATTCGGAAGCGTTAATATATATGTTTTTTCTTAAAATGGGTTATAGTAAATATCCCGTTCAGTACTAGAGATTTGCTTGTTATTTGAGTATATACCTGAGGCAGCTGATGCATCTGTGTTCATTAGCGGGGGTAGTGAATGGACATCATGGCCGGGTGTCGAGAGGATTGTATTGAAGGATGAGTTAACCAGGGTGGCTTGGATGCCATATCTAGATACTTGGGGACACCGTCAATTGGAGCGGATTGGGTTATTCGACTTAAAGTTATTTCAAGTTGATATCCATCTGCAAGATTACGCGCTGCTTTCATCAAAACTTATCAATCATGCACATTTGGCTGTGTTGCATATGACTCATATCAGACTACGTATCATGATAGATATATTAGGTTTCGTATATTTATACCCATGTCACTTTGTTCGCGTATTGCTCTCTCAAGCAATAATAATAATAATACCAAAACAACAATAATAATAATGGTGATGCCAGTGATAATGATTAACAGGAAAAATAATATCATTGGTGGTACTAGTTATAGGGTCCGTCCTATAATCACTTATTCCCATTGTTCTTTCATGTTTTATTCTTCATTATATGTGGCATTTATTGGTTTCCATTGACAATGGATCCGCGCCCCAAAAAGTTATGCTTCAGCTGCTGATGACATCAACATCTGTAATGGCTGTTCAGGCCCACACAAGAAAGCAGAAGGTGCCATATGGGCAACTAAGAAGTTTTAGGGAAAATGGGGTTTTGCCGTCACGGCGAGGCGAGGCGAGGCGACGCTGGAGTGTCCTCTCCAGAGCGCAGGCCTGGACAGAGTTTTATGAGAGATTGGCAGTTGCCTATGCAGCAAGTCTCCTCCTCTTCACGCCACCGATGTTATCTAAAGGAAAGGAAGAGTCCAATAGAGCTTGGCACCGGCGTCGTCGCATGAGTTGCCAAAACAAAGTTGAACATAACAGCGAACGGTCTTAGGGACTCTGGCTCGGATTTGCCTTCAGTGTTTACTCACGAAACTTTCCCATTATTCGGTATGGCCACAAAGCAGCTGAGGTTTAAATTAAGAGTTTTCCCTGTCTCAGATGGACTGCCCTCCCGGGCTGAGTTCTATCTACCCAAAATATATATATACACGCATACACATATATTTTACACTGCATGTCGGAATAAAGAGTTCGTTATCAATGTACCACTTTGAGAATTATTATTATATATTTTGAATGATAATAATAGCAATCAGTCAATAAATAAGCAAATAATAAAAGGATAAAATTATCATCAAAGATATGTTCTTCATGTCGTCTCAATAAGAAAAGTGACTTAGTTGGCAGTGACTTTATTTCGTCTAAATGAATCAGATATCAATCTGCAAAAGAAACTGAATGACAATGAATTAAAATATATAATATTTAAATCTTACTTCAAATGAATACATTAGTAAAAATAGGTACTACGTAAATTAATTGGTCCGCTCGTAAAAATAGGGAAGACTTTTTTTAACAATTTTTGTAGATTAGCATTCATTAAACCTTTCTTTACCGACAACATTTCTCAAAATCGAAGAATATTGATTTTTTTTATTTTAAAAGTGGTGTCTTTTTCATAATATAAATACAGTGTCAAATCAATGAAATGACTTTTTAAAGAGTTATTTGTAGTTTGTTTTGATTTACAGATGTCAAGTTTGAAGCTGTGCTTACGTCATTGATAACTGCGTAATATTACGAATTAGGAAAAAAGACAACACCAGCAATTCCTCGTAGCTTTATTTATACATCAGTATTTCCTAAGAAAAAATGTATGTGTGTACATCATTGTTTTGTTATCAGTTATATTTAATTGGATTATGCAAATTATATTTAATTGGATTATGCAAATTATATTTTATAACGTAAATTTATCGTTTCCCAGAATTAGCCTCACTCCTACAAATAAACTAAAACTTTTACAAAATGATCTCGACTTTTAAGAAGAAATTTAATCTTCATTTAAAATTTACTCAGCTGACACTGAACGTAATAAAAAAAATAATGTTTTCTTACCATTACGCTTCTCTTTAATCGAAAATAAATTTATTAATTTTATCAGAACTGTCTTATAACTAAATGGACTTTTACCGTTACCTCATTAAACATTTGTTAATTATTTCGTTTCATTTTCTGTAATATAAGCGTTTTAATGATAACCTTCAGTGAATAAGGTGATAATATTTTTCCAAATACCTAATTAAAAAAAAGTTTCAAATATCTGTCAATGGAGCTCCACACAGTCTGAGAGACATAAACTGTAAACCTGTTTCAATCATTTCACTTCCTGAAGTGCCACTAATCTAATTAACTCCGATTGGTTGACATTAATTCATGGAATAACATTTGCTGCGAATTTGTTTGTTAATGATATGATCAATTTTATTATTCCAACAATGATGTAATGCTGCACAAATAAAACTGTTGATGATTGTATGTTTTGGTATCGAGTTACCAGTTTCTGGACATAATTTACGTTTGCTTACATTGGCGATATCCAGTGTTGTATTATTAAGGATTGGGGGAAGAAATCCTTATTTGATGCAATCTATTCGCGCGTTGAGTTTCGCGTTTTTGTGTTCTTCAATAGTGAGTGTGTGAGATCTTTCATCTGATTTGTTGCATTTGTGAAATATCATAAAACATTATTATTATTTACCATTTTACAGAGAAACAAATTTCAAAATAAATCATTTTATTCAAAAAATTACAAAATTACCAAAATGCGTAAACCAATAACAATACAATATTTACGGTAAAAATTCTGTAATTATGCACAAGGAACTCTTTATCCAGCCAATGAATAGGGAGATACACACTGAAAATATTGTGTGTTTGTGGTTTCGATTAAAATCTAAAATTGAAAGGATGTTTGGTTTCATTATAGTTGGTTAACATATTTTTATAATCTTGTAAATATAAAATTATTCTTGCAAATAAGTAATCTGATAAATAGTGTTGACTTTAATATCTTTGTTGTCAATTCCTAAAAATAAAGAAAATGTTTGAATCCACTTTCATATGTTTGGGTTTTGTTAAAATTCCAATCGTCACTTTTCAAAACAAACATTGCCAAGAGTGTATAAAAGAAACTGTGTAATAATGGTGTTATGGAAATAACCGCCCTTTTTGACACATGGTTGGGGGGGGGGTCGTCGAGAACACGAAGGTTAAACATTGCCGAAATTGCTATGACAATTTTGATAGCTCTGATGAATTGGATGGCCGTATTTCGACCGTAATCCGAAAAATTATCGAAAGCGATGTCTGAGGACTTTCTTTATATAGCATGAGCAGATTTGAGAGTAAACAATTCCACTTCAGTACATTTTTTCTGAAAGGAAAGTTATGAAATTTATGCTTTTAAATTTAAATTTAATTCAAATTCACTTATTCTACAACCTGTCTAATTAAAAGTTTTGAGAAAACATCTCACCATAAAATCTATATACTGTGTAAATTTCGTTACTTGATGCTCAAAAGTCATGACCTTTTATGTGCTGTATCCCTTCAAGACATAAGTATTCATGGCTCTTCACAACTTTCTATACTTTGTAACTCTTAGCAATGTTTGTCTTTTTACTATCCTGCCCAGTCTCTATTCAACCACCGATTTATACAAGCTCGTTAGGTGGGTGATCATAGCTCTCCACAACTTCCTATCCTTTCTAGCTCTTAGTTCATTAGGTAAGTCACTCGTTGTTTCTCTCTTTAACTCTTGCCGCCAATATGTCCTATAAATTTCAAAATTTTTTTCCGCATTACGTTTTCCAGAAAGTTCAACTGTTTCTTTCAAAGTAAATGCCTGCTTTTTGGTTCCATTTTCCTTAAAACTCATTCGTTGTTCACATGGTATTCTCAGCATCCTATTCTATAGAAGCACATTTCTGTTGTCGCAAGTCTCCTCTTCATCTGTGAAGGCAGCCAGTATTGTTTGCGATTGAAATTTATAAAATCTTACTCTTAAAATATTTTTTTAGGAAAACAGGTTTCTTAAATCGAGTAGCAGTTATCACTCTTTCCAGTATTGTTGGGTGTTTCCTTCTAAACCTACTATTTTATGTAATGCGGAATGTTAATATTTTGATTATGTCATTACTTTCTCTTCGAATTTCATCCATTTTAGTTTTTGCTGTTGTTGACAGTCCTCAACTGAAGTGGCTTATGTTATTTATTACAATTTAATTCCTCATCTCGAAATTTTCGACATGAAAGGTGTTGGTAGTCCTCAAATAATGTAGATTAGATAGAGTTCTTTGTTTGTGATTCTGTAGCACAAGTCCACAATGTTCAAAGCAGCAGAAAACCTCTTTTTTTTTCACTATTTTTTCAGTTCATTCTTACTTCACCCCAGAATCCTGTCCTATTAGTAGATGGCTGTTTTTTTTTTAATTTTCTTTGTGCTGTTTCCAGGATAGATTCAATGTCGTACGTAGCAACTTTGTATATGTATCATCCAACTTCTTTTCGGACATTAAGAAACCTGTCTTTTGCATTTATTTTATTCTTTAAAATGTCTTTCATCTTAGAAGACATTATTGCAATTACCAGCGTCACAGATACTGCTTAGATATTCTGTTGTCTTCACTGTGAATGACATGGCCTACTCAGCGAAGCCTGTGGTGATGAATACACGCTTCGATGATGATTGCATTGGCTTTTTTGAGAGCCACAGTGTAGAACCACATTGTCTGGCGTGTAGGATATTCAGTGAATACCAAGAATCGATATTAGACAGCATTTTTTTTGCACAAACACACATGCATGCATATACACTGACAGAAAAAAATACATGTACCGGCATGCATATTGCTAGTACGAATACATATACTGGATGTAACTCTAGCTTGGAAGAAATTTCGTTTTATTTTATCCGATAAAGCAGACCGAAAACTTGTCTATTGCAACCCCAATATTAGCCAAGTGATATTTGCACATCACTTTTACTGGAAAATATTTTACTTCTAAGATAGATTAACTCATGGACCATATTTAATTATTTTTTATAGTTTTCTATGTATGAAGTATTAAAATTCATTTATTTTTCAACTCTAGATTTTTTTTTAATTATTTCACCCCAAGCAGAGTGATAAAACCCGCATAGATGCAAAGAGTTACTTACTGTGAATGAACCTGAGAAAACGTTGCTGAGAAATAAGGACAAGAATTCAATGAGATAGAATATAATGATTGAAGCTGCATTTAAATTTATGCAGATCGTAGTTGACAAATAAGCCGAATATAGGTTCCACGGGTGAGAAGTTCGAAGAAATAAACTATTAACATAGAACTTCTATGCTATATCTAGCCATTTACACGGTTAAATTATTAGACTTAATTGCCAGTCTAGTACTGCGCTTAAATTCTTGAAGTTGATGAACCAAAGAGAAAAGCTCATTAGAACAATTACTATGAAAATACTTATAGAAAAGGAACATGGAAGTTATGTTACGGCGGTGGAAAAGTGACTGAAGACGCGGGATGCGATATCAGGACTAATAACATTGCAGTACCATAAGTTTAAAGTTATAGCAATTGAATAAAACAACTACATATTTCCTACCGGTGCTACCTAATTGTTGTTATCTAGTAAAAGCCAGGATCCCACTAACCTTCATAGCACCAACTTAGAAAATTGGCCTAACAATATCTCCTTACGCCATTTTCCTTGCGGCTGTCTGAGCCATACTATGCTAAAATTATTGTTATAGCAAGAAAATGAAAATGAAATACTTGCCTACAAAAAGAAATCCTAAACCAACACCTAATTTTTTTCTCGAACAGTTAAGCCGGCCCAATATATTCACCCGAGGACTCAGAATAAGCAGATATCAGTCTTCCGGAGTAATTTGTAACAGAAGTATAGCCAACTACTTCGGTGTCTCAGAAACAAAATAAAAAAAAAACGACTTTAATAAGCAAGAACAAAATAGGATTGTATTAGAGTTATTTAGGCATAAATATATTTCATTACTTTCTTCTTTTTCCTCTGTGAACTTAGGTTGCACCTTTTATTTAAGTTTTACTTATCCACACGGGAATCATTGTCTTTCCATCAGACTGCACATGAACTTGGTGCCTTGTGCATTTATACAGCGAGGTATAACAATCTATCTCCTTCTCTCTATACATATATCCAGACAGCGAAATAAACCTTGCTTAATCAGTTTCCGATATATATATATATATATATATATATATATATATATATATATATATATATACAGAGAAAAAGAGAGAGAGAGAATTACAAAAATTGTTTCGCCTTCACCCAAAAAACGTCGACTTGTGTATTAAATTAATAAATTCAATAATTTTTTAAATTAGTAATATATATAATATATATAATGTAATTGTATATATATATATATATATAGATATATATATATATATTAATCATATATATATGATTCATCTCTCTCTCTCTCTCTCTCTCTATATATATATATATATATATATATGTGTATATATATATATATATATATATATATATATATCTTCGTCTGAAGATCTCACTATAGTGTGTAACTGAGAATAAGCATGCTGTGTTGATTCCTATGATCACACACTGTATAAATACATACATACATATATTTGTATATAGGTATGCATATACATACGCAAATGGAAAATGTCAAACATGGCACTTTTTTTAAACACACACTTCATATATATATATATATATATATATATATATGAGAAAACGATATGTAATTTTTTTAGATACCAAGAAATTTAGACAAATTCAGTCTGATGAAGTCCTAACGGACAAAATGTGTCACACGAAAACTTCTTACATCTTTTTATTTATATATATATATGCGTGCGTGAGTGCGTGCGTGCGCCCGAATGTCAAAGATCCCACTTCATCATGTATGTTAGCAATTTTATGACTGATTAAGCAAGGTTTATTTCGTCGTCTGAATTGTTAGGCCAATAAAACATTAGCCTGTGCCAGTAAGATCAAACTTTCGTTAGTTTTCTGTAAATAGTGGTGGGGTGCGTGATCTACTTAGAAAAATGATTCTTGTCTATATTTATATAAAACAGTCGGACACTAGAATTTTTAAAATACCAATGTATGTATGCATGTATGTAGTTTGCTCCAATCATTTCATACATCCAATTTCACAAATATGTACAAATATGTTGGTTTTTTCATATGTCGTTTTCATATACAATCTATTCGTCTTTTTTCTTCAAATGTCTTACATTTTACGCTCTTTGCTTTTCCAGTATTTGATATGTAAGCAAAAATAAACTATTTACATTTACGAACAAAAGACTGCATGAATAATGCAAAACCCTTGATTGAACATAAACATAAAAGAATGTGCAAAAGAAGACAGGAACAGATAAGAGTTTTAAATTATATAATTTTGTCACACAATATAACTGGGCAGGATTTTTTAAGCCGCAATTTTTCTTTATTGTCTTCTTTCTTTTTATTTTCTCTTCATACGCCTGAATTAAAGCCAAGTATGTGTATGTTTATCGTCAGTTATATTTTCGATCGAGTCATTTTTCTCTTCACTAACGTTTTATCATTATTTATTTACTAGATTCATTCACATTTCTTTTGTCACCGTTGATCGGACCACGACAGCTGAAATGAAATAAATCAGTCGCCTTGATTCGAAGTACAGAATAATAAGTTCTTAATAATCGTTACTATGTTTTGCGAAACGAACTGCTTTTTCCACACAGACATACATATACACGCTTATATGTAAAACATATGAATGCATACCCAACCAAAGACGCATATATACATGATAGCTGTCGATTCGTTAAAAGAGTATGACCATTGCTGACAAGTTCGATTCATCGTTCTCGTCAGAATGACAATGGCTCTTGAAGCAAGCAAGAGATTTGCAATGCTTGTTGCAGACGCAGAAAACTAAATTGTTCTGTAAAGGGACTGGCGGATTTTGTAAACTCTGTTCTGGTTGCTCGTCGGTTTTCATGTAGCATGTGAGACCGAAGCGGTTCCGGCAGGTCTTTTGGCACACACTCCACAAGTTCTTCTTAGAGTAGTGTTGATCATCATTTGTCAAACGTTTACCAATATAACTCTTCAGAATCTTCATATGCCTTAACGAGGCTTGGATCGGAGCGAGCCATAACTATGTTAAATTCATTCGATGTATTGATGAATTTTATGGATCAATGATTTTCTCCTTCCGTAGCTGCACGCTAGACATTTTATGGATCAATGATTTTCTCCTTCCGCACCTGCACGCTAGACATTTTATGGATCAATGATTTTCTCCTTCCGCAGCTGCACGCTAGTCATTTTATGGATCAATGATTTTCTCCTTCCGCACCTGCACGCTAGACATTTTATGGATCAATGATTTTCTCCTTCCGCAGTTGCACGCTAGACATTTTATGGAGCAATGATTTTCTCCTTCCGCAGCTGCACGCTAGACATTTTATGGACCAATGATTTTCTCCTTCCGCAGCTGCACGCTAGACATTTTATGGGGCAATGATCTTCTCCTTCCGCAGCTGCACGCTAGACATTTTATGGATCAATGATTTTCTCCTTCCGCAGCTGCACGCTAGTCATTTTATGGATCAACGATTTTCTCTTTCCGCAGCTGCACGCTAGACATTTTATGGATCAATGATTTTCTCTTTCCTCAGCTGCACGCTAGACATTTTATGGATCAATGATTTTCTCCTTCCGCAGTTGCACGCTAGACATTTTATGGAGCAATGATTTTCTCCTTCCGCAGCTGCACGCTAGACATTTTATGGGGCAATGATCTTCTCCTTCCGCAGCTGCACGCTAGACATTTTATGGATCAATGATTTTCTCCTTCCGCAGCTGCACGCTAGTCATTTTATGGATCAACGATTTTCTCTTTCCGCAGCTGCACGCTAGACATTTTATGGATCAATGATTTTCTCTTTCCTCAGCTGCACGCTAGACATTTTATGGATCAATGATTTTCTCCTTCCGCACCTGCACGCTAGACATTTTATGGATCAATGATTTTCTCCTTCCGCAGCTGCACGCTAGACATTTTATGGATCAATGATTTTCTCCTTCCGCAACTGCACGCTAGACATTTTATGGATCAATGATTTTCTCCTTCCGCACCTGCACGCTAGACATTTTATGGATCAATGATTTTCTCCTTCCGCAGCTGCACGCTAGTCATTTTATGGATCAATGATTTTCTCCTTCCGCAGTTGCACGCTAGACATTTTATGGAGCAATGATCTTCTCCTTCCGCAGCTGCACGCTAGACATTTTATGGATCAATGATTTTCTCCTTCCGCAGCTGCACGCTAGTCATTTTATGGATCAACGATTTTCTCTTTCCGCAGCTGCACGCTAGACATTTTATGGATCAATGATTTTCTCTTTCCTCAGCTGCACGCTAGACATTTTATGGATCAATGATTTTCTCCTTCCGCACCTGCACGCTAGACATTTTATGGATCAATGATTTTCTCCTTCCGCAGCTGCACGCTAGACATTTTATGGATCAATGATTTTCTCCTTCCGCAACTGCACGCTAGACATTTTATGGATCAATGATTTTCTCCTTCCGCACCTGCACGCTAGACATTTTATGGATCAATGATTTTCTCCTTCCGCAGCTGCACGCTAGTCATTTTATGGATCAATGATTTTCTCCTTCCGCAGTTGCACGCTAGACATTTTATGGAGCAATGATTTTCTCCTTCCGCAGCTGCACGCTAGTCATTTTATGGATCAATGATTTTCTCCTTCCGCACCTGCACGCTAGACATTTTATGGATCAATGATTTTCTCCTTCCGCAGCTGCACGCTAGTCATTTTATGGATCAATGATTTTCTCCTTCCGCAGCTGCACGCTAGACATTTTATGGATCAATGATTTTCTCCTTCCGCAGCTGCACGCTAGACATTTTATGGATCAACGATTTTCTCCTTCCGCAGCTGCACCCTAGACATTTTATGGATCAATGATTTTCTCCTTCCTCAGCTGCACGTTAGACATTTTATGGATCAATGATTTTCTCCTTCCGCAGCTGCACGCTAGACATTTTATGGATCAATGATTTTCTCCTTCCTCACCTGCACGCTAGACATTTTATGGATCAATGATTTTCTCCTTCCGCAGCTGCACGCTAGTCATTTTATGGATCAATGATTTTCTCCTTCCGCAGTTGCACGCTAGACATTTTATGGAGCAATGATTTTCTCCTTCCGCAGCTGCACGCTAGTCATTTTATGGATCAATGATTTTCTCCTTCCGCACCTGCACGCTAGACATTTTATGGATCAATGATTTTCTCCTTCCGCAGCTGCACGCTAGTCATTTTATGGATCAATGATTTTCTCCTTCCGCAGTTGCACGCTAGACATTTTATGGATCAATGATTTTCTCCTTCCGCAGCTGCACGCTAGACATTTTATGGACCAATGATTTTCTCCTTCCGCAGCTGCACGCTAGACATTTTATGGGGCAATGATCTTCTCCTTCCGCAGCTGCACGCTAGACATTTTATGGATCAATGATTTTCTCCTTCCGCAGCTGCACGCTAGACATTTTATGGATCAACGATTTTCTCCTTCCGCAGCTGCACGCTAGACATTTTATGGATCAATGATTTTCTCCTTCCTCAGCTGCACGCTAGACATTTTATGGATCAATGATTTTCTCCTTCCGCAGCTGCACGCTAGACATTTTATGGATCAATGATTTTCTCCTTCCTCAGCTGCACGCTAAACATTTGCCCAACTCATCTGAATGTTCTTGGAAGAGCTTAAATGCTTTCATGAATTGTACGCCTGTACTTATTTCCATCACAAGAAACGGTTTCCCATTCAGAATCTTCTTTATTGTAGACTGCGAGGGGCTCTTTTAAACAGTCCTTGAAGTGGTTCTTTCGTTAAGACTATGATCGACTCGCAGTAGAGCTTTTGCTTAGATATTCTGCTGTCTTCAAGGCGAATGGCATGGCCTACACAGCGTAGCCCTTGGCGATGAATATACGCTTAGATGCATTGACCTTTTTAAGAACCAGTGTTAAACAAATATCTGGTGTGTGGGATATCCCCTGGATACCAATAATCGGTCTTAAAATAGCGTTGTATGCGCAATCACGTATACATATGCTGGCAGTGAAAATTGCAATAACCTGAACGCTCTATACGGGTAATATAGTAAAGAATTATAGTAAAAGACCCGATCTATAGATTAATATGTACACAAGTTCCACAGTAAGTGCTGTATCAATAGTACTCAGTCTCTGTATATCCTCCTTGGGCGTTAACATAGACCTGTACTGTTAAATGCATACTTTGGTATAGATGGCGAATACCATCCTGCGACACATTATTCCACAGATCTTGTATCTGTTGGTACAATACAGTAAGAGTTGAATGTGGGCTAATTGAATGAATTGAACGTCCTCCCACCATGACTCATACATGTTCAATGGAGAAAATGTGTCGGCTATGGAAGTTCTCGAACATCCTGCAGAGAATAGCGAGTAGCATGAGTATAATGTTGGATGGCATTATTCTGTTGAAACAGTATATCGCCTTCTTGTTGCAGGAATAATAGCAGGAGAGATTGAAAAATGTTCTGGATACACATGACGTTGTTCCCTCTACAAATAGGAACATGTTATAACTTATAGTCAAACTTATCAAGATGAACGACTAATTCAATAAGTTTATTGTTCGTGTTTATATAATCTTTTAAAATAATAACACAAAAGGGATTTTTGTATTCATATAATCTTTTAGATAAAATAACTTCGGCTTAATGCAGTTTGTGTTAAAAAGGAACGTAATTTATTAAAGCGAAAGTTTATTGAAGGTGGACTAATTTCGGAATTCTTTTCGGTAAATTTTCGTCCAGGATTATATGACATGCGTACTTTCCTCAGAAAACTAATGCTGATACAATGTCGAATATTTAAAAACGACAGCGATAAAAAAAAAAAAAAAGTATATTAAAACTGAATGAGGTCATCTGGGTCATCTGGGTCATCTAGGCGTCATCGGATGGCAAAAGTTTGAAAAATTTAAATTTAAAGTTAAGTATGTTTGTATCTTTAATGTTTTTTATGTAAAACTGTAACCGCCATTTAGTACACTTTTTCGCCTTCGCCTATATATTTCAGAGTGTCTCCATCAATAAAACCATTAGTAATCTGATAAAGTTTCTTCTGGGGATGAAACTTACTCCATTACTTAGGAGTTTGTGGGTTTATTTTTATCATTCGATTACATACATGCACACACGCGCGCACACACACACACACATATATATATATATATATATATATATATATATATATATATATATATATATATATATATATATATATATATATCGTTCGATTACCTGTATATATACATATATAGACATGGCGTGACGATTGCGTTTAACCATGAAACAGACTGTCGTCACTGGTTGTTGACCATAATGTCCAATTTTATATTTACATATTCTATCCCTGATATTGTACACTTTAACTCACAAATATAGCATAACTTAACACTATGTATATATATATATATATATATATATATATATATATATATATTGTATGTGTGTTCTCTTTTTACATTATTTCTTCTTTTGTATCAGTTTCTTTTATTCACTTTCATCGTCATAACAAAGATAAGAAAGTTAATAATTTTATTTTAAATCGTATAATATATCATAATTTCATTTGAAATATCATGATCTCTTTTTTTCTTTCTTAGTTAATACATAGGAACATATTAAGATAGATAGATAGATAGATAGACAGACAGACAGACAGACAGACAGTCAGTCAGTCAGTCAGTCGGTTTTCTCATAATTTTATTTCCTTGGATAAATATCCATGCGTAAACTGATGTGGTTCAAATGTTAATTCTCCGGTTCATGAACAAAGACTATTTCTAAAATTCTATAAGGCTTTTAAAATTTCATATACAAACACAATAATAGTATTATGTAAAAGCCATTTTCACTTTTTATTTATTTGGTTGGCTAGCTGGCTGCCTGACTGGCTGATTTTTTGTCACAGTAAATAAAAGCGGGTACCTCCGCAGCGGTAATGGTTAGAGAACTTGTCTGTTTGGCCGTTACTAATGTGTAGTGAGATCGGTCCGTACTTGTAGCCTTCTGGCAAAATAAGCTAAACTTACGAAATAATAGAGAGAAATGGAAACAGTTAAGATACTGACACAAAATGAAGGCTATTGTGATTGGGAGTTCGCTCAAATTAGCTACTGTTTCCGAAACTGTCACTATTACGACTTTTATGCGTTTTTTACTTTTCTTTTGTAATATATATATATATATATATATATATATATATATATATATATATATATATATAATTTATTCATGCACAAATAATCCTACCATTTTTTACAGGTACGTTTCTAGTCTCGAATATATTATTTCATAAATTATATCAGATTTCAAATTAACTAAAATACTGCCAATGTGAGACTGAAGTGTGAAAAGTCGCTAAACCTATAGACCTAGTTTGCGAGGAAGGAGGTTAGTGCTGGAAAGTGTTGTCGGCAAACCAATAAAATATATAGTAAGTGAAATCTAGTTTCAGACTAAGTAGAAGCTGTTTGCATAATTTCGCAATAATTTAATATTTATCTGTAGTTTTGAGGTTAAGCGTTTTCATGCTTTATTCAGAGCAGTCTCTTCACCGCTCCTTTTAACACGTCCTGGTTAATCTATTCTCTAGGTGCATGCAACCAGAGCCGGTACAAGGATCTCTAGGGTCCCCTCTGAATCTGTGGTACGCCCCCAATCTATAATACGAGGCCCCCACTCTACTACATCTCAATTTTCCTATGGTAGTATTCATATAAAATACAAATGTTATTCTAACCTAATTATATGGATCATATACAATATAGGTGAACAAGACTTCAGAATAACGTCAAAATCCGCTAAAATTTTTCATCCTTTAATGAATAGCCAGTTGTGCTTAGTTTAATTTACGTACCTCCAAAAATTCGTATACCTAAGGTTTAAATGTATTTTTCCTAAAGGAAAAATTTTTTTGAGGCTTTCCTCCAGTTTCAATTGAAAGCTAAAGGATTAGATTTTCTAATTCCAGAAAAAATACTAAAAATAAAAATTTGAATGATTTTTAGTCGATTCTTCTTCAATCGAAACAGCCATTTTTAAACTTTTTTTAGAGAAATGTAAACAAAAGTTAATTTTCGGTTTTAAAAATCCCGCTAAAATAAAATATACATTTCTGAAACGTTACTTTCGTAAAATTAGCAAATTTAAAGTTAAATTAATCTGTTCTGAAACAAATATCAATTACTTATAGCGTAAAGTTTTCTAGACAAACATTTCTTGACCTTAGAGTCTTGTCCTCTCCATCGATAATTTGATGGCCGAATGTGTTGACAGGTTTAGTATGGTGCACCAGAATTAAAATAAATTTACGGATTTTTTTCTTATAATAATTTAAAATACTACAAAAATTTCTTACATTTTTTAGTTATCTTTATAGTGGTATTTCATTATTTGAAGATAATGATAAATAATTTTATTAATTATTAATATTACATAAGTTATTACATATTTAATTTAATAAGTGAGATAATAATTAATAAAATTATTAGTATATTAATAATTAAATTGTCTCACCCAGTTATTAATTGCTTAAATTGATGAATGAGATAATTTTATTATCTCAATTTTATTTTTAATTTAATAACTGAGAGCGAGATAATTTAATGACTATCTCACTCTCAATTCTTAAATTCTTAAATTGATAACTGAGATAATATAATAATTTTAATTATATTCTTTCAGTTATTAAATTAAAAATTAAATTATTAACTCACTCTCTTTTTAACTGAGATAATATAAAATATAATTATAGAGGTATATCTATAATTTGAAATTTTATGGTATTTAGTATTAATTTATATTCTTTATTATTAATTGCTATATTCTGATGGTTATGAATTGCTAAAGTTATTTTATTTAACTCGCAAAAAAGAAAAGAAATTTAAAAAAAAACTAAAACTTAAATTATTTAAATTAAATTATTATTCTTAAGTAAAAAAAAAATAATAAATAAAACATTATGCATGACACACAGTATGAAAAGCATACACACTATATAAAGTAAGATGAATACATAGCAAAATTTAAAATATTTAGTGAAATAGGAAAAAAAATCTTTAGAAATCATCACTTTAAGATTTGAAAAGCAACCTGTTGAAACGTAGGGACGATGAAACACGGAATTGAAATGAAAGAATTGCCCGCAGCAGAAAAACTTTATGTCAAAGAATTTTCTGCTAGCAAACACGTCACCTTTTAATCATAATGTCACTTACGATACACCATACTAAAAAAAAATATAACATTTTGACGCACAAAAAAATATCTTTAATTATGGTAAAATATTTCGTAGTTTGATTTGTACTAAGCTTTTAATTTTCGTTTAGTAAATATAGTCTTCAATTAATAACTTAATAACCTACCTTATACTCTGCTTGGAAGAATTTTAAAACAATTTTTAAACTTAAAGAAAAATGAAAACATTTCTTGTAAAAATTCATTATTCATCGAAATTTTTTTTCAGACAATAATGTCCTTAATGTATATTATTTATAAAAGCAATTAAAAGCCTATCTAATTAGATAATTAAATAGTTTTATTGCAGTTTTTATTTTACGATTTATAGCAGATTTTTAAAAAGTTGGAAATAGTTGAGAAAAAAACTGATGATTTACATTCTCCAAGAAGTCCTTACAATTTACGTACTATTAGTAATTCTAAAAAAAATTATGAAATTAAGTTACGGGGGAGAGCGGTAACAGATGTAAACAAAATATATATTTTTACCAAGATTTTCTAAAAATAAAAACTTCAAAAATAAATTCATTCATGTTTTAATAAGTTCTGAAAGTTTCATTAAAATCAGACAATTATTTGATTTTTACAAGAATTTCAAAATTAATGTGTTTTTCACCGGAAATTGCTACACTAAAAATGCTCATTACCAAAAGTGTTACAAAGTTAACAAAAAAACGAGATTTTTTATACAAATTTAAAACGTGTTAGAAAGGAGGAATTTTTTTTTTTTAATAATTAGAACATACTTTGTCCTTTCCTCCTAATAATAACATAAACATTTTAACGTTAAAACTTTGTTTTTTTATTAAGTTTGGGGCCTTTTATCATCATGCGAATTATTGGAGGTACGTAGTTTAATTTGAAAAGTACGTAAATGTAGGCAGAAAAAGAAAATGTTGATAAGACAGCAAGAGTCACAAAGCACTACCTGGTGCTCCCTATTAGGTTTAGGCCCCCGGGTGGGGGACTGGGGTAGTATGCACTGGCCTTGCATGCAGACTTCGGTATAAAACACATGATTTCTTTCACAATGAAATGCTTTTCTAGCAATAACACATTTTTCTCTTTTAGTCGTAATTAGTGTCCTTCCTATACACCTGAAATCAATATTTTACAAATATGATGTGATTGGTTCGAATAAATAAAAGTACTTTATTTTGTTCCTCTCTTTTATATACTCTATTTTGAGTATCCACACAGGTGTGTCCGTCTTAGTGCTACATTTTTAATACTAAATAAAAGGCTCGAGTGATACTCAAAGTAGAAAGTTAGAATCAAAATGTTAATAATGAATTAGGCGTGTGGTATGAATAGAAAGAGAAGATGGTATTGTGAGGATGAGGAGGAAAAATAGCAATTGACGCTTGACATGAAAATTGAAGTGCTCAGGGAAACACCTACGAGTTGTCTATTTCACATAGTTCTTGGGAAGAAAGCTTTCTTCTAACATTTGAAACACGGAAGGAATAAGGGTGATTTGATTCCGTGGAAGCGGCATGGGATGTCCTGACTGTAAATGTCTGAACTGGTGGAACAATAGAATGGAGCTCATCTGAACATTTACCGTGAAAATAGCGATAGAAAAACGATTGGCTTGCAACATTGCCTCCCTGGAAAAAAAAAAGAAAAAAAAAGAAGAAGATTACAGAGCAGAAGACCGCGTAAACAATTTTGAGACCTACCAAGGCTAGAATTTGAGGATTGTGCAGCTCTAGCCCAGACATGGCAACAATAGTCTATTTTTTGGTCTAATCCGTCTCTTGTAAAGATAAAGCATGGCAGTAGGAATTAGAAAATATATTTGTTATTACTATTTTGGGGAGGTTTTCTTTAGTTGTATCAAAGGAATATATAATAGAAAAACAGGGGAAAAAAGAAAGAAAACAATTTCTTGATTTTGTTGGTTTCACAAATACGATTTAAAAGTATTTTCTCTATTGTACTGGATTTAATATTTACTACCCATTTCTTGAATTCAGTTTACCCTTTACGCAATAATTATTGTATTTGATGTAAAAATTTTAAGATGACTAATCTATATTATAAAAGAAGGGCGGATTCTCTGTCCCTTCCGCACTGTCTGCGTGTAACTTTGCCTGCGTGTATGTAATGTATGTGCTTTTGTCTGTGTTGTACATGACTTACATGTACTTGTACCACTTAATATATATACAGGTACATACACACACACATAATTTGAATATGTTTGAAATGAAACATTGGATTGCTACATTCCCCTCCCACTCTGAACAACTCTTATCAGAGGTTGAACAATAAAATCATAAATTTACAGACAAAAATTTAATTTTTTTAAACGTCAAAAAACAGATAATTATTAAATTTTATTGAACTTTCAGAATTTATTTGGTAATAAATATAATCATTTTTTAAAGTTATTTTTAATTTTATAGAAATATTTTTATGTTTGTCATTGAATTAAAATATAGATGCGCACACGCAAACATACATACTCACAATTTGAATGAAATTGTAATAGAAATCTGTGTCGCGAAAATTAATTTCCCTTTATGTCTGGCAGCAATCCTTGGGTATAAGAGAATGTCCTTTACAATCATTTTTATGACTCTTTCTGTAATTAAACTGAATATATTTTCTAAAAAAAAATGAAGTATTTTAAAAGGAAAAACAATTTAGATTTGAAATTGGATGGTTTTACCGTCAGATAATCAACAGGTTCTGAAGTATATATATATATATATATATATATATATATATATATATATATATATATATATATATATATATATATATATATAATGATATTGACCCTGTAGAAGACCCAAGATCCAATCGAGCTAGTGGGTTACAGAGTAAAAGGCACCACCCTAAGCAAGGTGATAATGCCAACAAGACGTAAAGGGTCATCAGGAGTGAGAGAGAAGGAAAAGACTTTAGAAGGAACCGGAAATTCATCCTAAACAGGAAACAATATAAACCTTTATTCCCGTTCAAAAGACCGGATAATAGGCAAACCTATCTATTCCTATTAAATCAAATTTCTATTTAACGCTCTGTTTTACCATCAATTATTTTGACATTGGTTTTCAAGGTATTGTACTGCACAATAGGATATAAAATTTGTGATAGATGATAATCTTCTTAACTCTCATAAAACTCCACAGGGAAACAGCAGTATGACTACTACTACTACAAGATTTTTAACGGACGAATAAAAGGTAACATTCAACTGAAAAGCTAACGAATTATTAAAATAATAGTCAGTTTCTTCACAGACAAAAATTATTAAAGTTTGTTCCAAGTTTGAAAATGAAATACAAATTGCTGAATCGGACAGAGACAGCATTGGGTGAGGAGTCACTGACTCGGTAAGCCGAGAACAGAAAACGTTTTGATACATGTGACTAGTGAGCAAACGACGACAATATCAGATATATACGGTACATGCCATCTGAATTATTTAGAACTTATTCCAGCTGTAATTTAATGGTTTTAAATGGGATAACAACTGTTTAAAACTAATCATGTTTAAATATTTTAGAGATAAACCTCTAAAACTTAAAAAAGACTACTCTAAAACGTAACATATGAATGGACGTCATGAATATTAAAAAATTTAAAATAACAACATAGTAAATGTAGTCGCCTTGGTATGCCATTCACTCAAATAATTACCAGTATATACACAAAGTGTTTGCTTTCATATATATATATATATATATATATATATATATGATTATTTCATATATATATATGTGTGTGTGTGTGTGTATTTCTAAAGAAAAGGATAGATTTTTATTTATTAATCCGATAGTTTTTAGTACTTAAAAGTTATTTTTAGTGAATAATACAGTGTAACCCGGATATAAGAGACCCGGATATAAGATAAACCCGGATATAAGAGAGATATTATTTGGTCCCAAATTAGAGCCATACTTACCTAAACAAAATAGACCAAACCCGGATATAAGTGAAACCCGGATATAAGAGACTTCTTATCCGATCCAGACAACTCTCTTATATCCGGATTACACTGTACTTGTATTTGAGTAGATGTTCCGTTTATCTATTAAACAGTATATTTATTTATTTTCGTCTACCGGTCTAAATATTCGAGACATCTCTTTAGAGAAAAATATTTAGACGAAAATAAATATACTGTTTAATAAATAAATGGAGCGTCTACTCAAATACGAGTATCTACTAAAAAATAACGTTTAAGTAATAATAAATATATATATATATATATATATGTGTGTGTGCGTGTCTGTCTGTGTGGGGGGGTATATTAGAAAGAAAGGTGACTGCACTATTTTCGGACTTAATATAGATAATCTTGTATTAAGAACAAATTCTCTCTTTTTATCTCTTCTTTGCGGTCTTTTTTTGTTACTCACCACTCAGTCGTTTTATGGCTGACCTTTCAATGACAACAGTTTAGAATTACAAAATGAGAAGATAATAACTAAGCTATAAAGCAACAGCTTCATTTCATTTCCCGCTATTCAAATGTGGTATAGCCTCATTTTATAATCCTTTCATGCCGAAATGTCTTTCATGGTATCGTTACATTTGGGAAACCATTTCATATCCGTTTTTTCGTTTACAGAAGCACACATGCGTAGTGGAATATATATATATATATATATATATATATATATATATATATATATATATGCCCAACCACCTACACCACCTACACACGCAAATACGCAACCCGGTCCGAATGTAATGTCTCCTATTTATTTCCAAACACAACACGGAACATCAATAACGGCGTTGGATGAAGCAAGTTTTCTAAATTTTTCCCTATACTCAACATTGGTTATGCATTTTCGAGGCACACATCCTTTTGTAGATTGATGGCTGTGCAGAGCCACCCGGAAGGTGACTTGTCTGTGGGCATTCAACAAACATAAATGTGCTTGAGCAGATGTTTGCCAGTCGTGCTAGAAAACATACTCGAATACAAATGACAAATATATATATATATATATATATATATATATATATATATATATATATATATATATATATATATTAGTTTGGTGCCAAAATAATGTCGTTTTTTGACGTATTTTAAACGTCAATAACGACATTATTTTTGCACCAACCTAATATATATAGCACTACAGTTCAAAAGTTTGAGGTCACCTCTGGTAATTTTTTAAATTGGTTCCAAAAGTAGTTGTTTTTCACTTGAGATAATTATTATACATGGTTAAAAATGGTGAGACATGATTTTTACTACAAATTTAATTTTGACTAAAAGACAAAAAAGCATTTGCTCTCGTCAAAATATCCTCATTTAGACTTGATTACTGCGGCACAAATTTTTGGCATTCATTACAAACGAAACGTTTGTAATGAATAAATATAAGTATTTCTGATATTGTCAAAGTATAAGTTTCATAATTAATTCCATTCTTTTTTCAATGACATTTTCATGTTTTTTGTTTTGTTTTTTGTTTTGTTTTTTGTTTTGTTTTTTGTTTTGTTTTTTGTTTTGTTTTTTGTTTTGTTTTTTGTTTTTCACTCTACTCTCAAGCTCTTCCCATACTAATTCTGGGATGGCTTCAACCTTTCGAACTGTAGAGTTTATATAGATAGATAGATAGATAGATAGATAGATAGATAGATAGATAGATAGATAGATAGATATAGATATAGATATATATGTCTGACGCTCAACTCGAGAACACCTCTCTGCGGCTGCTTGGTCTCACGTTGACTGCTGACCTGAGATGGAACAAATACACTGAGTCACTTGCTTCGTCCACCGCAAGGAAAGTTGGCTCCCTGTGCCATACCAGGAAATTTTTCTCCCCGGAATCGATCCTTCAGATCTACAAATCAACAATTCACCCATGCATGGAGTATTGCTGCCATATATGCTCTGGAGCCCATTCTGTTTGCCTCGGAATTCTTGATAAGATCCAGAGGCGGATATATATATATATATATATATATATATATATATATATATATATATATATATATATATATATATATATATATATTGACATTTTTATGTTTATACATTTTTTTTATATGTATAAACATAAAAATGTCTTAAAATAATTGTCGGACTTTGTCCATTTCATAATATATATATATATATATATATATATATATATATATATATATATATATATATATATATTATAACGTTATTTGAGTATACGCTCCGTTTATTTTAAAGAGTGTTTTTACTACCGACCTGCACATTCCGGTTTGCATGAGAAATCAACATTTTCTCGGAGGGGCTTTAACCACTTGCCAACAAAGCGCTTCACAATCAAGAAAGATTCATTATATATATATATATATATATATATATATATATATATATATATATATATATATATATATATATATATATATATATATATATATACACCCACACACGCGCGTGCGCACACACACACATAAATATATATATATATATATTATCGAAATTTGGGTCGCAAGAACCAAAATATAACAATCAGGGAAATAAAATATTTTTTAGAAATACTTTACTTTCCCACTTTGGAATTATCCAAGTATTAAAATTTGTTCAATTTTCTTGTAACTATAAATAGGTGTCGATCACCAAAGACTTAATCTGTTCAACTACGAGATCTGTATGGCTTTCGGCGATAATTAATCCCAAAATAATTATTGTATAACATGAGTTTTATTGGCTTTTAAATATTTTACTTATCCAGTTCGTTAAGGCTATGTTAAGTTTCATAAATTCCATGTGTTAAGATTTTCCAGTGAGTGAAACAATAAACTGAAACTTTTGAATTTTGTATTAAACCAGGGAAGTTATTTTTTTAACTTATTTCCAAATACAGGATAAAATAAACTTAGATGGAAAAATGCAAAGAAGGAAAACAAAGTGATATTTCTAATTGCTAAATATTCTAATTAAATTTGATGTATACCATAAAAAAAGAATTGTGTAATAAAAAATATTTATAATAATTGATGTTTATTATAACTTGTCGACAAAGCAGGAATATCAAAAAATCGTTGAACCAGCATCAAATCTCCGCGGGACACCGTGTGTATTTGGGTGAGAAAAATGTGAAAGAACACAAAAGAGGTCAGTGGGTCGGAGACTCTGAAATGGTGGAACTGACAGAATAAGGACAACCTTGCGAAACAAGAACAGTTGTCATGCGTGATTAACAGGAAACGCCGACACGACTTATAAACTGGTACCATGTTTTCTCTCTCACACAATCATAAATAAACACACACGCACATACATACATATATATATATATATATATATATATATATATATATATATATATATATATATATATATATATATATATATATGTATGTATGTATGTATGTATGTATGTATATATATAAAGAGAGAGTTAGTGAGAGAGATATTTAAATACGGTCCATCTCTAATATTGAGCACTTTTACTCATAAACAGGATACCTTAAAACTATATATATATATATATATATATATATATATATATATATATATGTGTGTGTGTGTGTGTGTGTGTGTGTGTGTGTGTGTATGTATACAATACCAAACTGTAATCGGTAGGGATTATTCCAAAGAAGACTTTTCAGTCCATATGAGAGCTCAATGGATGATACAGAGCAAATTATAATAAATAATTAGGAAAAAAAAAATTAAAAAATCCATAGTCAGTAATAAATTTATTTTGATGAATATAAAAATATTCATCTCTCATCAGACCGACTATATTTTATGAAATGGAATCGAGATAGATAGGTTTACAAAGATAAAAAAAATAAAATATAAAAAAAATAGCAAAAATAAATTGACCGATAAAAATTTTCATTGATGGCTTACATTATGAAGAGAGAGAACAAGAGTTAATAAAACGGTTTATGGAAATTAAAGAGACAGGATAGTTAAAATTAAAGCAACAATGTGTCAAATAATATTCACAGTGGAAGGGGTTAAGATGGTGTTTATTTAAATAGCATCTTCATCATATAATCGTTTACACCATAATACCAACGAGAATAATAGATATATACACTTATAAGAAAAAAATCTAAATTATTATAAATATAAAAAATTATAAAATAGCCACATATACATATATATAAATATATATATAAAATAAAGAACATACATCTACAGATACACACGCACATATATATATGTATACACACGCATACATATATTTACACATATACGCATACACACATACTTATGTAAACAAACATAAATGCATATATACACATATCGATATGCACAATAAAAAATATAACTAAAAAAATAAAAATGATCATGATAATAAAAATAGGTAGAAATTTTAATAAATGAAACATATGCAAAATATATATATATATATATATATATATATATATATAAATTAATAACAAATAAATTATAAATAATAAAAAGATACTAGCAATAATAATAATAATAAAACACTTGTAAAGATAATAAAAGATATATATGATGTATGCTTCAGCATGATATTCACATAAATAATCAAATACATTTACAGGCCCATATATATATATATATATATATATATATATATATATATATATATATATATATATATATATATATAAGAACACATGCACACACATATATGCTTGTACACATAAAATTAAAAACGAATTCACAAGTGCGTTATCCGCAAAGTAATTGTTTTTATGGTAAAAATGCTCTTGTGACGCATGTATATATGGGTCTGCAGAGGCGGGAAGCTCGACGTGGTGTAATGGTTAGCAAGCTTGTCACGCTAGAACAATTACGACTGGGCAGCAAGTTCGATCCTCACTGGGTGCTCCCTACTTTCGGCTTTGTGCTACATCTAAGCTACTCTTGGGAAATTACTATCATAGTCTGTAGATGTACTTGATTATGTAAGTGATTATCATGTTGGTGCTTGCTTTATATATAGCTTTTATTATATTTACCAGTATGTTTTATTATTATTTGTATTTATTATTATTATTTTTTTATACATTTTTATGCTTCATTTATTAAAATTTATTATTATTTTTATTGTCATGATCATTTTTTATATTTTTAGTTATATTTTTGTTGTATATATGAATATGTATGTGCATATAAGTATTTATGTTTTGTTATATATGCGTGTGCGTGTGTGTGTGTATGTGTAAATATATGTGTATATATATATATATATATATATATATATATATATATATATACATACATATATATACGTATGTGTGTGTATGTGTAAATGTATGTGTAGATGTATGTCCTTGATATATATATATATATATATGTGTGTGTGTGTGTGTGTGTGTGTGTGTGTGTGTGTGTGTGAAAAATATATAGAAAATAAGACTCGTCAGGTAAATAATCCAAAGTTCTTTAGTATTTTTGTTATTATTTTTAAAAAATAGTGCTCGATCAAAAGTAGAGCATAAATATAATTATTTATTTAAAAATATGATTCCAACACGCTACATAAGAATTCTCATGTTTTAAAGCAAGAGCGGAAAACTTCAATATAGTTATTTGAATTAAATTGAATTAAGGTACTAAGCTCTGTTCAATCTTCAAGCGAAATTTTTTTGGAATAACTTATTTCTGAAATTTACGTGTTTTATAAGCATATTCATTATGGAAATCAAAATTTCTATGGTAACGGCTGGAGCAATTGTTTAAAGAAAAAGGGTCGTAAGGTGTTAATAATTTGTATCAATATCTCAGTTACATTCACATGTCAAGTCAGGCTTTGTTCAGGATTTTATTATTATGTTTTTTTATTATTATACTTTCTAGATTTTCAGTGATTTTAGGGTGTTTTTATTAAATATTTTACTAAGTCTACTATTGGTTGGAAAGCGTTTTTCAATTAAAGCTAGGAATTTCTGTCCTAGCTTAATACTAACCATTTGGTTGAACGGAGGGGTATACCAAATGATTTTTCTTTTCCTGTTTTTTTTCTGGTTAGTACAATTGTTTCTATAATTAATGTTAGCATTTTTGTATCCACTATTTTTTAGGACTGCGTTATAAAAGTTATTGTGTTGTTGGAATATTTCTTCATTAGCGGAGTAAATGCTGATTCTATTCTCTATTGATGAGGGTATATGTTTAATTATGGATGGTGGGTGGTTTGACTTCGAGTGTATATATAAGGGGTTAGTATTTGGTTTTTTATAAGGTTAGTATGTGTTGTTTGTTAAATCTAGAGTTACGTCGAGGAAGTTTACCCTTTTCAATTTAGTACAGACTGTTATTTTTAAGTTTAGATTTTTAAATTCACTAAATATAATCTTTCTAATTTTCTCTATTTTAAAATTAGTAGAACTCCTCACTACCATGGGCACGTCATCTCTATTCAGTCCGATGCCCTTAGTATCTATTTCACGGTGCGCGGTTAAGTTGTACAGTATTAAAAGACCAACAAGGTCAGAAGACTCTGCAGAGTCTAATGATCCCATAGTGATGTCAAAAAGGTCATTATTGTTTTTTATCCATTGGTCCCCATTATGAATGAGGACAGATTTTTTTGCACTGAGAATTATATATATTTCTTCATTTTTCAGGTTAGAATACCCAGCAGCAAATTCCAGGGCAGTCGTGAATAGATCCTTCGATATAGACAGGTAGTAATCCACGATATCGAACCTTAATAGGGTGCAATCAGGTTTATTATCAATATTGACTATGGATTTTAAGTTTTTTTCATACATACATACATATATATATATATATATATATATGTGTGTGTGTGTGTGTGTGTGTGTGTGTGTGTGTGTGTGTGTGTGTGTGTGAAAGAAAACACCTTGTGTATATACTGGTAAATATTTGAGTGAATGGCATAACAAGGCGACTACATTTACTACTATATATATATATATATATATATATATATATATATATATATATATATATATATAATTCACATCAGTCTTAATCACCTTTGTGTTTCACGCTTGTTCCTTGCTTCCACTATACCATAGTATGCAACCATCAACACTACCAAACTCGGAACTGTCAGGAACCCAGTATATATTAACCAACACTTTAATCAACAAGGCCAACAAGGCCATATGTCCCTTTGTGACATATTCTAATGATAGTTAAAACTATCATTGTCTCTCTCTACACCCACCCACGGCTTGAAACAATCGGACCTCTAGCCACACTGAGGAGCTGTGATACAGCGAAGCACACTGCCTGTGGATGACTACATATATATATATATATATATATATATATATATAGAGAGAGAGAGAGAGAGAGAGAGAGAAAGGGGGGAATTTTTACAATTTGACTATATATATGTAAATTACAGATATAACTAAAAATATATCTTTAAATTGACAATATGAATTTAAAGACAAAAGGCACACTTAACATCCGACGCGCTTCGACCTCTACATCTACAAGTTGGTGTGGTCAGGATTTAAATTTGACTGGAAATGTTTTTTGAAATTGCGATATTTCTTATGCAAATACATACAGTTTTTAGCGGTGTCATCATTCTAAAGTCTACAACACAAAAATAACGTCAGATATTATCACACGCACTATGAGCATTATTGATCTGAAAAATGTAAAATATTTTAGATGGAATGATTGACAGAGTTAAATCATTTTCAATTAAATAATTAACATTCTGTTTAAAAGGTGCACTTATAGAAAATCCCTTTCAGTAAAAGCAGTAATAGCTTCGTGGAAAATACCACTTTAAATTGGAATAAATTAATAAAATGCTTATAATTGTTTAAAAATTACATCGCTCTTATTCGATCAGAAATGAATGAATCAACTTAATTTTAATAAATTCTACTTTTTCTTTTCATATTTCCTATCTTTAAATAAGAAAATATAAACCATAAAAACATGGAATCCATGGAAAATGACCAAAAGTCTGTTTTTTTTTTTAATTCGTTTTACATGTACTTGAAGAATGTAGATTTACGAGGAAACTAAAATAAATTCTACCTATCATAAACATTGTCACCAGTCTTAACCAATTTCAAACGATTACCCCCCCACAAATCCTTTATTCCTTTATTTACTGAAACGTTCTCCGCTAGATCCACTAGCAAAGATTATCATTTTAATGACCAAACATCAGAATACTAACTTAGGGAAATGTGTCTTGGCGGAAACTTTTCAGCAGAGCATCGTATAAAATTTAACAAAAAACCACCGGTCATGTAAAGCGATAAAAGAAACGGTTACTAAGTGCGATGGGGCCATGGGGTAAAACTGACCTCCTCGTGTTATTGAGAGGTCGCTGAAGGTGAGCAAAGGTGACTCTAGCATCCAATGTCGACGATCAGCTTCCGGTTGGAAGAGGAATTAGAGACGATTCCAAATGCTAAACGTGCTTGCCGACCCCAGGAAGGAAATGGCAAAAGACCTGTGCAAAGAAAGTGATTCCATTTGCCCCAAACGAAAAAGCAATTAGTGATGATCTCCATATGCAAAGGAAGTTCAGACGGAAAAGGTTCAACATAACAGGTTGTCTCAGTAAATCGAACTTCTGTTCAATTAATTATCGACTAATAAGAGTAATGAAAAAACAAATAGGATAAATTAAATCTTTTGAAATCCTCGGGGATTTCAAGATGAGATAATCGGCGAAGATTCCTTTATTTATAGCGATTATCACAATTATCAAAAATAGGCTTCAGCTTTCAATTCGGAATCTATGCTGATGACACAACTATTTACTTAATAGTAAATCTGATCATTTCGATAAGATCAAATTGTCAGCTGATCTCAAACGTGACCTAAAATTTTTTGTTAACTGCGGTAAGGAATGGCCTGTTAATTTTCACGCCTCCAAAACAAAATTGCTGTCTATTAATCACCCCAGAGACTCCTTTCTCACATGGCTAACGCTAAACTCCAGGACAGTGACACGTTGCGCCTTCTCGGGCTAAAGTTCTCTGCTGATAGGAAGTGGAAAAATTATATTGAATCAATTGTCTAGGTTTGCTGCTAGGTTCACTGTGTCACGCTAGGGATTTTTTTTCCAGAATCTATTTTACATATTTAAAGTCTACTATTCGTCCATGGTTCAAATATTGCTGTCACATATGATCTTGTGCTCCTGCGATATATTTAGAGATTCTTGATAAAATCCATTGATTCATTCATTTCTGGTCGAATGTTATTTGTCCTTACTTGGCATCCAGGCTTTTAAATTGTTGTTTTCTTTTGTTTCTCTTTCCCTCTATTCGACCCGTGAGTATCAGATTCTCCAGGCCCTCCTTCCTCATTATGCGTCCCAGAAACTTCAGCTGCCTCTCCCTGATGTTAAGTATAGACCTCCTCCTTGTTTGCCTCTTGGTTAAGACTTCACCGTTGCTCGCACTAATGCCCTCGGAAAAGGCAGAAATACATTTCTTCTTCCGGCAGGTATGGATTAAGTAGCAAAATATTAAATACTTTGGAGGCAGCTAGGCTAGAAGACGGACTACTTTCAATTCAGAACAGTGGAGAAGGCAACGGAAAACTACTCCACTATCTTTCCCAAGAAGTCATAGCGAATCACAGATAATAAAGAAAAGAAATCTGTGGCGAGCCGTGACCACCTCCGTCCTAAGGAATAAGCCATTTTTAAAAAAATTCTTAAGATTTTATATTAGCAATGGAATAGCGATAGATGCATTCCAAAAGCTAAAATATTAGGAAACAGTAATATTCCGTTAAAAACAGAGAAAACAGTGTTGAACTGTTATGTGATATTGACCCTCGTATCAACTCACAGATTAAGAGGAGACTTGAGGCAACAGATATGTGGTTCTACATAAGGATACTGAGAATAATACTGAAATTTCTAGAGTACATAAGGTTTGAAGAATTTGACACTTACAGGGCATATTGAAGATAAGAAGGACGGAGAAAAGCAGCGAGTGATCTGACAAGTTTGCGTAAATAGTAGGCAGAAGAGGGCCTAGGAAGTTATGAAGAGCTATGATCGCCTACATTCTGATGGAACACTTCACACAGAAGACGATGCTATTAGCGCACTAAAAAAAATTCCACAATCAAACATTTTAAACTTAGACTTTAAATTGAGTGAGAAAAAAGCATTTAAATGCTTCTCTAATCCAAACATTTCAAGTCAGTATAACAAATCAAAGAGAAATTTAATTACTTTCGTTCACTTCATGAACAAAAACTTCGACAGCCGAATCTCATTCTGAGAAAATAATTTGGAGTGTCCATAGAATTGTTATTTCAAACTACACACCGCACTGACGTGTTTACAATTCCTCGTCGGATTCTTCACAAACTCGACTGAATATCTGAAGAATTGAAAGAAAGCGCTACATGCGACTTCTGGCTTTCACATTCTTTATAAAGCCATTCTTTTAATTTTTCAAGTCCGCTATAAACGGGATTTTTATATTTAGGGCTTTTGTCATTTTCCCCACTCTTAAGTTACGAGCCGAAAATTTGTTTCGAAGAAGACAGTGGAAACAAAACAGTAATATGAAACTGCGCGTCTTCAGATAGGCTGCAAAGTTCCATGGTGTGAATGCTATGCAAAACAGTTTATGGAAATCCACAGTATTTTATTCTTTGACCCCGTTTCTGGATGACGAAGTTTTAGAGAAAGTAGAAACAAATAGTACACGTATGCTTAACATCAACAGGAGACAGTTGAAATTTCTAGAACAAATCATGAGGAAAGAGGGCTTGGAAAATTTAATACTCACAGAACAGATTGAAGGTTGATTGATTTTGTTTAACGGCATATCAACCGCTATCGGTTATTTAATGCCAAAATCTAAATATTTTGAACGCAATTACATGCCTACAACTACAGATAAAATGTATTGTTGGCAATTCTACTATAAAAAGTATTGCTTGTCATTTTGCTTTAAAATGTATTGCTTGTCATTATACTATAAATATGCATTGTTGGTAATTATTTTGCATAAAAATGCATTGCTGGTATTTTTATTATAAAAATGTATTTTGATTATGGTGCACTATTTTCCCATAGGCCCATAGCTGGGATCTTAACAGGTGCTCCCACCCCGGGTGATGGTGGACCTGGGAAGAACAACAATTAAGAGGTGGTTCCACGCCCCTCAAAACCTGTAATCTCCCGATCAGCGGCCTTGCTGTCGGATGTAGTTTATAGTCATACCCTACAGGATTACAGATTGAAGGCAAATGGGGCAGAGAAAAAAAAACGCATATCCTATCAAGCGATGGCGGAACAAGGTTTAGGATAGCTTAAAAAAAAAAAAGACAAAAATTATTAAGAGCTATAAAAGACAGAAAATTGTGGAGAGCCATGATCGCTAACGTCCTATATGCCAACAACACATAGAAGAAGAAGAAATGAAGTGTAAAAAAAAAAAAGAAAGAAACAACGTACGCCTGCTGAAGTACAGGAACGGCGTAACTTATCCCCGAAAGCTCCGACTGTGGGGGACGTTTTTTGTGGGGGCTCGTTGTGGCCACTGACATTTTTTCAGCATTGTTTTATGGCCACCGCCATTTTTTTAAAATTATTTTTAAACTGACGTTACATTGTCAGTAATCAACTAATAATATACATTGGTACGTACTACGCAGCAACCCCCGAAGAAGTTGGAGCCGCAAAACGGTTAGTTTTAGCAGTGTTTTTTTTTTTTTTTTTTGCTTTGTTTGTTTTTTTGGGGGGTGGGGGAGTTTTGTACTTTTTTCTGCCTAGGTTATATTGTCAATCATCAACTAGTGTAATCGACAAGGTTAGTGCTTGCTAACCAAAAAACCTCTCAGCTTGCAAAAAGAATAACATTTTCTCAGATATTTTAAAAATAAAGCAAAAACTTATTCATTATAAAAGCAAATAATTAATGAATATGTCCTGAAATTTTCATTTAAATCTGATAATTTCCTGATTTTTGGTAATTTAAAAAAGGCGCTCACACCCCTCCTCCTCCTCCCAATTTTCCTTCGAGTGTTTGTGTCCGCCAGGTTAGGAAACTTTGAAATCGGCACGTAGTAGGGAGTGGAGCCACATATCAGTTTCGGGTATGAAGAGACGATAGCGCCGGCCCTGGTGAAGTGTACACTAGAACTTTTTTTATGTGTCGTCACCATAAGTTCCTAATATTTGTAGCTGTAAGTTTTATTCCCTTAATATTCTTCCCAGTCTATATTATGCTATTCATTTATACAAAAGCCTTATTTAGATAGTTTAGTCAATGTTTCACTCTTGCTTTCAATGTTCTCTGAATGTCAAATTCTGCAAGAAAACTTTCTTCGTTATATGTCCCAGAAATGTCAACCGTATCTTTCTGATCTTAAGCACAAGTATCCTTTTCGTTCCTATGTTTCTTAAAACTTCCTCGTTGCTCACATGTGACCACCATGCTATTTTCCGCATTCATCTCTAGAACCATATCTCTGTTGCCTCAAGACTTCTTTTCATCAGTGAGAAGATTGTTCAGCATTCACTACCATATAGGAGGGTTGTTATTACATAACAATTGAGTACTCTTACCTTTCTTTCCAACGAAATTTTCCCGTTTCTTTATACAGGGTGCGGCAGAAATACCTCCCACATATACTTCCCAGAAATACCGCCCATGTAATGGTAAGATATTGGTAACAAATATGTCTCCATCTAGCTGATGTCTAGTCATTATGTGGGAGGTATTTCTGCCGCGTCCTGCACCTCGTTTTGCATTTGGAAGGTATCTTTCTCTATTTCAATGCGCCTTTGGATTTCAGAGTAGTATTTTCTGTTATCGTGTTATAACACTTTCTAGATATTTAAATATTTGTATTTGCTTGATTTTAACCTCTCCGAATTGTAGCTCACATCTTGACTTGTCCCTTTTTCTAATTTCAACAACAAAAATATTTAGACTCGTGTCATATCTTGCAAAATATTAGCGCTCGGTTTAACTTAATTTCCCCCCACCTTTTTTTTTGATCACGTGTCACTGTCTGTTTGCACTTGAGATGAAATTAATCGGTAACCTTTGTTTTACACTTATTTCACGTCTAAGACATTCACTAAAACTTCAAGGTTCATATCTTAAAGATTAAACATTTATTTTTCTCTGCATATACCCATAGAAAATATGAAATTAATACCAAAATTTGCGCTATGATTTTGATTTTCATGTAACTCATCCAACTTGATATCTATGTTCATAAGAACTATGCGTAAAATTTACCTAAAATCTAAATTATATATACCATATATACTCGCCTATCATAGGGGACCTTTGAAGACCTAATTTCGAAGGTAATTTGACTACAGTAAATGGATATATAGATTGATCAATGGTGTAGCCAGGGCCAGGAGTACATACGTTAATTTTATATCTCGTGTATGATGCGACCCCCTTAAAATTAGCTTCAAAATTAGATCTTCAAAAGTTGCCTGATACGCGTGTATATACGGTAAATGTTGTATGTGTGACTTTTATAAGTTGAAGTTCCTAATCTACCTGATAATGGACAAATTATACACTTTTCTGGTTGAAGCTTTCGGGAAAGATTATGCTATTTAGATAAGGAACTGAAATATCCTGTAGAAGTAAGAATTATATGTTAAACGTACGTTACACCCAAATATGTTACACCCAAATATGTTACACCCAAATATGTTAAACCCAAATATAAACTGAAATATTTCTTACTTTCAGAATCATCAGAAAACATTATCTATCAAATTGTTCAATTTTGCTAAATTTAAAATCTACTCAACGCTTTTAAATACACTCCAAGACTAATCAGAAGATTTTCGCTCTTTCATCGATTATTTTACATTGCATATAGTATAGTGTCTTTAGGACTATCTGTTTAACCTCAATTAAAGCTCTTAAGCAATTATCTTAGTTCTAAAACGGCAATTTTTAAAGCAATAGATACTTTCAAATTCAACGCTGTTTAGGTGGCATACTTGTTTGCTAGGTCATTATTCTCACTTACATATATAAATAAATGATAGCAATACTGTTTCATTTCACAATTAGCCAACACGATATTAATCTTCTGTTCTGTGAATTTCATCAGCCTATTAATTCTAAAAATATGAAGAACATTTCAGAAATAATCTTAATGCTAACTATAGACCAGTGCTACTAAATGTAGAAATAGGCAGTGAATAACATCTGCTATTCATTTTATGCAAAAACGAGGTTCTTTCCTAATCTCGAGAAGCAATCCAATTGTTTTTATTATATGATTGTAATTACTCACGAGGAATTAGGATCATTCATTCGTGTAGATTACAAGGGTTCTTGTTTATATAAGCACATAAGCAATTTTGTTAGTGGATAAAAAAGAATGCGAATTTAGATAACTACTTGAATAAAAAGAATGTGAACTTATAAATAATTATGAATCCTAAAAAATCGACAAAGAATGAAAAATTCGACAGACTTTCAAAAACAGACATGAAATAATAAAAACAGAATTTTAAAAGTACAAGGGAGAATTTGATATGTATGTGGGGGAGAGATACATACTTTTCACAGACTCTATGTGGCAGTTTTCAAGCCAAAATCAAAATCTAGGATTTCAAATGCTGATGAACAAGGTAGACAGGTAGGTTCTCTCCATTTGAAAAATTTGTATAACTAACACACTCGTATTTTTTCCATTTGTTCTCTTTCTGTACGAAGCTTCCTTTTTTTCTTTTTTTTTCTTTTTTGCTTCTATAGTTCACTCAATACAAGGTCCAAGGGCCACTCTAGGAAGAGGGTTACTAAGTGAGATGGCAGTAAGGGAAGGAGAAAGGAGGAAGTAAGAAGTGTATATGATGAGGACGTGTAGGATAGATATCTGTTGACCCTCGATTTGAATAAACTAAGATTGTTAATGATCGGAGAAGCATCCTCATAGGAGTCTGTTTCACATAGTAACAATTCTGAGAAAGAAGCAATCTGAGGAGAAGGAGCACAAAAGGAATGATGATGATTTGCCACCATGAACGCGGCATGGCGGGTTCAAGTCGTAGAGGTCTGGGCTGGTAGCACTATGGAATGTCGCTTGTTTGAAAAATAATTAATCACCCACAGGGCCATGTAAACGCTTTTAAACTCTGTCAAGGGTACAAAATTAGTACTGGTCAGCAGATGTCCAGACAAGGTAGCAATATTTCATTCTTGGTCTGTTCAGACTCTTGCAAAGATAGACCCTGACAGCAAGTGTTAGGTACTTTCTGGAGGTGAAGTTAAATAAATAGATTATGAACTGATTCTTCTTTGGCACGAATGAAGAGGGTCGCAAATTTTATTTTTCTCTTTTTTTATATTATATATAAATTACTTAAAAGCCGTCCTTTCGGGCGGAATTTAAGCTAGCTCCTGTGGAGGGTTCTTGGTTGAGCCTGCAGCTTGTTCACGAGTTTGATTGTTTGTTTGTTTGTTTGTTTGTTTGGGTTTTATGGCATATCAACCACTGTGGGTTATTTAATGCCAAATCCAGTTTATATGAATTTTAAATGCCTATGTTGTATAGAATAAAAAACGTATATCTGGCAACACTATTGTTTCAAAAAAAAAAAACGTATAGCTGGCAACATTATTGTTTCAAAAACTTAGAGCTGGCAACATTATTGTTTCAAAAACTTAGAGCTGGCAACACTATTGTTTTAAAAACTTAGAGCTGGCAACATCATTGTTTCAAGAACTTAGAGCTGGCAACATTATTGTTTCAAAAACGTATAGCTGGCAACATTATTGTTTCAAAAACTTAGAGTTGGCAACATTATTGTTTCAAAAACTTAGAGCTGGCAACACTATTGTTTCAAAAACTTAGAGCTGGCAACATCATTGTTTCAAAAACTTAGAGCTGGCAACATTATTGTTTCAAAAACTTAGAGCTGGCAACACTATTGTTTCAAAAACTTAGAGCTGGCAACATCATTGTTTCAAAAACTTAGAGCTGGCAACATTATTGTTTCAAAAACTTAGAGCTGGCAACACTATTGTTTCAAAAACTTAGAGCTGGCAACAATATTTTTCTGAAAACATTATCTGAGACCTTGCTGTTGGATGCAGTTTATCGCCATACCCAGGACGCGGATGTAGTTTACCGTCATACCCAGGACGCGGATGTAGTTTACCGTCATACCCAGGACATCACGAGTTTGAGAGTACCTAAATCTTTGCATATTCTCAGCATTGGAAGTTTTCATTTGCACGGACCATTTTTTTTTTCATCGCTGCAGCTTTGGGTTTTTTTTTATTGCAATCTGGTCCTCTGTTGGCAAAGATTTCATTTTGAGAGGCATACTGTTGCTATATACGATAGGCAACAATAAACTACAGAAGAACTCAAAACTGATCAATGTATTTAAGTACTGCATTAATATTTATGCTTACCTTTTAAAAGTTCAATGATAATTCTTCTGCCGCCACTTAATTTAAAGAAAATTTGATGTACGTAGGTCCTTACTTTCCTTACAAACAATTATGTTTATTTCATGGGTGAATTTTGCTGGATTTCGCAATTCATTTAAATTACGCCCAAATTTATTTCCAAGTTATAGAAATTGTTATCGTACAAAAAAATTCGTCGCAAAAAATCACGTAAAAAAATCGCCGAAAACAATCGCAATAATGAAAACTTGGGAGTCGAAAATTTCAGGATTGCGAGTCCGAATCCGACTTGGAATGATTTTAATTTGTTCACGGAGTCGGCCAGATTCCAAAATGGTATGATATGTTGGACTACGGCCTCTAGGAGTAAAGTTTTAAAAGTGTGACAGACTCATATAATGACACACTGACATTCGCATATATATATATATATATATATATATATATATATATATATATATATATATATATATATATATATATATCGTATTCTCTGGCTTACAAGACGTTGCAGCTTGGAAGATTCACTCTAATATTGAAAAGAAATTTTTGAGAAAAACAAAATTATTCTCATACAACACATTCACCATGTGTCACTCACATACGCTTTTGTTTGTATGGCAATGACATGCTAGTCAAGAGCAGAAAGGCTTGTGCCGCTGCCAGTAAACCTGAGCATGTTTAAGCTTGTGGCTCGGATCCAGGAAGGTTTATAGTCTTGGAAATACTTGTAACGGCTAAGTACTGTGGTTACATCATGTAAAACTCTGAATTAGATAGATAGCTAATATTAGAGTGTTATGAGTCAACATACAAATCAACGTCCGTATCAGTCAAGCCAATTAGGTGACCGTCCAAGCGTACTTGAACAAAAAAAAGTGCGTCTTGTAAACGGGAAAATACGGTATACGCACACACACACACACACGCGCGCACATATATATATATATATATATATATATATATATATATATATATATATATATGTATGTATGTTTGTGTATGTATGTATGTATGTATTTATGTTTTTGAATACATTGTTTCAAATTTGCTGGATTTGTAGCGGAATTGTAATTACTATCGGAGAGAGAGAGCGTTCACATTGTGAACATAGAAATCACTCTGCATAGTGACTGTCAGTTTCATGCTTCAATGCGATCTTCAGTAATCTGAAGAACGCATTGTAACGTTTTAATTTCTTTGTCCACACAATTTACAATATTATATATATATATGTATAATCGCAAGGGCGTGAAACCCAGGGTCACAAACTCACATCAATACAACTAAATATATTAGCTCTATCACTGATATTGAGCGCTTTCCAGTCAGTACAACGCATATATAATATATAAATGATATATATATAAAAATTACACACACACACGCACACACACACACACATATATATATATATGCATATAAATATATATACATACAGATTATATATATATATATATATATATATATATATATATATATATATATAATCTATTTTGTTTAAATATTAATTTTTATGGATACCCATATTCGTGTAGATGCTCTGTTTTTTAATTAAACAGTATTTTTATTGAACTACATCTACCGGCCTGAATATTCGAGAAATCTTGTCAGAATATGAGTATCCATCAAATTTGTTTAAACAAGACAAATTAAATAAAATAATATATCGGATTAAATCTATTTCCTAGAATATTTATCTTTATAACATTTTTTGTACTCATGGTATATTTACATTTTAAATATATTTATTTAAATTAAATATAAATTAAAAACAAACCCTTGAGTAGAAATAAATTTAAATATATCTAGAAACTTAACAGTTATTTAAATATTTTGAGATGTTTAAAAATAGTACTTAATAACCAGTTAACACGTATTATCAAAAATGATAATATTATTTAAGAAATTTTGCGATTACATTATATAAGGTCAGCAACATTATATTGCTTTACAATTTCTTGTTTATGTCTAATACTTCCTGAAGGCGTTCTGAAAACAGAGTAAGCGTACTACTGGATGTTCTTGAGAGATTTTCAGTGGATACGTGATCAAGTCTCTCACACTCTCCGAATTTTGCCCCTCCCCCCCTTTTTTAGCAATGAACGAAAGCATGCCGAAAGAAGAGGATAACAATGAAATCAGTTTGCTCAAAAATATTTCATTTCGCTACATAACAGATTATTTTTGTATTTTCTTCATATAAATGAATTTGTTCATGAACTCATTCGAAAACCAATTCGAATTAAACCCAGACCTCTTCTAGACAATTTGCAAGATAAATTTGTAGAACGTTTGAATGGTTCAACAGATAAAGTTCTTTTTAAACCCTCTCCCCTCCAAAAGTGTTAGTTTTTCATGGCAATATCATATCCATCTGTGTATAAAAATGGGTGGAAAGACCTTTGTTGCTCCTATCCACTTACTGTTAAGAATAAGGTTCTTCAGCAAGATGTAGAATCAAAACCAAATTTCTTGCAAGACTGTCAACTGAAAATGGTATAGATGCGCGTCTCTCTGAGACGATTCCCAGAACTGATTTCCTTGCAGAAAGCCCACTCATCTCGTCAAATACATAACAATATTTCGAATAAAATTATAAACAAATACTACTTATTTGTTATCTATTCTATGGTATCAGTTCATCTTATACCAAATACTTCTCCAAAGGTAGATCAATAAAGAATAAAAGAGTACGGGGGGGGGGAGTTTGAGAACCTGAATTAAATAAGATCCTATTTACCATTGAATATTTATATATCAAATAACATAAAATTATATTTCTACTACATCAACAGAAATTTATTACGTAGAGATGAGCGCTTCGTTCGCTTCTATACAGTTTATTCTTCTGGTAATGGACAGGCGGTTTTATACATGTGATTATTTTAAGGGTTTTGTTGCGAAGGGTACCAGAAACCGAATGTTTTTCTTATAAAAAAAAAGTTACATATTGTGGTAAAAAGGAGGAGTCAGCTTTCCAAATAGGGGAGGGTATGATAGAAGTGCAAAAATACAGAGAACCAGATGAGGAAAGATAACAAGAAAGCCTAACAAGCTGGCATCTATTTCGAACATGTGGTACACATAAAAAGCGTTGAAAAATTCAATCTTATAATTGAGATTACAAGTGGCAGAGAAGTTAATGGCTTTCAAGTGATGTAGGTTTGTCTTTCGTGTGCCCCCACAACAGTAATAATAAACTGTTAAAGTAAAGTGGAATATAAGGTACGAAAGAAAGGAACACAATAAGACAGGAAGGAAGAAAGAGAGGAAAGTTTTGTGTAGATTTAGTAAAGCTAATCTCCTTTTGTCAAATGTTAGCTTACGTGTCATTGTATCGGCAGCATTTAGCTAAACAATCAAATAACTTAGGAGATTATTTTTAAAAATAGTAAGTTTTCAAGGCTAAAACACAATAATTCTAATCTTTTTAGCCACTTCTTTACGTAAAACACATCCAGAAGAATAAAGATTTTGCGATTGTCCAATTAAGATGTTCTATTAACAGAAGAAATGATTAAATCCATACTAGTCCGCCATATTTAGAAAAAAAAATTCAGAATGGTCCACTTCCAATTTACTCTTTAATTACTCTTTCTAATTTAAACTAATTAATCGTTAAAAATGTCTGATTAAATTTATAAAAGTTAATAATGTGATAGCAGCATCTTTTCAGGCAAAATCTCATCATGAGTCAACACAAGTTTTTTCTAACCATAAAGCAAATGATTTAATGTATCTTCAAATCTGTTAATTACAGTTGGTCTTCATACTGTACATCACTTTATTCAGCATAGTTTTACATTTTATTATTAAACATCTTTAAGATAAGAAAACAGATAAACCTTTAAATACAAAGGAAATATAGGTACTCAAGTTTAAAATATTTTTCGTAAAATTTTGAACGGAACTGGAAAATAAATACTGATTTTAAGACTGCTAGGTAAGCTTGATATATGCCTGCATACGGATGAAAAATGGCATCATTAAATATACAAAAATAGAAAGGGGTATAAGACAAGGACTTATTCAAACATTACAGTGAGGCGATTCCGAGAGATTTAGAATTCCTACCAGAATTCTTCATTATTGGCAGACACAATGCTAACATTAGATATGTAGATGACACAGTTTTAATAGCAGACATAGAAAGGAAACTACAGAAACTCCTACAGAGGGTAGTAAAGGAAAGCGTGAAGGACTAAACATGAATTGTAAGAGACAGAATGTATGATTGTCTACATAAAGAAGAACCCAACTTGCGAATTACAAATCGAAGATACCAAAATTAGTACAAAAAATTAAGTATCTAGGAAGTGTTTTAAAAGAGGACCGAAATGCGACACCGAAATCCGAAGGCGCATTGGAATAGCGAAATATGCCTTATGGCATCTTCAGCATCCTTCTATAGAACCACAGAAGGATGCTGAGGATACCATGGACCGAACATGTGAGCAACGACAAAGTATTAGGGAAAATGTAAACAGAAAGGAAATTTATACATAACATCAGGAAGAGACTGTTGAGGTTTCTGTTGCACCTAATGAGGAAGGAAGACTTCGAAAATTTGATACACACGGGACAGATAGAGGGCAAGAAGGACAGCAGAAAGCAACGCATAGCATACTTTGTGAGCTTGAATAAATGGATGGCGGAACAGGGCTTAGGAGAAATAACAGAAAGACAACGTTTATTAAGAGCTACAAGAGACAGGAAGTTTTGGAAAGCCACGATAGCCTACGTCTTGAGGTGACACGGCGCATAAAGAAGAAGAAAAGCTATGCAAAGTATTTATAAACAGGAAAATTTCGTTTAAACAAAGAGTACAGAACTGTTATGGAATATTGATTCTTTTATATGGCAGGGAAAGCTGGGCAATCTCACTACAGATGAAGAAGAGAACTGAGGCAACAGAAATGTGGCTCTACAGAAGCAGACTTAACATCAGAAAGAGACAATTGAAATTTCTAGGGCACAATGAGGAAAGAGGGCTTAGAGAGTGTGACACTCACAGGACAAATTGAAGACAAGATGGACAGACGAAAGCAGCACATAACATACCTAACGAACTTGTGTAAATGTTTAGCAGAACAGGGATTAGGAGAGATAGCAAAAACACAAAATTAAATTTACTAAGATCTACAAAGAACAAGGAATTGTGGTGTACCATGATCACCCAGGTCCTGAAACGACACGATAGAAAGAAGAAGAAGAAGAAGAAGAAGAAGAAGATTTTGAGATGCGTAAAAGTATTCGTTCACTCTCGATTCTGGAAACGCAGACTTATCACAAAACAACGGCTGTCAAAAGACATAAGTTTCAAACCTTATCACGAAAATGTTGAGACTTCTCAATGACAACTTGTCTTGAGGGGGAAATTTTCAAAACTAAAAGTTTGTAGTGCAAAGTAAATTGCTCTATTTTTACAAGCAAGCAACAAGTAGATTTTTCTCATTAGTCGCTCCATAAATTTGGCCTTGTGCCAGATTTCAACAAACACTTCAAGCCGTGGAAGTAATTTTCAGTCAGCTTCTTTGTTTTATAATTTTATTTAACCTTTAGCACTCTGCATTATTAATATTACTTCCCTTTCCACTGCATTCTTTCAAAGCCTCTCAATTGCAGTATCCTTATTGTTAATTTCACTTTAAGTTATTTTCTGTTGCTTTAGCAGGATATGACAGCACAACTATAAAATTCAAACACATTATTGCTCAGGGATCAGAGTCACTTTCAGTGGCAGGATAAACTTTTTGTACAACAAATTAAATATTAGGTTGATGCAAAAATAATGTCGTTTTCTCACATAGTAACATATGTGAGAAAACGACATCATTTTTGCACCACTCTAATAGCATAGAGTGAGCCATAAGGGTTAAATCACTGAGCAACAGAAGTATTCAAGAAATACTGAAATCTATAACGTCAACATTAATAGAATAAGGAATTAATAAGCCTTCAGTTTATGAAATTCTATGTGATAAACAATAACTAATACTAGTAGAAGACAGTCACTATGAAAAGAATCCAATAATGATACTAACACGAGTTTAATACTGTCCATTTAATAGTCTCTAGACAATGGATACGACTTTATTTAATGATGCTATTCAAGAGTCGTAACAATTAAGTTCAATTTAATGTATAACTTTTCAGAAGTCAAATCTGCGTGTCACGTTGAATTTTTAAAATTAATACTTGTCTGCGTTTTATAATTTTTCCATGTGCAAGCATTATAAAGTATTAACAACTTTATTCTTGTTTTGTAAGATATAATACAGATTAGTCCATAAAGGAAAGGTGAAATCTTTACATTTTTGTATTCTGTGTTTGACAGAATATCTGGTTGTCAACTAAAGGGACAGCCCAAGATGCGTATGACGAATTGGAGATGTCCTAATCAAGAAAATATAGAAAGTGAGAAGTGTTTTAACAGATGACAGAGAATGTGACAGCTAAATCCGAAGACACAGTGCAATCGTGAAAAGTTAAACGCTTTAAGAAACAGGAAAATGTCATAAGAAACAAAGAAAAAGTGCTGGACTGCTATGTAATATAAATCTTCTCATATGACAGTGAATGCTGGAGAATTTCCAAACAGATGAAGAGGGGACTTGAAGCAGTAAATATGTTGGTTTTTACGGGAGGATACTGAGAATGCCATGCATGCTACATGTGAGTAACGAGGACGTTTTAAGGAAAATGGTAACGGAAAGGACCCATGTAATTAGAATCAGAAGGAATCACTTGACATTGGATAATCACTTGGATAAATAATGAGTAAAGAGAACTTGGAGAATTTCACATTCAAAAGGCACATTGAAGACATGAAGTGTAGAGAGAAATAGTAAATTTTGTTTACTGAGACTGCGTAAATGGATGGCAGATCATGAACTGGGAGTGTGAGCAAGAGGAAAAACATTGTTAAGAGCTACATTTGTGGAGAGCCATAGTCACCCACGTCCTAAAGGGACATAGAATTAAAATAAAGAATAGTAGAACCAAAATATTTTTCATCGATAGTTTATGAATTTATATAACTACTACTTAATAGCCTCAGGTTAACTGAATTTTCCTTATTAAGCGACTATTTTATATACCATCTTATTAATGGTGCCTTCTATTACAAAACCCACATTGTAAAACAACTTGGACGTTGCGATAGAAATCAATAATGAAGCAAAATATAAATTAGCTAAAATTAATTATTTCAATTAATCATTTCAACAAATCTTAGTTAAAAATGATTTTCAAATACAAATAAATGTTTTTCGGGTATAATGACTCCTCTACATGGGTATGCTGATAGGTGTTGTCGCTTAAGTGGTGAATGGAGATTATTGTTTGAAATTTGACGACAAATCGCATGTCGTTTCCTGAATAGTGACAGGCGCCACTATTTCAACGTCTTTCTATTTGCTATGGATAAAAATTGACACGCATGAAATCTTTTGATATATGTATAGTTCCATTTTTGTTATTTCAATACTGAAATAAAAACTTCCTGGTCTGCTTTTTGCGCCATTATTTAATTCATACTATCTCACTTCACCTATCTAATCACTAAGTTACAAAAATCAAATGTTATGACGTTTACAAATTTCCAACGCTTACAGTTTGCATATATCAATATCGCCCATCGTTTTTGTAATATTCCACCTAATGGCCGGACATATTCCTGCTGCGAATCACACATTTTCAGAGTGCAGACTTTAAAAACATGCGAATACTAAGATAGTATTATGATTAACGTATTGCCTCTTGGGCTTCATAATTGTTCACATCAAAGAGAAAATACTTTTTCTAAAGAGGATTCGTGCGGTTTTTTTTATTTATTTATTTATTTCATTACTTTTTTCATGACAAACATCAAACAAATGACGGCTGCTTATAAATACTGGAACACTAAATAATTTCGATCCTACTAGAACCATCAAAAGTGAGCCGCAGTTCTTGCTGAGTCTTGAAATTGATAAATTAAAAAAAAAAATTAAATCACTGTTTAGTATCGATTATTGTAAAAAAGCGTTTTTAAATAAAATAAAAAAATATGTTTATTTTCAACTAATTTTGTTTACGCCCATATTTGTTTATTGGACTGGGACTTACATTTCTTTAAAAAAAATGAATTATGACCGGTTTTCCTTGAAATTTGTTGAACAATTTTTTTTTTCGCCTCCTACGAAGTCGATAAAATATAGCAAAACTTAAAAAGAGGAGACTGTTGTCGATCAGTTTAGCAGAAGCTCCTGCAGAAAATACTGACAATATATATGTGTGTGTGTGTGTGTCTGATTGAATAAATTACAAACATTATGTCTGCTTATTTTTTTCATAATCTTTTCATATTCACGAATATTTTTCCGTATATTACAACTGAATAAGGCAAGAAAGGCCCTGTATCAATTGTTTTAAATTTTTCTTAAAAATTAAAAAAAAAAATTTTTTAATTTTGTTTTCATTTCGATGTTTTCGATATTACATTATATATTTTTTCGATACAATTTAAAAATTTTAGGTTGTTTTAAATTTTAATTTTAAATTATGAATTTAAAATTTAAAATTTAAAATTTGAAATTTTAGATTTTAATTATTAATCTTTTGCTCCTTTGTTGTTATTAATAATATTAATAATATTAATATTTTTGTTTATCTTATATTCACATGATATTATTTTTCCTTTTATCCTATTTTATTTTGCTCATAATTTTTAATTAATGTCATACGTTAACTGCAAAATATATCAATATGTGTTTTTTTTAAATTAACTACAATACACCTATATATGTTAATTTATTCTTCCTTTTCTTTTTTCCACACTTTTTCCTCTCACCCCTGCTTCCACATTTGCTTTCTTATATCTTTTCCTCTTTTTTCTGTTTGTCTCGTTTCCTGTGAGATGACTTATTAAATAGGTCAATGTCTAGTCATTACTCCCTCCCTTACTCTTAAGTATTTTAATAAAAAAAGATTTAAAATTATTCCTATCTCTACCTTCTTTCTCTAATTTCGACCATATCTGTCGTCCTCCTCTTCCACCTCTCTCTATCACCTTGCATCAACTTAAAAGTACCCCTCAAAAGTATATAAAAATAATACGTAAATTTAAAACCATTTTTTATGTTTGGAAATGTGGAAATAAAATATAATGGACTCTTAAAAGGGTGTTTGTTTTCTAATTTTTATAGATAGATAGGTAATATTAGTGGTTAATATACATATATATATATATATATATATGTGTGTGTCTATATTTCTGAGATGAGGCATTGTGTACATTATTTACATTATTCGGACTATTGTCCTCATCTTTGTTGTCACATTTTTCACAACGTTTCGGCCTTCTTCAGGTGGTTGGAATGTCGAACTTAACCCTTTATTTCACTCACTGGGGTAGACTGTTCTAGTTCTACGTGCCATGCTTAATGGATGTCAGTTATCATTTATCTCCCGCCTTATCTGGGTATTGAACTTACACTCTTTGGGTCCTGTCACTGGATCTAACCAACGCCTTTATCCACTGTGCCATGTGCTCTTGAGGACATCTGTGTATGAATTTGTGGATATTATTAATCTCATGTCATCAGCAACCATTTTACCAGTGCTCATATTGCAATTTTTTTTGCTGTTACCATTGCATGTTTTTTGTGAACTGTATCGAAGGTCTTATTGAATTCACATGGTCCAGTAGAACCTGAACATCTTCCTGGTGTGGTCAAAGTATGAAGAGTTTCATTTTAATTGTAGGATCCTTTTTTACTTTGCTGTAACTACAATTGCTAAGCTTTCTTGTATAATCTGATTTGTCCATCACTACGGTCACATTACCTTTGTCAGCCGGTAGTATGATGATGTTTTCGTTCCTCTGTAGGGATCAGATCGCCAGCCTCTCCAGTTTTGTTATGTTAGACCTGGGCGGCTTGGCCTTCTCCAAGGTCTGTCTCACCTTCCATCTCAGTTCATCCGCCTGAACCTGAGGGATGTTCAAGGCCACCTCCTCGACTTAATGATGTCCAAGTATGGCACTCGCCTGATGGTTGTAGCGAAGTTGAGAACCTTATTCAATACTGACACCTCAGAGGCACTCAGCTGATATTGGCTGATGTTGACTACTCCTTTTACTGGTGGGTGCGTCCCCTTCTGATCTTTTAATCTATTTAATTTTTGCACTTGGCGTGTCTTGACTACATTGAATTCATGTCTGAAGGATTTATCCAGGTCATTTTGGATCCTTCTCTGGTCTTCTTCATTAGTAATTCTGTGGAATAAATCCTTGAGTCTTTGGAAGATATGAGCTCGTAGTCTCTGTTTTATCCAACGATTGTATTGGATTCTCTCTCGGACAAGGGCGGGTCCGGCTTTCTCTGCGACCAGACAGGCTCTCCTTGAATTGACGGGAAGTCTTGGTGCCAACCCTGAAGGGATGAGTTGTAGGTCTCTGCATCGGTGTAGGAATGTCAAATGGTTCGATATTCGTGCCAGTTTCTGGTAGGAGGCACTCTCAGTAGTCAGAGACAGATTGGCCTCTGACTCATCCCTAGAAGAACGTGCCAGTATTCCAATAGATGATGACTTTTTGTACACAAACAATATACTTCGGAATGGGATCACACATATATCGACAGGATGAGGGCTTAGCAATAGGCTCGCCATTATCACGAGAAACGACGAATATATACATGGAATATTTTGAGAAAGTGGCATTAGGATCTATATCTCTAAAGCCAACTATATGGTTAAGGTATGTAGATGACACCTTCATACTCTGGCTGCACCAGGAAGATGTTCAGATTCTACTGGACCCTGTGAACTCAATAAGACCTTCGATACAGTTGACAATGGAAAAAGAGAGTAACAACACACTCCCATTCCTGGATGTTCTAATATCTCGAACAGGGCATGGGTTCAAGACATCCGTATACCGTAAACCGACATTCACCGGACAGTACCTCAATTTCAACTCCCACCATCCATACAGCGTAAAGAAAGGGATCGTCCGCTGCTTACAACACCGAGCAAAAGTCATAAGTGGCGACCCAGAGACATTAGATAAAGAATTGGTCAGTATAAGTAGTACCCTACAACGTAACAACTACCCTGGGTACATGGCAGCAGCCCCAAAAACTGGGATATATGGGTACAAGAGGAGGACAACACAAATTAAATGATCAAAAAATATATAGAGCACCACATAAACACAGACAATGATATATATAGATAATCATAAGAGTCATTCCATTTAAATGTCATGTCCGATGTTAGTGATCCAAGATGAAACTGTTATAGGTAACACTTTCATAGTAAATATCCACTATATAAAATTTTCGATAGGAAGACACTGAAAATTAGCTATTCATGTGTAAGTAATATGGAGAAAATTATATCTTCCCAGAATTGTAAATACTTAAGAACTACCATAGTAGTGAAACTCGATCTCGGAGCCCCACCTGCAATTGTAGGAGTAGAGCTAATTGTCCAATCGTAGGATAATGTATGTATGAGAATGTAATATAAGAAGCACCAATGTTCCCCGGAGAAAATATCAACCAGAATGAACCCAGAATAAAGACACTTGTTTTAAACAGTCTTAAACTGTTGACTTCCATGTCGTTAGACAATTTATTATTATTATTATTAGTGTATTTTATGTTTCCTGTTTTGTATCCTGTAGCACCGGGCCCACCCTATGGTACTTAGTTAGGCCCAGTAGGAGAATTGTCATTTAATTGATAGCACTTTTCTTAGTATATGGGATGTTCCTAACATGGTGATCTTCTGGACAACTTGTATGTTAATGTTACTCTTAGTAAAATTGTCCATTCCTTTTCTCATGAGGTCCAGAACTTCGATTACTATTGATACAGTCTCAGTCTTCATTCCACAAATTCTATTAATCTCGATCTCTAGGTCCTTGGACAATTTCTCAATAATCTTTATGGAGGTGTTTCTCTCAGAGAGTACACTTCCTGAATTTCTTTTATTTTATGATAATATCAAGTCTGATGTCTTTTATTTCCCTGCCAGCTTGAATTGGCATATCCTAGAGGATAGTTACATCGTTATTTTGGGTAACAGTGCCTAGCTGGTGCTCAAACCATCTCTCATTGGTTTCGATTCTTGCTTATCTTCCAGCGAACAATTATCTCTACCTTGTTATGTCTGTGGGTGTATTCAATTTTTGCCAGTTCCGAACATCCTGGGATAATATAGTCGACAGTTTCATGATATTTTCTGCAGATCCTGATCCTTGATTGTGACAGTTATAGGATCTGGCTGCGCTTCTTTGGACCTGAGCTGAAATAATTAGGCCTTCTGTCTCAGCTTTCAACCCGGTGCTCCTCGGCCACTGATGTGTTTTCTGTTGGTCCACATCTGCTTCTTTCGTTCCTTTTAGTCATTTGCCATGAAATGCCTTGTCCTCCCAGTTTTTTTATAATTTCATTTGGTTACGTTGTTTTACTCGTTTGGCGTAGATGGTATTCGCTTCGTTTTTTCTTGGTAGGATTTTAGTTATATTAAGCTGATTCTTGAAGAGTGCAGCTTCTTTGTTGATAGAGTAGATTTGGTGTTTTACTATTTCTAGGAGAGACTACTGGTTTTTGTGAGTTAGGCTTTATTGTGAGACCGTAACATACCTACAACATGGACGCTTCCAGGACTATATAAAGTATGCGACATAACACTCGAGAGAGAGAGAAGAAGAGGAGGAGAGAGAGTATTCTAATACCGTAGTATCAGCCGCGTACGACTACCAATATTGGACACTAGCACACAGTAAGCTCCGCTTACACTTACACTATCTTTGTAACCTTTTGTTTAATATATCTTTCTTACCTATAATCCGTGTTCCATGTTTTCCTTCCGTGGTGTCGACTTTGGGCCCACATCAGGCTTCCAATCCGATTCTCGTAGTTTTTAGAGTTAGCTTAAGTTGGATTAAACCTCGGCCTCCTAAAGCTCTTGGTACATACAGCCTATCAACATCTGATTTCCTGTGGTGCATCCTCATTTGGGTAAACATTTTTCTGGTCTTGGCGTCCAATCTGTTAATGTCATTCAACTTTCATTTAATAATGTATGTTACTACGGGTATAGTTAAGGTGTTGGTAGCCTTCATTTTATTGATGCCATTTAGTTCGCTTTCTATTAGGTTGGTGCAAAAATAATGTTTTCTCACATAGTAACATATGTGAGAAAACGACATTATTTTTACACCAACCTAATAGTATCAAAAGCACTCTTGTACTATTCTTTTCGGATCTTTTTCTTCATAATTGAATGCTGTATTCCGTCTCCTTCATTAATTCCTGAGTATTTGTATGTTCTGATATGCTCCAAATGTTCTACACTGTATTCCTTTGGGTCTTAATGGTACGGCTGGACATGTAGTCTGGATAACGCACGGACTACATATACCAACGCCTAGGTCTGCGCCCTGGAGAGGTCACTCCAGTCTCACTACAAAAGGACTGAATTTTGACCAAACAAGCCGCTACCTTCATCTCGCGAGACAAACGGATGTCTCTTATTATTATTATTATTATTATTATTATTATTATTATTAATTGCTAGGATTGATGCAATTTTTTAAAAGATTTAACAATTTTCGTTTAAACGATTAACGAAATTTCATTTTTACGTTAAAAATGAATTTTATACTGGTTTTCCTGAATTAATCTTTTAAATTTAACAAATATTCACCATTTTCCCCGTCCTTTCTTAGCATCGTTCTCAATTCTTTGAATCCAAAACTGTCTCGCCCAGAACCTTTCACTAACGGAATGTCGCAATTCGCTTCACTTTATTCTTCTAATCTTGAAATATTTATTACAACCTAAAAAAGAAAAAATCTGGGATACAGCACTCTTTCAATTCCAAATAGACAGAATTTCCCATTTGGTCAAGTCCTAAAATTAATAACATTTAGTGACCGTCGTCGCATAAGAAAGCTAACCAGGAATCAGAACTGATATAGTACTGAGATTATTTTTACACCTCATACAAGCAAAGGAAAATAATGTCTTGGCTGCAAGTCTCTTTGAATACCGTCTTCTGATTTTTCAAGAAGATGACCTTCTATGGTAAATCTGGTTAAACCTTCTGGATATCGGCTGACCTGTCTTATTTATGTACGATCATTTTTATCCATCCAAACAAACTTTTCGCCGCGGTTTTTTTTTATTCCGAATAATCATTTGCATACATCAAAAGGATTATATGTTCGCAAGCAAAATACATATTTTCGGTGGATATAATAGACTCTTAATTTCAGAATAAAGGCCTCAAGTGATAAACCGTGAATGCGTTCTCACAGATATTTTGTTGTAAAAGCTGAGTATATAAAACACAGGAGAATTTTGAATCCTCTTATTTTTAGGATCATTCTCTTTTACTGCTGCGTTCATTATCTCCTTCTTTTTTTAATTTGTCTTCTTTGTTTTACTTTTCTTCTTCCTTCCTGTTTCATCTTCTTTTCGCTTTTATTTTATAGCAGTTCTTCTTCTTATTCTCCCACTCTACTATTACTCTTTCCCTTTTCTTTTTACTTTTTTATCTCTCCACTTGTTTCTTGTAAAATTTTTTCTCTGAATTTTTCGATGATTCCTCGAGCCACACATTTGTTTATTTCATCATTTTTTCTCTCTCTCTCTCTCCCTCTCTCTCTCTCTTTCTCTCTCTCTCTCTCTCTCTCTCTCTCTCTCTCTCCTAGAAACATATTTTCAAAGCCAACAGTAAACAACTTTCACAAAATATTTTTTTATTATCCATTTTTTACGTTCATACAAGTGTTTTTTTTTCTTTTAGTTCGGTTCCATGTTTTACATTTACTCATTATGGCTGTCCATCTGTCAATTTACCAAAAATGCAAACTATTCAACTTCGTAATATAACATTTTTTACCCTGAAATAATGACGAAAGATGTTTCATGTCGTTTCTTCGATTAAACGCTGTTTAAACGCACATATTATCAATTTTTGTTCTTTAAAGATCTACAAGTGTCATCTGCTTTTAATGTCTGAGACCGGCTTATTTAAGACAGCCAATCGATATATTTGATGACAATCACCGCTTGATCGAAAAGGACTTTGAAATGAAAAATATTTTGTATATATATTACACTAAATAATTTTGATGAGATGCATGAATATGGAAATAGCATTTAAAATGTCACTTTTACTTACATCGTTTCTCTTCTCGTCATCAACATGATAACTTTAGGAATCTAAAGTTTTTTGCATTACACAATTATGTTATTCATCTTCGAACGACGCGTAGCATTTATCGACCATCATCTATTATAAGATTTGGTTGCAATACTTTCAGACATGGATATTTAATTCACATTAATAAATTAAAAGGCAACGTAAATATCTATCCTTTCCTTGACGTTCTATAAAACTGTTATGACAATTCTCTACTTAGCGTCGATATGCCACAAAATATATCCATCAATAATTAACCATGACCAATCGTCTTAAGTTGTCTTAATTTCTTTGACGAAACACTGGCATTATTATTTTTCTAGTATTTATTTCATCTTTTTATATACACCTTATAGCAATCGACATAATAATCTTAATGTTACCATCAAAAGCAACAGATGAATGAAATGACAATAATTCATTTAAACAAATTAGACAACTTCCGACTATTACATCTACTACTGCTACATGGTGTAAACAAAAAATATGCGTTAAAATAAAATCGGATACGGAAACTGTATGACTAAATTTGAATTAATTCTTTTCATTAGCTTTTGTCACCTAATTGTAAAACACTGCACCAGTCTGATAGGTTCCCAAAGATAAGAGATGGGAATTCAGTTGCAGTCGTAAGCGTTTTATTTCCGATCTATTATTCTTACTTAATGGCTGTCTTCCACAACGAAAGAGGACAGACGGCAATACACTGAAACATGTGGAATCAGGCATTGGTCAAATTGAACAGAAACGATTTAACAGGACTAGACGAAGTTGTAATATAGATGCTGGTAACCTTAGATAATTTCGGTATTGACAAGATTACAGACATAATAAATGAAATATACAACAGTGGTGATATACTGGAAGACCCAAATAGATCTATTTTCATAGTACCACCCAAGAAAGCTGGTGTAAACGAATGTAAACGCCATCTGACAATCAGTCTAATGAGCCATATAACAAAACTTATAATCCAAATTCTGATGAATTGAGCGCGCAGCAGAATTAGACCTGAAATAAGACAAGAATTATGCGGGTTCATTAAAGAAAGAGCAATACAAATGCAAAAGGAGGTATACCTACGTTTTATACATTAGCAAAGGTGTTTGGCAAAATATGTCACAAATAACTGCCAGGTAACATTGACATATTTGGGAAGGATATTAGAATAATATGGGACCTATATTGGCAGCAAATCATTTGCATACGTATAAGAAATGAAGTCAGTAAATATACAAATATAGGAAGGTGTGAGGAAGTGGAGGATGTGTCTTCTCATCGGACTTATTAAACCTATACAGTGAGACGATTCTGAAAGAATTAGAAGTCTTACCAGGATTTCATTATTTGCAGCCATAATCTTAAAAACATAAGATATGCAGATGACATGGTATATATTGCAGATGCAGAAAAGGAAACTATGAGAATTCCTAGAGAAGGTAGTGAAGGAAAATGAGGAAAAAAACTAAACATCAATTGCAAAAAACGCAGAATGCATGGTTGTTAGCAAAAGTTATAGTTCAGCGATCAAATTACAAATTGGTGATACGAAAATCAAAATTGTGCAACAATTTAAATATCTCGGAAATGTTTAAACAAAGGACAAAATGTGTGACACCGAAGTCTGAAGGTGAATTGGGACAGCGAAATATATTTTCCAAAATCTAAGCAACGTATTAACAGAAAAAAAAATCGTTCAAACCAAAGAAAAAATACTGAACTGTTACTTAATATCATTCCTCCAATATGGCAGTGAATGTTGGACAATCTCCTCACAGATGAAGAAGTGTTTTGAAACAACAGAAATGTGGTTCTACAAAATGATACTGAGAATACTGAGAATACTATGAACGAAACATGTGGGCAATGCCGAAATTTTAGAGAAAATATAGAAACAAGAAGGACACTTATAATCAACATCAGGAAGAGACAGTAGAAATTTTCAGGGCACATAATGAGAAAAGAAAGTTTTGAAAATTTGATATTCACAGGACAGATTGAAGGCAAGAGGGAGAGAGGAAAACAATGCATAACCGACCCTAGCGAGTTGAAGTAAATGGTTCGAAGAACAAGGTTTAGAAGAGATAACAAAAAGACAAAATTTATTAATATCTACAAAGGACAGAAAATTGTAGAGAGCCGTGATTATCGACGTTCTGAAGAGACACGGTACATAGAAGAACACGTAAAATGGCATGATCATCACTATAAAAACTAACACAATTAAGTTTTTAAGTAGTTAAATGATGATGAGGATGATGATGATGAATTTCAGGCAATTAAATTTTATATTTGTTTTTTATGTAAACTCTATTGTAAGATATTTTTCTTTTATATACCGATTCCCTTCAGGATGAGGGCGATCATGGTTCTCCATAACTTCCTGTCTTTTGTTGCTCTATGTAATCGTTGACTCTTTATTGTCTCTATTTGTCCTTGTTCTGCCAGACATTCACACAAATTCTATAGGTTGGTTACTCGCCCTTTACCCAGTTTCTCTTGCTATGTCCTGTGAGTGTTAATTTCTCTCGGTCCTCTTTCCTCTTAATGTGTCCCATTTCTGTATACTAATGTGACCAAATGTTCGTTCAGTTTATTAAGTTAAAATAAGCAATTTTTTTCGATATTAACTTTATTGAACATATTTACAGTTTTGTTTCAATATCTTTGTTAATTTTATTGTTCGAATTCATTCAACTGAGTTTATTTTTCCGTTAATATCAATGTATTTATACCTCGGAAATTGCTCCTCTTAATTACATCTTCAAACTCGAAATGAAAATAATACTGTTAAACATAAGAGACATTTATAATTTAGTCACACAGACGTCTTTGTTGAGCTAGAGTTTTAATAAAAAAGGGTTGACTGGGCTCTCCAACTAGTCTAAGAGAAGGAAAACTAAATTCCAGACCGTGGAGAAGGCAACGGGAAACCACTCAACTATCTGTTTCAAAAATGCATGGTTATTCACAGATAATAAAGTAAATGAATCTGTCATGAGTTATGACCGCCTTTGTCTTAAAGGGACATGTCATTAAAAAGAATTATTAATAATATTAAGTTAGTGCAAAAATAATGACGTAATAATGTCTTTTTTGACGTAAAAAATACGTCAAAAAACGACATTATTACGTCATTATTTTTGCACCAACCTAATAATAATATTGATCATAATAATAGCATGTACGCAATGAATTCCTTGAAATTAGCTGTGTTCTTTCGTCCTTATTTATGAATGAAGTCTATATACTACGATGCGTATTTTCTTACACTGAGGAGAAAATAAGTTAAACGCTGCTCAGAATTTATTTGCATGACCGTCACTTCTAATTGTGTGTGGTGGTGGTGGGGGGGTTATATCGTGGTCCCACACCAAAGTCAAAGATCCCCAAATCGCTATTTAAAGTCTACCGCAGTGAGCTTGCCTACCGCAACGTTTGTTTCAGGAGAAATCTAATCTGATTAGAAAAAAAAAGATGAAACAAACAAAAAAAAGATAAGACAAACAAAAAAAAGAGAATCTATTTCTATTGCAATAAATCCACTCTAGTCACCAAAATTCTTTTCACTCCCTTCCCTTGAAGCAGATGTTATTTGCCAAAGACCGAGACAACGCCACTCGTTTTTAACATCTGTCACCTCTAAACGTACTCAGGCAAAACTAACTCCCAGTTTTTGGCCATTAATTATCTCTTCCCCAACAATACTTGCCAATTTTGTCATGCTTCGTACTAATGTCCAAAATTTTCTTTTTTACACGTCGTAAATCGAGTTACTCCCTAAGCTTAGCTTAGTTTTAGTATCAGCATACGGCCACAGAAAAGATGCACAGCACTCCAACGTAATGATCTGCGAGAGTAGCTTGCTAATCATTGCCCCATATCGAGGCATCTCGGTTCCTTACAATGGGAAGTGTTTCAAGAATGTCCATATTTATACCACTATTTTTTCTTCTATTTTGATATTTTGGGGTCTGTTTTACAAATTATGTTCACGTCCTTTACGAAAGGTGCTGCTGTAAAACTAGAGTTCACAAGTTGATCTTGCTGGCCATTGATAAAGAGAAAATTCTCAATGGATATGTTAACTATCATTGCTTGACGAAGAAGACAAAGCTAACTTTAGTGAGTACCTATAAGCCTTGCAACGAATTGGTAGATTTTATTTGAAGATGGTAAAGTTAATGACTGGTCGCTCGTATCCGAGTATGTCTGTTTAGTGGCTAAGCTATCCCTATTTCAGACGCCTGCTCGGGCACATTTGTGTTTGTTCAACGGCCACGGAGCCCACTTTGGTTTATACTGCAGCTATGTTGAGCAGACCTTAGTTAAAGTTCCTGGGAGAAAGCGTACTATCTGGTGTAATCATCAGTCTGGACAAGGCCAGTACGCTTGTGAAGGTTGTGTTAATTAATTAAATTATATGAATAAAAAATTGTTGAGTAAATTAGGCTGCGTGATGAAACTAACAATTTCCTCTCGCATTAAATTTTAGTATTCAATAAACATAGAAGAAGGACAACATGAGAAAAGTTTTTGCACAACAATGAATAAAATATTTATATAAACAAGAGATACAAAAACAACTGGAGTAAAGAGATGGTTTTAAAAAGTTCAAACGTCCTTTCATGTTTAGATGAAAGGTTATCAAAGTTCTGGTTTGATAGATTATAATTTGTTGAATGGTCCGTACAATAATGAGAAAGTGTGTTTTGGTATTACAGTAATTTAAGAAAAAAATAAACAGTTCAAGTTTGTATTTGAAATAGAGAAATATTGTTTACGACTTACTTTAAGGTTTACGGAATTGTCGCTCTTTGATTTGTTTTCACTTGTTCGAAGAGAATATTCTAGTTGGGGTAAGTGGTTCTTAATAAGCTGTGTTTATGTTAATTGCAATAATTAACGTTGAGCTTGAAAGCGTATGAAAAAGATTCGTGTATTAAGTTGAATGTGGAAAACTTGAGTTGATTGTTCGTCATAAAATATCGCTGTGTGAATGAGCGTTCTCCCAGGCTGGAATCATGTTAAGGAACTTTAACGTAAAGCCTGGAGCTGTATGACGAGTTCAAAGGATTCCGATCAGCGCACTGTCGAAGATGAAAGACGTTTCATATTTTATTGCTAACTTTGGTCACGTGATAGGCTCACAGAAGCTTGATAGATTTTGGCGGAATTATCTTTTTTGGTCAGGTCAAAAACTAGATCGATGTTATTAAATATTAAGTGACCAATTAGAAGTTAAGATTTTCTGAAAATATACATTAAGCTGAATAAGTTCTGTGATCTACTTTTCGATAACTTTTTTTTTTTGTATCTTCAGGTGATATTCGTAAAACTTGTTTTGGTGGTGTGAGTCTAAGTCGTTCTTCAAAAATAAATTGTTTTTGGTTAGAAGTTTAAGTCGGAATGCGTGGATCTTCAGTCAGCTTCCTGCGAGGCTGGTCTCAGAGCTCACAGCTCAACTCTGTCTGCGTCTGCGTCTGCGTCTCTTTCTCCAACTGCAACTCTCCAACTGCCACTGTCTGCTGTCTGTTCCGTTTATATGGACGCCGACCAAAACCGGGTGTGGGCTTGTCGTGGTTTGGGTTACTCGATAATTCTAAATCCACAATAAGGATTTTCTTTGTTTTCGGGCAGGAAAATTTATCACTTTCCATTTTTGGAAGTCCATTACTTTCTGCTCCAGTGGGGTTCTTAAGGGATTCGTCCTCCCAAATTCCTCCTTTCTCTTATTGGTATCTCCCACCAATCCCCTCAGAGGGCGTCAACAGGTTTCCCTTCTTTCTCATAGTGGTATCTCACACCAATCCCCTCAAAGACGTCAACAGGCCTCCCCTCCTTCTCATATGTTTACCTTCGCCCACCGCTCACGCCGCCACTCAGCCAATGACGCTCAGGGCGTTTACAATTATCGCTCAAAGGAAAAAAAAATTATCTTCCTTTTTTTTTTCTTTTCTTCTTTTTTTTTTCCAGCAGACCCCTACGACTCGTAGTGTGGTCCTTAATCTCTATCTTAACCGAATGTCATCTGGAACTTATCAACGAGATTTTCGCCAAGCATCAAATGGGTGGTCAACGGAACGTCTTCGCACCCTGTCGCCAATTATCTATCCCGGTAACAAACTTTTATCATGTCCTGGTCTGGACAATAAAACAGGTGTGTTTTTTTCCAAAAACAGATGATATCTCCGAAAGATAGTTAATGGATTATTCTTTTCCCTTCCTTTTTCTTTGGGGGTGGCCTAAGCTGATGCCATTCTCAGTCAGTGCCTGACCTGATTACGATTATCTTCCAGCATTCTATTTTGTAGGCCACTTGACCAATTTGAAATTTCCATTATTGCCATGGGCAGATTGCTATCTTTTATCCGCCGCGTCATAGCATAAATTAATTCCGACAGATCCGAGATCTTACGAATTTCCTATCTTCTGCGAAAAAATACTTTTTTTCGCAAATGAAAATAAAATCTTTACCACTTTTCTTTGTAAAAAAAATAACATCGCTCAGTATGTCTTTCCGTGATAGCTTCTTCTCGCCTTAATTATTTCTCGCTTTTAATTTTCATGCGACCGCTAAATAGTGTCGCATAACTACGGTAGCTCCTTTGCCATGGGCCTACCACTTACGTCGCCTCACTTTCTTCACTTTTATCGTATCAGATTAGTATATTGGAAGTCGCAATATCTCAGCGATGTAAACACGTGCGAACAAAGGTGAACACAAATTGGAGAAAGAAAAAAAACATTGTTAATTCTGCAGACAGTGAATAACGTTCTGCTGTCACTGTTAAATGAAAATAAAATCGTACTCAAGACTATGTCTAAACTTTTTTTAATTAAATGTCTTATATTGGTTAAGCCTTCAATAATTCCTTTTTGTAGTTGAAGATAGTTTGCTTATCATGCCAAGAGACTATTAAGATAATTTCTCCAAATTCTCATAATCTGGTTGGTGATATAACTATGGATTGAAATAATCATCCCCTTCATTAGAAGTCGTTGAAACTTACTACATGCATCTTTTCTTAACCGAACAAAAAATATCTCAGAAATCTACTTTCATGTGCTATATTATTTTAGGATGTGGGAAGTCATGGCTCTCCACAACTTCACTCACTGGTCTTCTACGTAAGCTTCAGGGCTACGGTATTACAGGTCGATTGTTTGATTTAATCCAATCATTCCTATCAAATCGTGAAATGAAGGTCGTCCTGACCGGGCTCGCTTCCAGATCGTTTCACGCGACGAACGTGCGTGTCCACGAAGGCTCTATCTCTACTGTTTCTGATCTTCATCAATGATCTTTCTGATGTCATCAGTTCACAAGTAGACATTTATGCAAATGAAACTACCATTTACTCCTGTCACAATAGCAAATCCGTCACAACTGACAAAGAGTTAGTCTGGCCGCTGCTCTTGAAAAGGACCTCCAATCAGTGATTAACTGGGACAGGAAATGGTTTGTAAATTTTAATGCCCCCAAAACAAAACTGCTCTCATTTAACCACCATAGAGAAACTTCTCTGTCCGCCATCACAATGATTGATGCTTAACTCCGTGAGAGCGTCTCACTGCGCCTTCTTGGCCTCACGTTTACGACTGACTTGAAGTGGAACAACTACGTTGGATCAATAGCTGCATCTACTGCAAGGAAATTTGGTTCATTGTGTCGTGCCACAAGGTTTTTCTCGTCAGAGTACATCTTGCACATTTATAAATCTACCATTCTTCCGAGCATTGAATACTGTTGCCATATCTAGTCTGGTGCCCCTGCTGTTCATCTCGAGGTTCTTGACACAATCCAAAGAAGAATCTCCAATGTAATCGATCCTGACTCAGCATCCCGACTTCAGTCACTTTCTCACAGACATGATATGGCTTCGCTCTGTCTTTTCTACAAATATTTTTATGGCAACTGCTTTTTCCTGATGCCCCGACTACGTGCTGCTAGATTGGCATCTAGGTCCCACCCTTTTACTGTTGAAATAGTTCAATATAACCGCCACTCCTAGTCCAACACTTTATCGCACTTTCCGACAGTGGAACTCCCTTCCACTTACTTGCTTCCCTGATAATTACAATCTTCAAAAATGTAAATGTCATGTCAATCGCTATCTTCTGTTATCTTGAACACCATTCATCTTTTATCCTTTCCTCAATTCCCCCCTATACACAGTCTTTTCTCTCATTTTCACTCTCTGTAACCCCCCTGCGTACTAGTGGCACTCCCGCCTTGCTTGAGGTGAAATGATTAAAAAAACAAAGTCTGTTAAAATGCTGGTAAGACATTTCAATAATAATAATTTCTTTAATAATTTCTCACTCTCTCTCTCTCTCTCTCTCTCTCTCTCTCTCCTCTCTCTCTCTGATGATTATGACACTGATATTTTCTTGAATTTCATATCACGACAATATCACATACTTTAAAAATGTGAACAAGCAAATTAGCCACAGGACTCTTTATTTTCTTTTTCACGTTTGACTTCCCACTCCTTGATGGGTGGAGTTATATAAAGGAGCTTTCTTAACCAGCCCTAAGGTTTGAATTATTTATCCTATGTTCCCCTAATCCAATTCTTAGCTAATTAAATATCAAGTAGAAAATATTTTTTTAATTATTTTCTCCACCTGATTCTCTATTCTTTCACAAGGGATTAGCAATTAATCACTAATTAGTAACTTACGTCATCTTAAGCTTATTTCGCACCGCGAAATACTTTCCAATCACGAATTATACATTAGTAATGAGTTTTGATATTTTATAACTTTAGTAGATTTTATAATTATTTCATTCATTTCGATCATTTTTTGAGAAACATTTTGTAATAGGTTCCAACGATACAATACAGAGAAGAGAACCATAATGTTTTCTTCTGAACAATACTGACACGAATGAAGTTAACTGCTGTGACTTGCGGCATTCTTAAATACTACAACTTGTTTGAATGGCTGAAATGCTAAGAGGGTAACAAATACTTAAATATCGTCCAGAATAAAAAAAAAAAACAACAGCTGCATTTTCTATTTTGAAGTTCTGTGAATGGAAAAATCCTGTCAAACTCTTTTTTGTTCTGACGAACAACTGTCAAGAAATAAAAGCCTGGTGAAACTAACTGAGACAAACGCTTTGCGATGATAGTGGCGAGTCCCAGACGTTAAGTGCGCACAGCTGTGTAGAATAGCTAGCAAGGTGTGCGCTCAGACGTAAACATAACATTGGCCAGTTTAATGCCTGATACTTCCTGTCCTTTCGTCTGAATCAACCGAAAACTACAGAGACTCATTCTTTTAACTGTGGGAACAATTTTGGTGTTTTTTCCATTCATGTGAAGCGATCCACGAAATTTTTGCTTCCTTTTATTCATTGTGCGGTAGCGTTGTTTCGGGTGTCGACATATAATACCTAGTGACGGGAGAAATATTTTCACACAAAAATGGACCTTTGTGCATGAACACGTTTAAATGTATCAGACATTCGGGAGTTGTTTTGTTTTTTTAGGGAACCGTTAAGTTTCCTGCCTTTCGTTGACTTTATTTAAAAATTTGTGCACCTTTCATGTTCGCATCTTCTGTCTTTTCAGTTATCTAGTCATTTTTTTTTAAATAGCTAACTGTATTTTTAAATAGATATGACCAGAAAATACACACTAACACAGTCTCGCACATATAGACAACAGAATCATGCAGTTGAATCCTCACGCATTTTCACGCATTTAGATATGCTATTTTACTACATGGACTTGTAAATGAATTCTGTTATATTTAAATTCACTCTACGTTACAAATCGTAATAATCCAATTAAATATCTAAGCAAAAAAAAAAAAAGAGAAAATAGGAATAAATTTAAACACTTTTACAAGCAATGTAGGTCAAATGGATTTTGAAGCAATATCGAAGAAAACTCAGATTTAAAGTGTAGTAACAAAAGATTTATTGTATTTGTTCTACATTGATTTGTGCAATAGATTTTCTTTTCCACATTGGAGAAAATAGCTAAGACAGTTAAAGATTTATGCTTTAATATACGATATAAGTTTGTTGATTGAATTTATTTAATTAATCGCTTTTTAAATTCATTATAGTTCTGATTTGATATGTCGGGTTACCACCTCCTAATTTTCGAAACCGCTACTAGTGGACGCTCTCAGGACTATAAATACTCTGCTATAATTTTTTATCATTCTCTTCTGATCTTATTCGCCAACATGTAACTACTCACGGAGAAAGCGCTTCCCTTTGAGAAACGCATGAACAGTATACCCACACACGTACTACGTACGCACAGCTGTAGCGGACCCCTCGAGCGCCCCCGTATCACAAAAGGGTGATGAGGTCACAAGAGGCCCGCTAAGATTTTAGAAGACGCTAAATCTGACAAAGTGAAACAACATAGACGACAGAACGAGGATATATAAGATATAAGCTAATTTATTCTAGAAAAGTAATGAAGAAATAAAGATGGTCGGAACGGTAGCAGGCATTGATGGTCGAGGGTGGTTGTTACAGGTGATCGCTGATGGTCATGCAGATGATCACTGTTGGTCGTTGCAGTTGGTCGTTGCAGTTGGTCGTTGCAGTTGAAGTTGATGTTGGTCGTTGCAGATAATCGCTGCTGGTCATTGTAGTTTGAGGTTGATGTTGGTCGTTGCCGGGATACCAACTTGACGTGTAGGGAAGGAAAGAGAAGCTGGCGTTGCGATGTTGTTCGGGCATGTCAAAGGTCCAGTGCAGGCGTTGCGTGTCTGCCGGTTGTCCGATATTAGAAACCTCCCGTAATAATTACAAACGTAGTGTACGGGAAAGGTTATGGACGACGTGCAGGCAGCCAGTAGGGACGGAATACCGAGAATTGGCAAGGAGCCAGAAGTAAGAAGCGAAGTAGAGAGAGAAAGCAAAGTTTCCAACTATCGTCAAGTTGGCAGACAAAAAGAAATGGGAGCGTAACTTAATACACAGCCCAGTGATCGACGTCCTGGCCACGGAGGCCAGACGCCTGCGTACCGATCATTTCAGTCGCCAACCCTAAATTTAGCGAGAAGTCACTGTCTTTTGGTAAGGGAGACTATCAAGAGAATTGGTAAGATAACACAGTAAAGTCTATCTAAAAAATGAGTAGAGCTTAGCTAAAAAAAACAAGGCCTAAAAATACCTAGAAGTATATTACAACTAGGTTTGTAATATAACTAAACTGAAAAGGTAACTTGCTAGTCTCTACCTCGGGTTAACAGCGTGTAGGGAGCACAACCGAAAGGTAAAGGTCGAAATGACCTGTTCTCTTCCGGTTTAAGGAGCCAAGGAGGAGCTAACTCCGACACAGCCTAGCTGCGACCTGTTCCAGCTAGACAGTCGAACTCTCCGCCTTCGAGCAGAGAGGAACCCGGACGAGGCTCCGCCGAAAGGTAGAGTCACGTTCGGGGTGGTAGACTGACCCTGAACCCGTTTATGCGGGTTCAAAAAGGGAATATTTTTGGCCGAGCCTACGGGCTCGGAGAACCCATGTTAAACCGGCCTTGTGCCACATGCAACCTTCGTGGGGGGGTGGAGTTAGCTAAATATACTATGTACGCACATTAACTTACTACGCATACTTTGAAACATTAGGTTTTCACATACTTTTGTTACACACATCTTTGTCTTTGTCACTTGTATACCTTTGTTGTTAATACATTATCATTTGTTTGTACATATATACTGGTTTTTGTCGTTTCTTTTGTATTTCTTTACGTGGATTAACATCCCGAGCCTGTCATGTTTGTTGTGGGTATTTCGGGAGACACGCGTGTTCATCTCTAAATGGATACATTCGCACGCAACAGATATATGAATGTTCATGTAAATGATATTTTGATTATTAGCAATTATTTGTAGCGATAATTTGATGCTTAAACTAGATTTTATGAATTGTAAAGTCTGAAAATATAAGTTCAAGTGGCAGAATGACTTTCTATCAAAATGGTCAAAAGTTGAATTGGAAACTGACGAGATTAACTGGGGTTGTCATATTTATATGTTAACGTCGGCTCCAAGAAGCCTTTTTCAACTCATCTCAGCTATTTTTCTTTTGGTTACAAATATAACTGACGGTTTTGATCCCCTTCTGGAAACAAAATTAATTATATAAACGTGTCCGCTATAGATACAAAAGTACATCTTAAGCCCTTTTCGATAAAATTTCAACTATACTGTAATTGTTCTTCTTACATAATATGCACTTTCCATATTTTTTAAGTCTAAATGTTAGGGATGCGTATTATATACGAGAACAAAATATTAACTTTTTTTCTGGCCACGTACATCGATACATTTGGAACGAAAAGAAGTTATATCTCTGATCCAAACTAATTAATGTATAACAAAGATTTTAACTCACTAACCAAGCATTGCATTTGCTTGTTTATTTGTAATCGTTTATTCACATATATTTAAATATATTTTAATGTGCTTCACTGCTGTCCGTGTCAGATAGACGTCTTGATTATGTTATCTATGTTGCCAGCGTAGTATATATCTTCGTCATCATCAATGTCGTCGTTGTCAACCACAATCATCGTGTCCTTTTTATAAAAAAAAGGATGTCATCTTCACTGCTATCCAGTGCGTTCGTGAAGAAGCATTTATAACCAATCTTGTTTCTCCTGGTGTGAGTTTAATATCGCCGCAAGCTCATTGCATTTCTGTTTGAACATGTCCATTCGTTTGTTCTAAATACTGTATGAATTTTGTATTTCAAACTATAATGTAAATTACATAAATTGTTATATTTAGTCGATACAAACCGAATAAAAAAAGTATAACAATTTAGCTTCTTTAAATTTTAATAAGTCATTTATATTATAAACGATGAATTTTATTTAAAAAATTCCGGTGATTTTTAGAGCTTATTTGTAGCACAACGCAGAAAGTATTGATTTTCTAAGCGTGGCTTAGATGTGGCACATGGCCGAAAGTATGGGGCACCCATGAGGACCGAACCCACTACTCAATAGTAATTGATCGAGCGCGACAAACTGGCTAACTATTACATCACGTCGAAATGGCTGAATGATTTTCTAGGTGTAGCTTAGATGTGGTACAAGGCTGGAAGTATGGGGCAATCCAGTGAGAACTGAACTCACTAAATCGTAATTGATCTAGCGAGACAAGCTTGCTAACCATTACACCACGTCGAAATGTCCTATCATTCGCAGTCATGGGTGTTTATTGAATGCGAATAATTACGTTATTTTTAACTATCCAACACTTCACTTCAGATAAAGATATAATAGAGTGTTCATAAACAAACTATTCAAAGGAAAATGTGCAAATTTAATCGAAAGTTTAAATTTTTTTACCTATTTACCCTCTATATTTGATGATTGTTCAAACTTTTATTACTTATATTTAACAAATCTGGATATAATCTATTTAGAAAAATGATTATATAATTTCAAATGGAGATTATAACCAATTAATAAAAGAATTATATTGAAATGTGTTATTAACATTTTAATAGACTGGCCCAGGTCGAATTCCAGTCGAATCCATTACATTCACTTACGTGCTTGAGAAAGGTGTGAATTCTCCTTCTCCCTCCAGCTATGGGTAAATAGCAGGACAGACTGGGTTCTATAACCTTGGATGGAAACTGGTCTAGGAGAAGGACAACTCTGAATTCAAAACCTGCGGAGGTTCGTTTGGAGACCTTGTGGCACATAGTGCACCAGTTCTCTGTATTCAGCCCTTCAAAAAGTGTGGATGGTCCTGCACGAAACCTTCAGCATGTGCTGTTGTCGAGGACTGATCTGCTTGGACCTCATACGTCGAATTTGACGGGAGAGTCGAGTGCATATATATATATATATATATATATATATATATATATATATATATATATATATATATATATCAGTACTTACAAAGATTCGATATAAAATGAGCATATATGATGAATAAATGCTCCAAACTTAATAAAAATAAAATTTTATCATCAAAACCTCTATGTTATGATTCTGAACACTTTCATCTTTCTCACTTTTACTCACAATTTCAAGGTTTTCTATGATTTTCAAGCATTTTCCCCAAGCTGATAATATCAAGAAGTCACCTCCCTAATGGGGGGGGGGCTTACGGCCACATCACGTTCAAACACCGTTTTTCATACGTTGACCAATGTTAAGCAAAGTCAGGCCTAGTCAGTACCTAGATGGCTGTCGTTTTGGGAATACTAGGTGCAGTAAGCTTAGATGTGCGGGTGGTGTAATAGATAATGACCCGAAATTGGAAATCGGAGAGTCGAGTTCCAATTCCAGTTGGGTTTGTTATATTCACTTACGTGCAAATAACTTTGGGAAATGTATGAATACACCTCTTCTCTTCCCAGCTATGGGTTAATTATTAGGACTTGTATCAGTAAATCATTATTATCTTCGAAAGATTCTTACATTATAAATATAATTTTTGGCTTTAAATAACCTGCAAAAGGTTGATAAGCCGTCAAAATCAAATCAATCCCTGATGAGATGAGATTCGAAGCTGAGTCTCATTGTTGGAACGCACACTCAGCCTCACTTACACATATACATACACTTTTTATGTCTCCACACATTTACGAGGTGAATCTGGAAAGTCCCCAGCCCAATCAAGAAGGGATTACAAATAAGATTTTTCTGTTTAATCATTTAGTAAGATGTTGTGAAACAGGGTTGTGAAACGGATCGTTCCAAATATTTTTCAACACCGCCTTGTATATGTGTGTCTATTCTGAGATATGTAAACTTGTACAAGGGCGAGATGTTTAATCCACAACAAAGAATCGATGACATAATGGTGCTTTTCGATCCTTTCGTAACCTGTGTTAAGAAAAAATATTTTAATATATGCCAATACGTTAAAAGCGTTTTAGTGTAGACAATATGAATACAATGAACAGATAGAAAACTGACAGCTTATAATCCAGCTGTCGCATCTCAGTACCAGCTAGTGAGACTTATAACTTAATGAGAGCCAAAAGCCTGTTTCTTATAGATCTATATTTTAATGATTGTTGGATTTACAAAATCTAAATAACGTTGACTAAAACGATTTAAGTTTGACTTGTTGTAATATTCACTAACACTGATGTATTTAGTCGTGCCTAAACTGTCAGCAGAAAAGCGGGAATCCTTAATATCTGAAAAATTGTTCCTGGCACAGCAAAATAATATATATATTCGTTATTTTGCGAAAAGTTGAACAAGCTTGCAAGTCTAACTCTAATTTGTATGTTCTCGTGTCAAACTTGGGTAAGCAAAATAAATATTTAAATTGTTATATATTACAGGAATAAAGAATTTGTTTAAGAAATAAATCACAGAACTGACGGTATTGGGATTTGTATATTTTGATCTGCTCGTCCATTATGACGGTATAGTAAGACAGTATCCCCACTTGTTCCAAATCTAAGCTGAGTTTAATCAATAATAGTCTATGATGAATGTAAGAAAAACAAACATGATCACTAAATAAGATGTGAGATAATGGAAAGCCAAGAAGAATTGTTTGCATTAGTCTGAATGAGATTTAAGCATATAAATTCTTCAATTACATTTCAAAAACAAACATTTTCCATTAATTGTGTTTTACTTTTCAAGTGCATGAAGCACGAGAAAACGGCTTTATCTTAATCCATGCAAAGTGAAAGGCAACTTCGAAAAGTTCGCTACTTTTTTTATCAATTCACCCCAAAGAAGGCGATAATGGCATTAAGATACAAGGAGCTACTGGCAGTGAAAGAAACTGACAAGATTTTAGAAAGAACTGGAAACCCAGTCCTAAACAGCAAATAAGGGATAAACCACTAATCCTGTTCAAAATACAGGGGAGGAGTGTGATCCGGACGATAGACGAACCTATCTACTCCTATTGAACTTATATATATATATATATATATATATATATATATATATATATATATATATATACTTTATTACTTATTGCATTCTTTCATTACTCAAATTACAAATTTCTCTTACTTTTGTAAGTGAAATATATAAATATTCAGAGAAAACAGGTAGAGTATATTGCAGAAATAAATCGAATTTCTTTTTGCTCTCTCTTTCTGATTCTGCATATTCATAAGTCGAAGAAAAAAACCTTAATAAAGGCAGAATTACGGGAAAGAAGATATTTTTTTTCATATTACACTAAGTTTCCAAATAACGCAGTATTTTGCAAAAAGATTTTTATTCAATTTTTATTCATTAAAATTTTCATTAAATTCTATACTTTTTCTAGTTGAACAGTAGGTACTTTCAGTCTGGATGTGCGGGTGGTGCAATAGATAACGGCTCGGAACTGGAAATCGAAGAGCTGAGTTCCAATTCCAGTCGGGTTCGATATATATATATATATAATATATATTACTAATTTACTTTTTGTATGAATGATTCATTGTAATATAAATTAAACTGCACCACATATTTGATTTAAAAGAACTGATCCGACGTGCAAATTTTCGGGATAACAACTGAGACATTACTTATTGAACTATTTAGTCCATGCCACATTGACTGATAAACTCCTATAACAAAAAATTCTCAAATTGCCATATTAGTAAAAAAAAAAAAAAAAAAAACGCACTTCAACCTTAGCGTTGCGACTGCACGCTCCAAAAGTTTATATCAGCTATCAATAACATATTTTAAAAAAACATATTTCGATTCGCATTATATTTTTTCGTCTCGGATGCTAACTGAATTTTACCAAAAACAAAATAATTTCCATGCCTGAAGATGACTGAATGTACAGTTGAAAGTACTTGCGTATTTAAGAAAGACCTTATACAGCTTATAATTTTAAAAAACAAGGATCATAATATTCATCGAGTGATTAGTAGGTTAATGCATCTTTAAAATTTTGTTAGCGAAAGGATTTAGCCATTTTATATCATTAACTTTACTAATTTACTTTTTGCATGAATGATTCATTGTAATATAGTATACTATATATGTGTTTTAACTATAAGTATTCACTATTTTCTTTGGATATATGAGCTTTATTTTTCCCTCCATAACTTTCTTTTATTTGTTTTATTTTCCTATATCAAATAAACAGATTTTTTTTTATTTTAACATATTTTCTCTACACAAATCTCATTGATTTGTTCACAGATATTTATTTTTATATCTTATTAACTGATATTTTTTCAAATTAACCACAGCGTTTTTAAGTAGCAAAGTTGCCATGATAACGGCTTTTCTTTATATATTTTTCAGTTGTTTTGAGAATTCATCTTGCAAAACGTCAACAATAAAAAATTAAGCATCCAATTAGTTTTCACGTATTCCATATTCTTATATACTTTGTTCGGATATTTCCTACCATTGATTTATCTTAAAACAGTATATATTAGCACGAAAAGTGTGTCTAAATTTCCGCATTTTAAAAACAAAACAAAGGAGGAATTTACTCTATCAAATGCAGGAATTGCCAGAATGAATTCATTGGAGAAACCTCAAGAAGTGTAAACAAAAGACTATATGAAGACAAAACTAAAAGGGACATTTTAAATAACAACACACAAAACGCATTGGTTGTTCACCGTAACCAAATGGACCACAATTTTGACATAAGGAATGCTACTATGATTAAAAGTGAAAATAATCCACTTAGACGAAAATGTCTGGAAAGTTTCCTTGATCGCTAGTAAATTTGAGTCCAGGCTCTTAAAATATATCACAACACTTGGAAGATTTTATATTGTCATAGTGTGGGATAGTCTGGGACAAAGGTGATGGAGAGAAAAAGAAAAAGAATAAGAATACAGATGAATTTAGCTAGATTGAAACAAAAAATATTCATTCAGAAATATTCTTTCAAAAGAAAAAAAAAACAGAAAATATTTGAAACTACTTGCGTCTCTCGTTTCGTAAGAATGTGTAGACGTAGCAACATCAACAAAGGCCAATCCGATGAAATCCTAACGAATAAAACGCGCCCCACAGAAAATTCCCCTCTCCAAGTTCTCCGCTGCCTTAACCAGGTATTAAACTCACAACACTTGGGGTCCTGTCACTGGATCTAACCAACGCCCTTATTCACTGTGCCGTGTGTCCTTGGAGAAGTGAATTAACAGAAGATAACTGATAACTGACATCCATTAGACATCACACGTGGAACTAGAACAGTCTACCCCAGCGAGCGAAATAAGGGGTTCAGTTCGACATTCCAACCAGAAGAAGGCCGGAGCGTACAATGGTCGAAACGTTGTGATAAATATAGCAACAAAATGAGGACAATAGTCCGAATAATGTAAATAGTGTACATAATACCTCATCTCAGAATTATAGACAGATACCAACTGAGCAGATATGAAGGTTTCGAGAAAATAATCTGCGTGAAGAGAATGTGCTAGCTGTGACGTGCTTCATTGTCGACTGGTAAAGCACAATGAATTAAACGGTCGTTTCCCCTAAAAACTGGAGACGCAGGTTCGATCCATGCCGACGAACGCACTATTCTTTATTAAGATTTCCTGAATGCGTGCGCCGCCGATAGCCGTAATGCACACTGATTGATAAACAAATCAAATTGTTTACATACAAATTATCCACTATATAACGTTTGAAGTAATTCATATATATACACACACACATACATACATAGATATATATGTGTGTGTGTGCGTTTAGAGTGCGAAAACGTAAAAATTCTCATAGATATCTATCCGATTAATATTCGCTGTCCCCCTTTTAAAGACGATAGACATTTCTATAGGTAGAAACATATAGCCAATTTTGAAACCTATAAATAATGCTGGATTTTTCTTTTAAATTTACAATATCGGATTCTACAGCAGGCGTTAATGAGTTAAACTCATAGAAATGTATAAGCACATGTATAAATGCATGTACCTATACATATACATCCATACACATACGTATATATTCAACATGTACATTGGTTTCAGTTACTTTCCCACCGTCGTAACAGCTTTCCTGTCTATTTTCTATAAATATTTTTATAACAGTTATTCTAATGAACTTTCCTCTGTTGATACCTAGACTTTATAAATTTAAGCGCAGTACTAGGCTGCAAGGTCTCATAATTTTACAGTTGAAATGATTAGATGTAACTGTAAGTTCTGTGCTAACAGTGTCTTCTCTTGTACTTCTCGCTTGTCGAACTTTCTTCGGACATCTTGCTTTCTAGACAACTTTGATCTTCAAAAATGTAACACTCTGTCTTCTTAATTTCTGTTCTTTTATTGTCCTTTTTCCTTAATAATGTTTTCTTTTTCATTTCTTTAATATTTTTTTCTCATATTCTTGCGTCTTGGTGGCTTTTATTGCTTGGCTTAGAATGAAACGATTAAAAAATAATAAACATAAATATCTATTTACACTGATATATATTATTCAGAAAATATCATTTTGCGCACATATACACATCGGAACACAGATACATGTTATATAACGTAATGTATTTTACTGAGCAAATTAAGTGAATATTAATTCCAAAGATGAGTATTATATTTTTTATAAGTTTTAAATTCTTGTATCGTACCAAGCTTATTAAGTAGCAATAAAAATCAGTAGGCGAATTTCACTTGGAATATTAATAACAAGATGCGTTCAAACACAACAATTGTCTCATTATTCTACTACAAAAAACAAACAAACCTTAAATTAAAATTGAATCTTTTCATGTGAAATTGCATTTTACAATATCTTGAAATTTAATATGAGTAAGATAATATTCTTCTAAGTAACTTATTCATAATATATTGTATATGTCAATTCATACCGTGTGTGAGAATTCACTATCTCCTCACTTAAAAAAAATACTTAGTATTCGAAGAAATACGTCTGTAGCACAAAGTGCTAGAAAGTATGGCCATAGTTCACCTTGCAAATCACGAACATTTGGACTGGTATAAGGTAGTGACATTTTTGCAGCTACTGCCTGGTAATAACAATAAGGAGAATTTCATTGCAAATCAAATGGCATTACATGAGGCAAAATCATAAAAGAAAAAGATGGCAATAAAAAAATCAGTACGTAATTAAGAATTAAGAAAACTGAATTATGAAACCATCCCAAAATCATTTAAGAAATTCGAAAAATGATGCTAATGCCTTGCACAGACAAAAATGAGGTAAGAATACTGGGATATGCATTTGAACTTGACGAAAAAAATTATATGCGCACCTTATATTGATAAAAACATTTAAATATAAAAAAAAGATGTAAACATCCAACTGATTTTTACTTATTTATGTCCGCACAACAATACATACGCCAACCCTCTAAACACATACCCGCTTCCATAGAATTTAGAATCTATCAAAGAGGTCTTTAATAAACATAGTAAATTTTACAACTCTTCCCTTAGAAATAGTGGTTATAAACGTACTTAGTACAGAGATCCCATTATTTATGGCCATACTAAGAAGAGAAGATCTACGAAGATCATTTAGCTTACACCCTCTTTCAACCTAATAGTTAAAACTAAATTAGAGAAAATTTTCCTTATTGATAAACATTTTCCCAACACCAATCCGCTTAGTAAAATATTTAATAAAAATACACTCAAATTAAGCTATTGTTGTGCGGACAACCTTGAAAAATCATTAAAAACACTATAATAAAGTCTTCAACAAATATAAAAATTCAAAAAGCAAGGCACATAGCAATGGGGCAGTAAATGATAATAATTATAATAATACTAATTAATACCAGCAGATATAACTGTAGGAATTACAATGATTGGCCACTACAAAATAATTGCTTAGCTAGCTCCTTGGTTTATTTTAATACTATTTCTACACTTGAAAACACGAGTATTATAAAATTCTACATTGGAAGCACTAAAAACTCGTTTAAAACCAGATGGCATCAACGTGTACTATGCTTCAACAGTAGTACTTATAAAATAGTAATTCGTTGTCGAAGTACTTTTGGAGTTTAATAGAGAAAAATAAAACTCCTACAGTTAAATGCAAACTACTTAGGAGGGCCCGAACCTGTAATTCTCTCTACGCACCATGTTATCTTTGTCTCAGTGAAAAATTGGTTAATTATTAGATTTAAGGACAGGATTAATCTCTTGAATTAAACATAGTTCACTCTTTACGTTGTAATATAAGTAATAATTTTATGAATGATAATATGATGGTATTGTAAGTTAGTAATATTATTATTATTTATTGGATCTTTATTTTCTTTATTTATATTTATTTTTTTTATTTTGTATTGCTATCTGACCACCAACGTTAATTATAACCTACTGTTATTTACTAGCGTTTTAATCTGACATAGTTAATTTGATACTGAATATTTGTGACCGTTTATGCATTAATTTTACATGAACTCAGAATTCGTTATTGCTATCTATGCATGCATGTGCATATGTATGTATGGTTGTTTCTATATCTGTTTATATAGGTGTGTATATACATATGCACATATATTTGTGCATGTGTGTCTGTGTGTTGGTATGTATATATGTATATGCATGTATGTATGTGGGTGTATGTGTGTGTGTATATATATATATATATATATATATATATATATATATGTTTGTGTGTGTGAATGTGTGTGTACGTATATATGCATATATTTGTGTATATGTAGGTACGTGTATACGCTTGTATATACATATTTATATTTGTATATATGTGGGTGTTTTATTTGTATGCTTGTGCGCATATTTTGCTCGCACATGTGAGTTTGGTTGTTCGTATTTATGTATATGTATGCGGATGTGCGTGTATATATCTATGTGGTGGGTATGTATCTATGTGGTGTGTATGTATATATATCTTTTTTCTTTGCTTTGTCTATAGCCCGATATGTGTATTTCAACTACATATGTATGCATCGTATATATGTATGTATATGCACTCCCTACTTTCATTTGATCCTCTTTTTATTTGTGTATGTAAAATATTGACGGTTGGTTTGTGTAGATTTATCGGTGCATTTATGCTTGAATTTTTGGTGAGTCTGATTATTCGTATATTTGTACGTGTGTGCGATTGCCTTTATATGCTTTTACCTGTATATACTTATGTCTGACATAATTTTTTGCGTGTTTTTTTATATCTATGTTTGTCTTCATTTTTCTTTTTTTATTCTTTATTTATATTTTCTGATTTTTTTCTTTTGTTTTGTTTTGTTTTTTTTTTGCCTTCCTCTATTTCCTGTATGAATATACGGCCTTTTATTGGCGTGCTCATATATTTGCTTATATATAGGTGTTTGTGCATTATGATGTGAATTTGTCCTGTCATTTGAAAATTACCTTCCCTACTTACCTCCTTATTTGAATTCGGACTTCCATGTATCAAATATGTGTAGCGATCGGAGATACTTTTTTCATCAGCGTCCATCTTAACTGATAAATTGACACTTCGCTAAGAACAATAAAATATATTTTTTCTCCCATTTTCATTTCTGAATAATTTTGAATTAATATTAAACTTGTTGCTCGGTTCAATTTAAAATTTGACATTTGAAATTTTTAATTTTAAATTTAACTGTTAACTTAAAATAAAATTTAATTTTATATTGATTTCAAATTTAATCCAATCTTAACTTTATTGCAATAACTGATTGTACTTATACTAGAGTATGTTGTCATGTTATTTTAAATTACCATATACTTGTATTCTGATTGGTCATCATAGATAACAAAACAATGTTTCCCCTACTGAGGGGGTTTGCTTGGCTTTTGAACTCTTAAAACCGTTTATTTTCTATTCAACATCATCACTTGACAAGACACCAGAAGTGTCGAAACAAAATTGCAAATTTTGTAGTGATTTTATAATATGCATATGTCATAAATTTGAATAAATATTATTAGCTCTACTCGGTATTGAGCTCTCTCTTAAAAATAATGCTTTTTGTTATTGGAATTTTATTCCATGTGTACCAACCCTGTTACATACATACATATATATATATATATGTGTGTGTGTGCGCGCGCGCGCGTGTGTGAGTTTTTAATCTACAAATTACCCATCATTTCCCATATATCAGGGTTTTACCTGATCATCTCCCACAGTGAAAAATTTTCCACCGCCCACCTATATAGTAAATATTCAAATGCATAGAGTGATGGCTAAAATATCTTTTGACCGGTATTTTACCTCACCTGATAAATTCGAGGTGACCAATGTGATTAAAAAGTAAAAATAAATTTATATTAAATAAAAATTAAGAAGTCATTTAATTTTACTGGCAAAATTGTTCTTGGGCTTTCTTTATTTAATTTATATCCGAAAAATATATTATTTCGTCTGAAGAACTATTCGAATATTAATGAACCTACTCAAAATATTGAAAATACCAAAATATTCCTTGTTTGCTGGGAAATTTATATCTTGTTTCCGAATGCAACTTAATTAGCATCCCTTTTTTAATACAGGTTCTTTGCATATCTCCTTTGAATATTTTTTCGACTATCTTTTGTTGAAATACCTTTTTAATACTCAAAATTCTCTATCGCCCATTAAAATTTGCAATCGCCATTCATTTTCTGTTCAATTGCTCATTGTCCACCCAACAGTTGAAATCGCACGCCAGTGGCCGATATCGCCCAAATTAGGAAAGCATTGTCTATATAAATATTTATGTATATTAAATATCATCTAACAAACACTTTGTTTGGTTTGTGCTTGTTAAGTTAACTACTATTACAAAATAACACGGGGAATCTGAAAAATAATCCCCATTCCTGCAAAAAATATCAGAATTTTAAACTGACGCCAGGAGAGCATGGGGTAAATTTTATTGAAATATACATTTTCGTCTGATATCAAGAAAATACGAACTTTAATCAAAATGGTCACAATATATGGGAAGAAGGCGTCAGTTTAAAACAACGCCAGGAATATAAGAAAGCCAACGTCACTAACATCGCGTATGCATATATATATTCGATTATAATGTAAAATAAAGGAGAAACTCCGAAGGCTGTATGTAATTTTCTTTTATAAATTGATATCTGGAAAAGATTTAGGCATATTGTGAAAGATCAAGGGATAATATTGAAAGAAAATTTACCGAAATGTTTCCTTCTGTTTATTTATTAGATTTCGTGTGTCGTCAATCATTTTTCGATATTTTACAATATTTACACAATTTCAAAATTAATATACATTTATTTATTAGCTAAAAATAATTTGGAAACTAAAGATTATTAAACAAATAAATTATATACCTTTGATTATCTCTAGCAAAACATTAGTAAATGAATAATGATTTAACCCTTATCCTTCTGGTATCAGTTTAAACTGATATCTATATATCTACTCTAATTATAAGCTATAATTTTTAAAATGAAAATTTCACTGAAATATGTTAGAAATTTTCCAATTTTTCATCTGAAATATAGAAAATATGGACTTACCATTCTATATAAATATATAAAGCGCCAGTTCAAAATGAAAGGAAATGTTAAGGAAGGCCATCGTCACTATCATAAAACAGGATATGCATATATATATATATATGATTACAATGTAAAATAAAGGAGAAACTCGCAAAGTCGTCTGGAATTTTCTTTTATATATAGATATCTTGAAGTAAGCATTCTCTAGAAAAGAGTTAGGCATATTGAAAAGGTCAAATAATAATAGATTGAAACAAAACTTACAAATATTTTTTCTTCTATTTATTTAGTAGTTTCTGTGTCTCGTCAAGAATGACTGAACAATTTAAGTTTTCCATATTTATATTTAAAACGCAATTACAAAATTACTATACGAGGCAAAAATCATGTGGAAGTTAAAAAATATGAAATAAATCCATTATAGTGTCTGTAAAAAATTATATTTCATCTATTTCATCAGAAGAGTCCACTGCATATGTGCAATTCGATAATAGCAATATAAAGAACTCTTCTATTGTCAGCGAAAAGTGATATGCACAAAATTTGAATACAAATTACTTTATATATATGTTAATTTTTTTTCCATGTTGAGCAGATCATTTATTTAAATATCTGTTTGCCCTAATGATTGATTTAGGTATTTGAGGATATGGTTCACTATTTCGATTGGTTGAGGGTTGCCATGTTTATCTGCAATGAATTTAATTCTAGCATTAGATGCTGATAGTTTCATCTCTCGAGCTATCTTGCCCGTTTCTAATCTCGCACATTTTTGCTTACCAAGTAGAGTCGATGCTGCATCAGCGAAATTCGAATGATCCATTTCTTAATCGAATAGTGACGTGTCAAAAATGGATCCTTTATGACAATCGTAAACGATCGGCTCAATGGCTTGATCATAACGAAAGACCCAAACGCCTTCCAAACCCGAATTTGCACCAACAGAAGATTATGGTGGTTGTCTGATGGTCCGCCATTGGTGTTATCCATTACAGCTCTCTGAAAACTAAGTAGAGTATCACTGCCGATATCTACGGCCAACAACTGGATGAATTGCACACTCAGTTAAAACAAAATGTGTTAATCGATTTTTCAATCATCTTGACAATGTTTTAAACCAAAACATACTCCGTTCCAAAGAAGATGCAGAAAGTGCATTCAAAGATCTTTTTTTCACGTCTAAACCATTAGAGTTGCATTGTAAAGGTACAAATAACCTTGTAACTCGATGGTAGAAATATATAGATTCTCATTGTTCTTGTGTTGACTGATTTAAACACTCTTTAAATACGTTATTTCAGGAATAAAAATTTGATTCTAAAATCGGACATTATTTTCCGAACAATGTAGTAATGCACGGATATTCATTTGTGCAAGAAAATCATCAAACTACTACCATTGTACTTCTATCAGTCATATCTATTCTACGATTACTTGTTCCTGAAGGTTCATAAAGATTATTCTTTCTTAAAGGACTAGCTATCCCGAACAATATGCTCTTTTACATTGTTATACTCACGACACTTCGGCTGTTGTACACCTCCGGCCTTCTTCAGGTGTCAGTCTTTGTACTCGGTAATATTCTTGAAATTTTGAACCGAATACTATTCAATCCACGGGATTAGATTGGTTTCATTGCTGAGGGGAGATAACTCGTAACAGTCAACTTTCTATTCACCATTGTGTCGTTTATCCTTTGAACCGGAGTATATGTCTTTTTCTACACTCCCCAAAAGAGAGACTGAACTCACAACAGCCAAGAAACCAGATGTACTTTAAACAACGTTTAAATCTACTAGGAACGTGTTTTTTGACAACCCAGTGTCTTGAAGATTCTTTCATTTCCCCAAATTTCGTGCAAACTTTGATCAAAATATATTATCCAATCAATCAATTTAAACTGCCAGCAAAAAAAATATTTAACCAACGAATATTACTTTTTGTTAGCTTTTACGCGTGAGACAGATGTGTATGATGGAGCTTTTGAAACTATTTAATTTTACAGGTTTATTGAGTTGGCTAAGACGAATATAGACGGCAGTGAGATTAACGTTTTCAGTGTCCCATTTTTCTAATAAATTCTGTTCCCTACTTAGATCTATTTTCTTCCATTTCATCTCGCACTGCCCCATTTACGAAAGATAATAGAATCGGTCAAGGTTCCTTTTTATTCTGGACAAAATAAAAATCGAGAACCTTTATTTTTTAAACAAAAATATGAAAGTTTTGAATTTGCTTAACGAGAACAGTAAAACTATCATCGATATGTGTTAGCTCTACATGGAGTTATCGCAAATATGTACGGGCTTCTTTTCTTCGCTTATGTTGTCATTTCAAGACTTCAGCTTCCTTTTATTTATTATCTTTGAATTACTATTATGTCTTGAGAAAGATAATAGAGTGGTATCATGTTGCCTTCCCCATGGTTTTAAATTCAGAGAAGTACTTCCTCGATACTGGTTGCTATCTAAAGCTTTCTTGTTATATAATCCATAGCTGGAGGGAGAAGAGATGGGTTCATGCCTTTCTCAAGAGCATTAGTGCTAAAGTGAACCTAACCGACCAGGCTGGATTTTGAATTCGGCTTGCCGATTCCACTTTTCATATCGATAACTGTTATGCGGCCCTAAATGAGTCATGAACTTCGATGAAATATAACTTCCCTACTCTCAGCCCTCAGTCATAAACTACACCAAATTACAACGAGTACAATAGCATTGATGGTAGTATTTAATAGGATTATTGGCAACAATGATAAAACTCTCAGTAGATTGTATCACCTTTGTGTTCATATCACCTGTTTTAATTCATGTTGTCTTCCTTACGCCTACTTTGGATGACAAGTGATGAATGAATAGTTTGAAATATAAAAGCAGACATTCCTGGCTTATGAGTGTCAAGAATCGGATACTATACTGTTTCTACTAGCTGGACATCATATATATTATCTGTTTCTCCAAGTTGCGAAATGGTTAGGACTATTTCCTATGTATGTTTAATGAAGAAGATGTTTGTCAGCAACAAACGTTTGGAATGATATTTACAGTAGAATAAGTAAAAGAAGAATGATTTTTCTGTTTTTCAGCATTTTCGTGTGTTTTCTTTTTTTATTTTATATGATAGTTAATTAGACCTCAAATTTATTGATTATATGTGATGTGAAATACCGTGGATCGATCGTTTCATGGTTCATAGATAGATAGATAGATAGATAGATAGATAGATAGATAGATAGATAGATAGATAGATAGATTGCGAACATAGTTATCAACACTACGTAGTGACTGTCAGTTTCCCGCCCCAGTGCGATCTTCAAGCCACTGGGCATGAAACTAAGTCACTATGCTGTGTTGATTTCTATGCCCCTAATGCCTATATCTATATACAGTCTATCTCTGATAATGAGCGCTAATTCCATATAAATTTTTATGACACCATGACTGGTGTCAAAGGTTGACTGGCTATCTAATTTATATTTCTAAAGAATGAAAAATATTTTTCATGTTAAAACAATGCGCTACTATGATTTTTCTGGTTTGTGCCACTTACAGAGTATAGTGTGAGAGATGAAATTGTAAGCTTGGGTGGGATTGGTCATTCGGTACAGTCTTAGGTCTGTTTAATTTGAGTGTTGTTTTCATTTGATAAATGAATTGTTCGTTGAAATATGTGACACAGAGCAAATCTTTACAGGTCAAGTTTGTTTTGATCAGGGATATAACACACTTTCAGATAGAAGTGACAATGACACCTGTGATAATCAGGTGAAATGAGAATGAGATTCCGGAACATGGAAAATGTTCCACTGAAGCTGGATATGAGCGGTGCAAGCCCACAATTTTGATTGGTCCGCTAGTGAGTGAAGGGCTAGGATGGAGCTTCTCGTCTGCCTCTGCGATACTTACGACACAGGGGCATTATTTTCATTGAACCACCAATCATATTGCGTTCTTGGAGGCTTTCCCACCTTTTCTTCAAGGGGCATGACACAATATCAAGCATTATTATTGGCTCGCCAATGTCATTTGTCAAGCATTATTATTGGTTAGCCAACTAGAACAGTACAATTGAGGTCTGCAGACTCATAAAAGAGGTTATCGAAAAAGCAGCAGCCCAGAGTAGCTCAACTATTTAAATGAAAGCAGTTGATCGGTGGAATTCAAAAGGCGGCGCAGAGGACAGGACTTTAGCTGATTGAGGCACCACGGTCATCGGACAGGAACGACGAGGCACCACTCACCTGGCTGGTATTGCGAGGTGCCCTCTGTGTCGGCAACAAGCTTTGCGCAGAGGGGTTGACGATTTTGCCCGAGGGCGTGCGCTGCGGTGTCTTAGAGGAGTCTATTTGACACGTCTTCTTTCATTATGGTGTCGTGCTCCCGTAGTACAGGCTGATTGAAGGCTATATGGTTCGCATCTTGGACGGAAAGTATTTTGTCCTGGAAGCCAGTTCCGTCTGTCCCAGTGTGGTACCGACACTGAAAAGGGATCAGTACTACGTGTTCTTGTGTCTGCTCGGCATTATGCAAATGGTTGTGCGGTCGACGAGACAGAAGGATTTTCATGGAGACGAGAAATTCTCCTCTTCTCAAATGGTCTCTTTCTTTAAGCATCAGCTTAGTTAAGATCAGTGCGTTGAAATTCCGCAAAAAGTGGGTGAGAGTTTCGCGCTTGGTGCGAGTGAGAGGTGCTGACCAAGAGTGGTTGTTAGATGTTACTTAGGAAAGAGGATTTTGGACCTCTAACCAAATCATCAGTCATCCCAGCCCGTGCTTAAGGGAATTTAGGACATTTTGATTTTCAATTTGGACTACCTTCATGCATTTTTCTCCTTTTAAACTTAGCTAGTGTGTGCAAGTATAGAGACCCACACATTTTTGGTCCTCGATTTTCGTTTCTTGTTTCCATCCCCACTCTTTTTTAGGTGAGAGATCTTCTGCCACACTTTTGCTTTCTACGAGGGTTTTTCATACTAATATTGTTTTGTTTACTTTCTTGTACATATATATTTTTCTCATTGTATATAGTTATTGGGTTCTGCTTCTTACCTCTCTATTGTGAATTACTAGTACTTTCATTGAGTAAATGAGGTATTCCGATGACCGTGGTGTGACAGCTAAGAGTAAATCTGTTGTTAGGGTAAAACAAAAATTGTAAGTACGAATGGGTCAACTAGTGAAACGAGCTAGTTTTGAGGTAAAACTAGAAAACACCAGTCTTTTTCCAACCCTACTTTTTAGCCCTTGTGGCATATTTTGTCCTTTCGTACGAATAAATAAGATCAAACTGGTCTCGTCGCTAGTAGATCAACACTCCCCCTGCCGGAAGACCATGTAGCCTTAAAATCCTGTTCTCAGCGACGCTTTTTGAATTCCCTCGATTAACTGCCTTCATTTCAATAGTTGAACGCCTCTGGACTGTTTATCCATAGCTGCAACCGCTAGTCAACCGCTTCCTCCCAGCTTAAGAATACTTTATACAGGGGAAAGTTCTTCAAATCCCTTTTTTATGTATTCATGATATTAATCATAGTACCATAAATAAAAGTTGTTATTTTTACACTTGTTAATGAGTGTTCGTGAAGTTTACCGAAGACACCGGTGACTTTAGACTTTTACAAGCATAGCCTGGAGAGGTAGGAGGGCAAACCTGATCTTGAGAGTTCTTCACCAATATTCCTGTGGGCACTAAAGCACAAAAATACACAACTTGGGGATGCAGGATTGGTGCAGAGCAAGCTCGCCGGAAATGGACCAGCGGGCACGGATCAGAGTAAGAGTGGCATTCAGCGAAGGACACAGCAACAGGGTCACATCTTGCAAATTTTAAACAATACACACACACAGACTTACACGCACACACACACACATATCATTATTATTATTATTATTATTATTTCAAATGTTATTTTTAGTGGGTAACCATATTTGTGTAGACGCTGTTTATTTATTAAACAGTACATTTATTCAGTTTCATCTGCCAGCTTGAATATTCGAAAAATCTTATTAAAGAAAAATTTTTAAGCGCAGGAATTGTAAGCGGTTTATTCAATGCGTTTCCCGGCAGGATTCGAACCTGCGTCCTCCTTTGCGAAAGAAACTGTCATACGACGTGCTTTAGACCAACTGAAAATAACATTTAAAAGGATCAATTCTGTCCGAGTCCACCAAAAAATATATGCACACTTCAGGAAAGGAAAAACTTGTATAGATAAATTTATTCAGATATCACGAAATTAATACATGTTACCTTTGGAATCTACAATCACAAGAGATATTCAAAATGGTAACTTTTAGCTTCCAGACATTTGTTAGTAGGGCGAACTACTTCTTCGGCAACGTTAGCCAAAGCGTTCAGTGGGATTGCTGCACATGCATTTTCAATTTCTTAAAGTCCGCCAATGTACTACCATATGTTGAGAAAATAACGTACTACAGTAAACAATGTTATAGCAATATGATAAAACTACAAAAGACAAGTTTTTAATTTCCTCAAGTGTGCATACATTTTTTGATAAACATATATATATGATGATGGACTCTCCCGTCGTGTCCGATGTATGAGGTTCCGACGATCACGAACTAATTATCTTCATGCCTATAACGGGTATGACTTTTGAGACCATCTCGAGAATTGCACAAAAGACCACAAGCAGTACTAGAGAGTGTATTGTATCCAAGTGCAACAGGAACTGTTGGCTGTCTTATTTTGCTTTCGTGTTTCACGCAATCGAATGATGCTTACTTCTTGATGGTGCATTATTCCTGAATGGCAGCTCGAACGATACTCTGATCTCTTCATAGCTACTTCTTCAAAGTTCTTCAATGGAATGTTGACGCAAGAAAGGTTGCTCTTCAGTTTATCTTTATACCTGAACCAAGATCTACCAACATTTCTATGACCACTATGGAGTTCATTGTAGAAAAGAACCTTTGGTATGCGATCATGGCTAGCCCAACGTAGTTGTGATTGCATTATGAAGATCTCGATGGTACCAATCTTGCATTTCTCAATATATATATATATGTGTGTGTGTTGGGTATTGAAAAAGTTAGATTAGCACTTTCTGGTAGGAACTTGAACCAGTTATTTAAAAAACTAAGTAAACTTGAATAAACTGCTTTCAATTCCTGCACATGAAAATGTACACTGGTGGCATTAATATTAATAAATGCATAAAATGTTTTGTTACACCAATCAATCGGTGTCGCTGCCCATGCCTCTTTTCAATGGAGTGCATTAATTTACTAAGTTTATCTGAGTCTGGTACAATACCACAATATTTGTGCACCAAGAAAATATAATTTTCAACAGTACTAAATATTTGGGAAAAAAACTAGTTTGCTAACCACTACTCCATAGTGATACTCTCAAATAATTACTCAGCTAAGTCTTGCATAAGGCTACAATAAACTCAATGAAGATCGAAATCACCACACTAACATCCTGAAGGTAGTAAGTACATCTGGCAGACGTATTTACTAACCATCGCACTACTATAAACATCATCCGTGTGGTATATTAAAAAGCAATTGCTACCAATATTTATTTAAATCTGTATGAGATGGATATTTTAATTAACTAACTGAACACGTGGAAATTTAAATCGGTGTTGACAACAATATCACCATTACTCTCTTGTATATATTTCTACAATTATATAAGTAATTCATTTCTTATGGAATGTATTTCTATTAACTGTTAGTATGACATGCAATAGCAAATTAAATTATTATTATTATTATTATTATTATTATTATTATTATTATTATTATTATTATTATTATTATTATTGCCAGTTTTCATGATTTGCTGTTTGATGCAATCATTTACCAAGTCTTTTATCTGAAACCTGAGCTAAAGGGCGGTTTTCATTAAAAAGTTATGGAGCATATTAAATAGAAAGTTTTTCTGAGTTTGTGAACGATGTTCAATAACAATTTTTTTTTTTTGGTGTCTCATATAGCGACGATTTTCCTGGGATTTTCTTAATGTGCGTATCACTATTCTTTTTAATAATTCCTACTGCTCTTGGTATCACAAGATTTTTTAACTATTACTGCAGCCTTCCTCAGATCTTCATATTGAATAGTATTTTTTTTATTAAGCTCTTTTTAAAATGTCCTGTCCTTTGTAGCTCTTAATAAATTTCGTCTATTTGTTATCTCTTCTAAACCTCTTCAGTTATCCATTTACTCAAGCTGACTTTTAACCGCTCCTAGGACTCTGATTAAGAATGGAATAGCGGCTGTGTTTAAAAAACTAAATTCTTGCATTTACTATTCCCAGGTTCTAATGTACGGAATATTTATCAAATTCTTTTGCCGAGATACTTTATCAGAATGGTTGACTGTCTACAAGATGACACTTCTATGCGTCATGTCTCTTCAGGGCGTTGGCGATCATGGCTCTCCACAATTTTCACTCCTTTGTAGCTCTTAATAAATTTCAACTGTCTCTTCCTGGTGTTAATTATAAGTGACCTTTTTGTTTCTATTTTCTCTCAAACTTTGTTGTTGCTCTCATGTTCAGTTCATGGTATTCTCAGCATCCTTCTGTATAACCACAGAAATGAAGATTGTAGTTATCAGGGAAGCAAGAAATCGGAAGAGAGTTCCCCAGGTGAGAAGTAAGAAAAAATAAACTGTTCTAGTAGTGTCTAGCTAGTTCTACAGTAAACAACAAGAGATAGTTGCCAATCTAGCCGCACGCTCCTTTTTTTCGATTTGACCATATTAAAGCTTAGGGGTTTTACTCTTTATTAAGTGGATGATTGGGGTCAGACCAGTTGTGCCCAGAAAGGTTTATATCCTTATGTGATCTGTGAGGTCATCTGTTGGTCATGAATCGTATGATGTAATTCTGGAATATTTTCTCTTTCTCAAGTGTCATAGTCCAGTTTACACAATCCAAGTGTTAAAGCTAAGGTGTTAATAGCTTCAGATTTTTTTTTCATTTAAATCAGTTTTATTTATGACCTTTACTCGCCTAAAACATTGTTTTCCATTTTTTTCTTTCATTCTTGTATGTTGGTTTCCTTGACCTTCATTTGTACGAAGATATTTATATCATTTTTATGGATCTAGTTAGTGAATCAGTTTCTTTGTCAATTTTTAGAGCCTTTGTTCGTACGAATGTGCCTCTTTGAAACGTCGCGATGGCATCTTTTGGGATCAAATTCCATGGTGATATCATCACTGATTTTTTTTTTATTATTGTTAACAAATATTTAATACTGTTCAATTATTGTTTTCCCTGTTTCCACTGAGTCTAAATATGTACTACCCAACCCAGGAATTGAACTCACAATTATTATACCACGAAATTCGTGAACCAACGCTTTAATCCATTTAGACTCAGTGGAAATGGGGCGAGCAATAACTGTACTACTAAAAAAAAAAAAAAATCAGATGATATATCCTTAGACATGGGCAGTAGAAAGAGAAAAATCTATTCTCGTAGATTAAATAAAGGGCTAAGTTCTAAATTCTTTGAAGGTTACCTGAATCTACAGGCACTTGAAGAAGGCTACAGGGCACATCGACCGAAACGTTGGGATAATATCACCCCAGAAATTCAAACAAAAATGATTTGACCAAACTTCCCACATTGGCAAGTGAAATTCAAACACAAGAAATTGATTTTCAGTGAAGCGTGTGATGCCAAAACAAACAGCGTTCCAGTTTCTTAATGCTTTCCCTTTTGATATTTATTTTCGCAATATTTGTCTTTTATGCAAAAACTATACGAACTGACTCTTTCTTCTGAACATAGGGTAACGGCTCTAAAAGTAATGACACCCATTTAATTTCACGGAAACAACAACAGATACAATAATCATAATAACAACGGATGAAGCACGTGTTCAGTAACAAAACACTATTGTTTCGCATTATTCGCACCTACGCATTTTCTAGGAGCTCTTCATTTCGTGGCTTGACAGATGTGCAGGTTTGCTCAGAAAGGGATTTATCACACACATAGTTCACACCACTTCTGAAACATATTACCCACTACTTATGCTCGCATACACTGTTAGGTCCCCAGAACTGTTCAACAGGCAATGATTAATGACATTGGGGATATTTTTCCGTGTGGAGGAATTCAATGCACACCTCCGATTTGTATGCACTTTTGTGTCAGTTGCCATTTTACCACACTGCTATATGCAACAGTGAATAAACATTATGGGTTATACACAGGAAGATTCAGCCTCTAGTGCTATACCGCCATTATCAATTTTAAGGTAGTTGGCCAATATAATAAGAGGAATTACCTTCGAAGTAAGTATTGTGTATATTATAAATATATTGTCGAGTTCCTGTTCTAGCATTCTTCTTTTTCTTTCCTCAATCTAAAATTAGTCACTCGCGTTTCTCAATTAGGAGAAATCAACATCTGCTTTCCTTTCTACATTCAAAGTTCGCGTTAAAATATTACTGGATTATCTAAAGTATTTGGATCTTTTTTACCTGTGATCATAAATATATATAAAACTTGATATTTAATAAACTTAGTAAAATATGAAGCCAGCTGGGGGAGAAAGACCGTGTTACGCTAATAGTCCATGTGTGACAGGCCTTCCAAAAAACAGCATTCGATATTCTAGCTTTTTATCTCGGTTTCAACACTAGCACTTTGTAGCGATATGTAATACGTAACTATTTCAACCACGAGGTTGGCCACACTGCAACGCTCATTCCAATTTGATTATTACTTTGGAAAAATCAAACCAAAAATAAAATAAAAAAGAAATCTAAGATTGCCAATTCAAACCTCTTAATTCAATCACTATTTTCTCTTTCTTAATTCTTCCCCTCAGACATCAGAATACGAAGCGTAGGTGGAAAGTGAGGAAGAATTAAATTTATATCACGCAGACTCCGAATCAGCATTTGTATCTAGACAATAATAAACGCCTGATAACTTGTCAAAGATACTTGAAGCAACATTCTAACTTCTTTTGTTAAGTTTGTATGTGGAAGATGGAGAAATGATTAAAAGACATCGAAGTTGTCGTCATTGCCATCGGGTAAACTCCCACCTATAAATGTCTGAAGTTTTCAGTTATTTTATTATTTATTGCTGATAACAATTCAGTACATCAGTGCGTCAACATCACAACTTGTAACTGTATAATTAAATAAGTGCTTGTGCTTGTGCGTTGGCGTGTGTTGTGTTCGAGCAAGCAAAGATCTGGGAAAATAAGTCTGACACTAAAATGTCTGTAGACAAAATGAGTTCACAATAATATATTTAGTGTGTATGTGACTTTACAAGAAATAAGAAGAGGCGAATATTGAAACTAAAGTGTGTGTGTGTGTGTGTGTGTGTAAAACCACAGTGGAAGGTACTGCTTAGAGGCAACAATGAAATCGTGAAGGATTTATTAATGAGTAATTCCTTCTAAAGGAGTGTGCACAGCTGTATAAATGTATGCACGTTTGTAAATTATGTAGGTGTTAAATTATTTTCGTTGGTTTAAACAAATCTGGCGCAAGGCTCCATAAATTAAGCACTTATTTTGGCTTCTGAGATCTCGATCCTTTTAATACATACTGATCGTACATCGTCAGTACGATAGAAATTAATACAATTTTCTTCTTCTTCTTCTTCTTCTTTGTTCGGTCTCTCCATGAATTCTTATCCCTTCCTGAACCAAACAATGTTTGACCCCTTACTTATTTTGTCCATGTTCTGACATCCATTTACACAAGCTCGGTAGTTAGGTTGCTCGCTGCTTCTCTCTGCGTCCTTTTACCTTCAAGATATCCTGTGAGTGTCAGATTCACCAAGACTACTTTCTTCATTATGTGTTACAGAAATTTCAACTCTCTGTTTCTTATCCCGAACAGATTCATTACATTCACTCACGCGCAAATACCCTCGGGAAAAGGTATTAATCCAGCTCTTCTCCTCCAGATATGGGCTAAATGGTACGATATGGAACTGGAAAATCATTGTTATCCTCAAAAAAAAATTAATTCAGTATTCACTCGCATAAATGAATTAATCTTACAATCGAAAATATGTCTCAACTTTGATCCTAAGCAAAAATGTCCCTTTCGTTCCCATTTTCCTTAAACATTCCTTGTTGTTCATATGATGTCTATTACGAATGTCTCTCCCTGTTGTTAAGTATAAGTGTCCTTTTTCTTTACATTTTCTCTCAAATTTCGTCGTTACTTCCATGATCGGTCCATGGTATTCTCAGTATCCTTCTGTAGAACTACATCTCTGTTGCCTCAAGTCCCCATCTTCATTTGTAAGGAGATTGTCCAGCATTTACAGCCATATAGGAGGTTTTTTATTACATAGCCATTGAGCACATCTTTGTTTCCAACAAAATGTTCTTTTTACTTAATATTGGGCTTAGTTTCTGGAAGGCATTTTTCGCTAATGTGTCTTCGGATTTTTGTTTCACGTATTCCATAGTCTGCTTATTTTTATGTCTCCAATTTGTAGCACGTATCTTGGGCTGTCCCTTTTGTTGATGGCCATATATTCTATCTTCTTACAATTCCTTTCTTCACGCTTTCTTTAACTATGCTGTCTAAAAGTAGCTACAGCTTTCTTTCAGTGTCTGCCAACAATAAAAGACTATAAAAACCGATAGTGTTCTTACTATGAAATTCGACATTCGAAACCAGATTATCTTCGCAATCCTTAAAACTGTAGCTTAATGTGCCTTTCGAAGAATCTCTGGAGTGAATGGATACGTCAGTATTTATACGTTCATGTCTTCATTATGTGTTTAAAAGCAATGCTTAGTATATATAATTATATGTTATCCATATGTAAAGAAATACCTGAATAGAGCATAAGCATCCTCCGTGTGAGTGTGTGTGGGTGTGTGTGTGGGGGGGTGGAGAGAGATAAACTGGGGTCATTAATGTAAACATTTGTGTACTCGTATACCAGAATTTATATAAGAGAAGTACATGGAATGCTCCTTACTTGTACCATTGCAACAAATCTAATCAAGGCTTAGTAAATAACTGTACTGCTTAAAAGTTCTCGGCTCAGCTAAAATGCCCTAAAAATATTTTGCCAGATTTTAGGATGTGCGTCGGTCAATAACTTTTGAGCGCCCCCTCGTAGTTATCGCTTGAGGATGAAATGGAACTAATGTCTTTAATTTAATTACGAAATTAAATACGTAGCGTTTACCTTCCGTTTTTGAAACATGGTTAGAACTGTGTAGCGAAATAAAACCATATTTTAAATAAATCAATTTATAATATTAATGCTCTGTAAATTTACATTGAGCACTATTTTGTAAAAATAAAAATATCTATAAGAACACCGGATTATATATCTTACTGTTCTTTCTTTATATATATATATATATATATATATATATATATATATATATATGGTCGCTCGCTCGCTCTCTCTCTCTTCGTCTCTCTACATATATATATATATATATATATATATATATATATATATATATATATATATATATGGTCTATGAATAGGTTTATGAACAAGAAAATGCTAAGGGTGAATGTGAAAAATATAAGATAAATAATAAGTGTCTGCGTGCGTGTTTGACGTAACTTGCATAGTGTATGTGTATATTTGAAGATATAACTGCGTGTTAATGCGGTCTGTTTATGAAAGAAGTTCTAATGGAATCATTGCACGCCACATTTACTCTCGCCAATAATTGACGTCACGCACAAATGGCCAAAGGCGTCACGAAAACACGCCTGTCCATTAAAATTTCTGTCGGTATCTTTCGCAGATAGGTGACACAAAATATTATCACACAGCTCCTAAGTCATATCCATACAATTTTTTCCCATTTTGTCTCTTCTCTCTCACTTGTGTATGAGGTGCGGAGATTTGTTGTTGTTTTTTTTGTTGTTTTTTTTTTCTGTTCCTCTTGATTATGGAAATTAACTCAGCTTAGCTTAGTGTGACACAAGGCCCTGATTCACTTGACCATTATTTTTTCTCTCCTTTTTTTCTTCAATGTTTCACCCTGTGTATTTCTCTAATTTTTATTCTTGCTCTTCTTTATTAATTTTTATTCATTTCTTTCTCTCGTCCTCCCTCTCCCCTTCTCTCTCTCTCTCTCTCTCTCTATATATATATATATATATATATATATATATATATATATTCGATTTCATGACCGAAGTTGACCGGTGATGATCCTGCACATTATAGAGCATGGTCGCATGAGGAATGAAAACTCGTTAATTTTATGAACGCATTGAATTTGAAACACCATCGGGGTATTTTGTAGGGGGCGCTCAATAGAGGAAACTTCAGGAACTCCGAATGTAGTAAAGTAAAGCATGAAGAAAAGACTAAACATCTATTGTAAAATAGAATGTATGGTTGTCAAGAAAAAGGGACATCCTAACATGCAGATGACAATTTGGAATCACTAAAATCAAGTAGGGCACATAATGAGGAAAGAAGGCTTGGATAATTTGGCACGCACATGATGTTTTGCGGGCAAAAGGGACAGAGTAAAGTAGCGAATAACCTATCTAAAGAATTTGGGTAATTGGTTGTCAGAACAGGAATTAGGAGAGATAACAAAAAGACTAAAAAGGACAGGAAGACGTGGAGAGCCATGATCGCCCACGTCCTGAAGGGCTTCGGCACAAAAAAGAGCTTCAATATCTCGCTATCATTAAAGAGAACTGAAAGACACACTGACTCTGGTTTCCGCCCTACACAAACTATCGGAGGCAAGTTTTATTCGATTTTACACCACATTTTCAATTTCTCGTGAGGAATAAATACTGCTGTCAAGGTACTTCGTTTCCGACTTTGAATGTCAAGAAGTCTTCTTCTCCTTTTGGAGTGTCAGAAAGATAACTCCAAAGTTCCGTTTTATCCGCATTGACGAACATTCTACAGACTGTTAAGGAGTGAATATTAATGTCAGTGTTACATTAGGCAAATACGTGTACTAGAGCTGAATATGCCGCAACGAAGGTCAAAATGTAAGGTACGTGTGTGCCTTTGTCTTGACCTTGAGTCTCTGAAGATGAAATAAGCTGCCATACAATCGATAACTGATGACAATGCAGTCACAGAGATTAAAAGGAACAATGACCGAGATAGATGGAGCTAGAATACACCATTGTTTAGCCCCCACCTTCAACTGATGCCTCAAACGAGTCTAATACAAGACCGCCCGTACAGAGGAAACACTTGTTGATGGCCAACCACATTTTTCTATAATTTATCAAAGCGTTTCCTTGTTTACACATTGACCGAAAAAAAAATCCGATAACCTCCTTGGTGCATATCTCCACACAGGCTTCAAGCAGTAACAAGTGTTCTGGTAAGATGCTGCAACTTGCACAGCTGAGGCTGCTTACCCTTTTGAGGAATGTTGCATATTACCGGTTTAATACTATTTACTCTTCTTTCCAAAATAACCAGTTTCAGTTTCCTATTAAGAAATATTTGTAATCGTTATTCTATCATAATCAGTGAATGTTGTTCATACGAGGAAGTACTGAAAAGTTCTCAGCACCACCCACTTGTCCAAATCAATACCGTACGAATAGGCTACTTTGCCGATCACTGTAAAATAGACACCAAGGCTATTTTGCCGATCACTGTAAAATAGACACCAAGGCTATTTTGCCGATCACTGTAAAATAGACACCAAGGCTATTTTGCCGATCACTGTAAAATAGACACCAAGGCTATTTTGCCGATCACTGTAAAATAGACAGCAAGGCTATTTTCCCCGTCCTGTTAAAATAGACAGTAATGCTATTTTGCCGGTAAATATAAATAGTGTTTTAAAACTAAATATAATCGTCAGCACAGTGGTTGTAAGCAGGACTTGAACAACATGGATTCTCTGGTCTGTGACTGTTGTCTTCAGTGGGCGCACCTGAAGAGTCTTGGCAAGAGAACCATTCCCAAGAGCAAGTTTTGGATTTGCAGAGACTTTTATGCCTGAAGTGCTTAAAATATTAGAAAATAATATTGGAAATAATATAGATTTCTATATTTCTTTTAATAAGTGATGATGAATAAATAAATTTAACTTGTGTTTTAACAATTGATGATGGAAAAGATTTTAAATTGTCTTAACAATTGATCGTGAAAATAAATAAACTTCTATGTTAAATCCGGGACCAGCAAAATAGCCTCTTCCAATATTTTATTAACCAAACCTCACAATACTAGTTTTAGAATATGTGCCAGGTCGAAAAATTTTCACCAACCACTAATACATTTTATTTATAAAAATAAAATAGTTTTAATGAAATTTCTATTTATTTCACATTATTTCAGGCGTTAATTCGAATTTATGCTGTCTACTAAGCCTAGCTTAGTCTTGCGTATGGTGAACGCTGTGAGGATCGAACTCACTACTACTACTACTGCTTTACGAGACCAGCTTGTTGACCATTACAAGTTAATTCTTAATTGTAAAAGTTTAAAAGATATAAATTAAGTTGTGGCTCTGCAACGCAAATGATTGGTGACTCTTTTCTGGTGATTTTAATTTTGTTTTATTGGATAACGTAAAAATTTCAACATTAACTTTATTCGACTGGTATGTTCAATTATCTTCTAACTTCAAATTCTGCTGACTAATGTAACAATAAATGCAATTTATCTTACATAGTTTGCTTTTCTTTGTTTGAATATAACATGCGTTTCTTTCAGAATTTTAAAAACTTTTTTTAACTCCCAACAGTATTTATGTGTTTACTGTAACATTTTTATACAAGTATCAATAAAGCAAGTTACGAAGAAAAATGTTCAAGACTAAATTGCTTCGAATATCTGGAAAATTAAATTGATTATTGAAGGTTTTCTATTTAACTAATTCATGTCTTCCAAAAAAAGAGAAAGAACAAATTGGTAATCGATGTTGGAAATGCAACTATATATATATATATATATATATATATATATATATATATATATATATATATATATAAAGACTTGTACCCACAAAAGAAGAAAATAGACTTAAATAGAATGGATGTCATTATTTTTTTACCTTGAGAGAACCCTTTCGAGCAACACTTTCTCAAAAGGTGAACGTTGGCGAGCAGCAGGAAACAATCAAAGACGGATTAGTAAATAGCGAATATATATATATATATATATATATATATATATATATATTGCTGTCATGTGGACTGAATAATCCCTCCCAATTATAATTTGGTACAGTGTAACCCGGATATAAGAGACCCGGATATAAGAGAAACCCGGATATAAGATAGATTTTATCTGGTCCCGACAACTCTCTTATATCCGGGTTACACTGTATTATACATATATATATATATATATATATATATATATATATATAAGTGGGCTGATGAAGAGAAATTCGAGAGATAAAAAACAATAATATTAGTAATAATAATAAAAATAAAATTTAGACGAAAGAAAAGCTTGTTAGGAAAAGATGTTAAAAATCGTAATTTTCGAATATGTCCGTGTCCTTTCTCAACGAGAAATAAAATGATGTTAAAATTTTTTAGTTTTTTTTTTTTTCTTTATTTGCACATGTGTTATGTTACTGATGAAATCTAGTAGTCTTGGGTTACTTGTTTGTCATGTTAAGGTTGTGGAGGGTTTGTAAATGTTTTTTTGCAGAAAATGTATTCACTGAGTATGCCTAAATTCCTATTTACGCCTAAAATTTAGAATATATATCTGTGTGTGTGTGTACATCTTTATTAAGTTATCGTGAATGCGCAAACTCGTAGACGTAATACATTTTGTTTAAAATATAAACATTATATATATATATATATATAAACAAGGCGTCTATTTCAGACACCGGTATCCACTAAAAATACACTTCTATGACTCGTTTTGATTTCCTCGTCGCTGATGACGTCTCTGGTGCATCTTTATTCCAGCAAGGATCTACACTTCACGTTGCAGGTCTTGCAAGTAATCTTACCACTTGTTGCATTGGTCTGTTGATATTGTAATACTGGGTAAATCAACTCGCGGGCCTGCCCGCTCTGTTGCATGGAGTACAAGTGAAATCAGGCTATAACATCATAGTGGTATATTGTTATTCTTGTAGCGACGTGTGTGACTAATCAAGGCAGCCTTTGAAAAGCAAAACGTGCCCACATTTCTTCACAGGTCAGAAATTCTTTAATATCTTTTTTTGGAAAGAGGCTTACGTTATGATAATTGTTACTTATTACAGAAGAAGGCCATCTCTCGACTGTTGAACTGAGCGACTATGAACCCGTAGAAACTAGTCTCGCTCTTGCATACCTTTTTACATATGTGACACACGAAAAACTTTTGGAGAGTCTTGAAGGGGATTTTCTCTTCATGCATTCTCATGTGCCGCTTCAACCGACGTCAGGTCTGCAAATTTTATCACAAAATTGACATAACTACCCTGCAGGTTTGTCGGAAAAGATATATATAAAAGTCATATAATCGGCATTAGACAGTTGATCCTCATGTGATCCTCGATGGTGAGCAAATCCGGCACGTGATACACAACCTCCCCACCGTTTTTACATACAAGTTCAGATTGAATATCTTCTGGAATCGAGTCTAAATCATCTTTCTTAAGAGCTCTTTTCAAATGCTCAACTCTTTTGACCTCAAAACTATTGCAACCATCAAGAACTTTCTCCAGTCAGACCTGTTCTCTGACTCTTTCCCAGTTTTTCAAATTTTTTCAGTTTGTTTTTAATAACATGAAAATCCATACACCCCCCCACACACACACATACATACATATATATATATATATATATATATGTATGCAGATCAACACTGGACAAGAAAGCTGTTTGACTATTGCAATGGCTTCAGGCATCATGATTTGATATGAACAATGTGTATGCAGATCAACACAGGACAAGAAAGCTGTTGACTATTGCAAATTGCAATAGTCAAACAGCTTTCTTGTCCAGTGTTGATCTGCATACACATTGTTCATATCAAATCATGATGCCTGAAGCCATTGCAATAGTCAAACATATATATATATATATATATATATATATATATATATTAGTAATTTGAATTTGTTGTTTTCTTGGTGTAAGATAGTTGTGCTGTCGATTAGTATTTTTTAACAAATTCAAACTACAGATCCTCGAACCAATATACATTAAAAAAATTAAAACCGTCACTTAATAGAATCAGCTACGAATACTGTAGTAATGTTCTGAAATAATGTTCTATAAAAAGAACAGTTTTTCACGCGCGCATGACCATGACATTACAACACAAAAGAAAAAATTCCATAGCAGATAATTTTTTTTTCTCGTTCTAATGAACACTAAGCATGACTGTCAACCGTTGCATTTTTCAAATGGTTGACAGAAAAAGAAAAAAAAAAAAGAAAAATTACAGTAATGGATATCAAAAAACAGTTTTGTATTTCTACTTGCACCCGTGAACAACACACAGTTTTGTATTTCTACGTACACCCTGAAGATGATCTTGGAAGATCATCGAAAACACTTGGGAAATGAAAAATAAATCAGATTTTCATAGTTATAGGACATTTTTCACATCATTTAATTGCAATACACGAAAGGTTATCCATGAGTATGAACGGATTTTATTAAAAAATAAGCAGAAATAATGTCTGTAATTTATTTAATCAGACATGCCTAAAAGAGGAATTTTCTGCATTAATACACGCACACACGCACACACACATACGTGTATGTGTGTGTGGGTGAGTGCGTGTAAATTCCGGTAGATTTTGATGGTGGCTATAGGTAAAATGTACGCTATAAAAAAATGGAAACTATTTTGTTTTAGTTCTTTAAAATAATTCACGGGCAAAGCTGTTTAGTTTAACGTATTAATAGTTTCACAATTCGCCTGTCTGGTATTATTTTGTGTGTAACGTTAATGTGCTGCCCCAAAGTGTCCTCTTGTTTCTTTTTTTTTTTTTTTCCTAATCGGGTTCCTTTGTTTTCAACAGCAAAGAGAAGCCACACCAAATGACTCATATTAAACTAGACACCGCCATTATTTCGAAGAGAATCTTCCAATGCGTGACCCACCAACTAGCCTGTTCAGAAAAGCACCATACTGAGGAAATTAGGGAATGGTAATGTATTTTTTGTGTGTGGAGGAGGTCACGAGTGATTTTTATTTTCTTTTAAACTCCCCAGTGCTGATTCTTAGAAACCAGCTGAAAATTGTTTTACTTTATTATTCATTCTTTTCCTGCTTGGAGCAGACGTGGGCAATATCACAGAAGTTTTGTTTTCAATTTTTGTTTTGTTGTTCCTTCAACATCTAGCCTGACACACTTGCACATTCAAAAGTTAAAATATTATTTTAAGTCTTGTAATTCAATGTTTTTGCTTTAAATCAAATAAATTCTGGCGACTTAGTCATTTCGCTGTACAATACATTTATGTTTATGTTTCAGCAGGGAACTGGTCTGGGTTCTATAAAGTTTCCTCTGTTATGAGAGAAATGAAATCAACAGGTTATTTTTTGAAATACAACTTGAAAGTCTCTTGTGGCGATTGATTAAAAGCAGATGGTCACGAACTCGTAACGTACATGCATCAGGCATTAAGGACATAAAACTTTGGCCTATTTGCAATCAATCGTGAATATTACCTTTTATGGATATATTAACAAAAGGGCATCTTCGACATTTGAATTAAGCTCCTCCTATTACGCTTTCATTTCCGATTTTCTTTTTATTTGTTTATTTATTCTTTAACATAGTCAATCTGTTTATCAATACCAAAAGTGACACCTGTGAAAAGATGGGTGAAGATAAGTTATCTTCAGAGAAATTTATACAATATATATACTCTCTCGTTCACACAAATTTATGCATATAATCTTTTTCTCTCTCTCCCCCTTGCATGTACACACACACACACACACATATATATATATATATATATATATATATATATAAAGAGCTGACACATGTGCGTACAGGCATCATTTCATATGCATTTGTGTCGAACTTGTAATAAACTATCCAAAAACTCAGGGTCAAGAAGAATTAAGAACGCTTGAGCAGAAGAAACAAATACATAAAAAGTTAAAGACATAAAAAAAGGATAATTCAATTAAGTCATTTGAATTTGTGAGTCAAATCGCAATAAAGACATGACTGTTTGTAGGAAAATTTTGATTCTAATTATGCATATAATAAATATTTTTTTTTAAAAGGAGAATAATTTCGAATTGATGTTAACAGGAGCGAAAAAGAAACGTATACAACATTGAAAGCTGACTGGGAAAAATTATAATAAATTAAATATTATTAAATATGATTTAGTTAAAGTAATATTTAAAATAAAGTAATTCATTATATATATTAAGTTTCAAACCTCCTATTTGACAGGGGATGAAAGACAATTTCCTCATAGATAAAAAAAGATTTCTGACAACAGAGATGTGGTTCTACAGAAGGATGTTGAGAATACAATGTATAGAACGTGTGAGCTGTGAACAAGCTTTAAGGAAAATGGTTACAAAAAGGAAACTTGTACTTTAATTACAAGTGTCTTTTTTGTAACTATCAGAAAGAGACGATCTGTGATACATTATGAAGAAAAAGTACTTGGGGAATTTGACATCCCAAAGGACATGTCGCAGGCAAAAGGCACAGAGTGGGGCAGAGGGGTACCTACCTGACGAGCTTGTGATTCGACTGCGGAACGGGAGATAGGAGACATGGTAAAAAGACACGTTACTAAGCGTTACAAAAGTTAGGAAAATTTAGAAGAAGAAAATTAAAATATTATTTTATTAAAAATATTACCTATCTTAAACGAAAACATTTTTACCTTTTTTCTCTGACTTTCCTAGTCTAACAAAGTCTACCTAATGACATTATATATATTAGGGCGACTGGAAAACAACGCCCGATTTAAATTTAAATTGTTAATAACTTTATTAATTATTGGTCGATCATCTTAAAATATATTTTATTTTAAACAGTATAATGATAGAAGTAGAGTACAGTATTAGAAGTCTACATAGTCACCAGCGCTGTCCACCAGTGTTTGTAATCGTCTGGATATATCCTTGAACATTTCCTGTGTATTTTTCACATTGTCTTCCAATCGGGATATTGAAGGACGATCGCTACTGCGAGTTTCTACCACAGATCTCGTACTAATCAACATGGAATTACAATTTTTGATGGTTTAGTCATCTACTGACGCAAGAGGGTCTATGAACACTACTCCACCATCTCTGCATGTTTACCATGGACTGCACATGCTCATGTAATGTTAGGCTTTGTACCATTCTGGGCTTCACTTCTCACTATGAAATAAAAAAATTAAAAAAAACAGAAATTAACAATAAAATTCTACTACTTTAAGGATCACAATTTTGTTTCGACTACTCCATCTGGATGGAGTCTAAAAAGAGTGGTTTTGATGGGTGGCCTACTTGAAGTACACCTTCGGTGTCAATTCTTCGGTGACTTTGGTGTAATGACAATACCTTTGGCAAAACAACAAGGGCTTCACTGAATCGGTGGAAGTTTTTTCAAATGTAACGTTAATTATAAAATAGGCTTTAAAAATAAGTATTTGGGAAACGCTTTGCTATCCATCCATGTTTTCAAATTCTCATTGATATTCGTATTTTACTTCACGATATAGAACATGTACCTTCATTTTAAGCTGTAGTCCAGGAACAAATAAAAGAAAAGCATTTCAAATGTTTCAATAGAAGAACCAAATTTAAATCATAAGAAATTCGATTGTTTAGGTAAATTGCATTATTCAATTGTATCGAAATTTTCGAATTCTAAATTGAATTTTTAATACGTGTATTTTACGACATGGAATAGGATATTTATTTATTTTAAACAAAGTATCTTATAAACAAAAAACAATTTTTTTTTTCGTTTTTTTGTTTTTTTGTTTTTTGTTTTGTTTTGTTAGTCCTACAAATATCTTGACACGGAAAATTCTCGGAAGAATAAAAGCCAATGTACTGGTGTTCCCTTGAACAATTCCCAAATGGACTGCAGCCTATTTTTATATAAGATTGTGTGCATAGTTAGCTCCTTTGAAAAGAAAACTAAAATGCGACTAAGATACTGATCACGTGTTACCACACAACAAATTCACTTGACCGTTTCTGAAAATAAAAATACTTAAATAAAAACTATATCCAAGCAAAGCTAATTTATTTTTCCACATTAAAACCATCGTCAGATTCAGATCAATGATTTATTAATTTTTTATCAATAGCTTAACATTACAGATTATTTTTAGACTGTTTCACTTTCTTGTGTAAATTATACGATGTTTTCTATGTTTTCCCGCAACTATAACTTATTCTTTTCGTGACTCTCTTCCTGACATCATCCATAGCGGCGTTAGGACAGGCAACCAAAGGCATCGCTCAACTCAGCGGAAATGTTTCCTACCAATCAACTAACTGCCAATAGCTTATTTTCTTTTAAAACCATTTAACATGTGCTTGAATTTCTATACATACAAACTATTGTCTAATATAAACTGGGCATAAATATTTCTTTACTGTTTGTTTAAAGATAGGATCTATAAAAGGTGTTTTTCAGTGTCACGTCAATCTCGAAAAGTAACATTTTTTTGTAATATATTTTTAAAATACATAAGTTTTTCATATGTCATGGTCATATATGCTAGCAGTATTCTTTTCGTGTATGTGTGTTCACATATGTATGTGCGTGTTTATGTTTTTAAGTTCACCCAATACAAGGCCCAAGAGCCACTCAAGGTAGATGGTTACTGAGTGAAAGGGAGGGGAAAGTAAGAAGTACATATTATGAGGATATGTAGGATAGATATCGTTTGACCCTTGACATGGAGAGGTTAACGTCGGGGAAGCATCCTCTCGGGAGACTGTTCTACAGAGTAACAGTTCTGAGGAAAAAACTGTCTGGGTGGAACTTACTCCTTACCAACGGAATACGAAGGAATGAGAATGATCTGAGGTCATAAACATGGCATGTCAGGTCCTAGCTGCGAAGGTCCGAGCTGGTGGCACTAGGGAATGTAGCTCATTTGAACAGTTGCCATGATAATAGCAAAAGAATAGTGAAAGGTTAGCAACGTTTCGTCTGTAGGATAAGGCTTGCAAGGTAAGAAATAATTCATCACCCACACGTAATCACTTTTGGACTTTGTAAAGTCAGGACTGGGTAGCACCAGCACAAATATAGTAGCAAATACATTTTTGGTCTGCTCTGACTTTTGTCAAGATAGAACATGGCACTAGGAGTCATGTATTTTCTACAACTATACAAGGAACTGACTATTCTCCCAGCAACCTTAGCGATGGCAGCATGTGCGCCCTGAAGCTAAAGGAATGTTGGGTCAGGAAAACGCTTTATTATACAAGAAAACTAAACATATAATCAAAATTGAAAACTGCCCTTGAGGTTTAGAAATTATGGTAAGTCTAAAAATAGATTTTAATGTATGTTTAATCAGTGTTCTCCGAATTCCTCTTTTGTCTTATTTAATTTTTTTGCCAGCATAAATTTTGTAATATTAACAAACACGCAACTGCAAAAAATGTTCACTCTCCCACTTCTCTTTTTTAAAAACAAATGCAATGTAAACTTACAATCTTTTTTCTCTATAAGAAACATATACATGCTTGTGTCTCTATGGTATGGTGATTTTCCAAGCATAGCTTAGATGTGACACAAGGCCGAAAGTAGGAGCTACCCAGTAAGGAGTGAACTCACTACTCAGTCGTAATAGTTCTAGCGAGACAAAGTTGCTAACCATTACACCGCTTCAAGGTGCCCAGTCTCTATGGTATGTCTAAGATTACCCTACCTTCTCTGTCAGGAGACTTCTCTTAATGCTCGCCAGGTGGCGTTGTATAAAAAAAGTATCAAACGAAAGGGCATAACACCTCTCTCCCTCTCTCTCTCTCTCTCTCTCTCTCTCTCTCTCTCTCTCTAAACACATGGTGCCATAATAAAAATACGTGTCTCATTTCCCCTCCAGGAAAACCATGTGTTGCATATCAAATCTCGTTGTAACAGGGTGTTACGTTAATCTCCCAGGTGAGGAAGCCTTGTTAGCCTGCCTCGAAAATCAGTATACAAAATTCTGATTTTTATCTTTGACTCGAAACCTAATAATTGGTGCTAGTTGGGCACTAATGTTAAAATCTTCACATCAATTGTCTTTTAATTTGAACAAGAATAAAACAGAATATATGGAGATAAACATAATGGATAAAGAGTAAAGATTTTATTGTTCAAATATTTTTTACTGCCTCTTACATCATGGCGCGCGGGAAAGAAGGTTTGGTTTGTATGACTCAAAGTATAGAACATTCATTATGTCTTCAATAGTTAAAAACTTCAGTAAAAAAGAAACCAATTTCTAGTTCATTGTATATTTTTGTGTTTTGTTTTGGCTTGTTTTATTTATTTATTTTTATGGCGTGTCGGTCCAGGACGTAGACAATTATGGCTCTCTACAGATTTCATTTTAATATCTTTAAATTGCTATGACTTTTGGGGGAAAATAGTTGGGTAATTTCCCATTGCCTTCGCAACGGTTTGATTTCAGAGTTGTCCGTCTAGCTTGGTTGCCACTAAAGGCTACAAAGCCCATTCTACTGTTTTATTTAAACTATAACTGAGGGTGGCAAAAAGAGAGGTGTTCACGCCAGTCCCAACGTCATTAGTGCGAAAGTGAACGCAACAAACGAAGTAGAAATCTGAACTCAATTCACTGATTTCACTGTCTGCACCGATAACTGTTATGCTACTCACATATCCCTACAGTAAGTTGTCATTTTTTTTAAAATGGCCTCGGAAATATCAAGGTAGTCTTCAAACTATAATAGTTATGTGAGGTCACTCACATCAAAGCAGCAGAAATGGCCTCGTGTTCACGGAAATAAAAGCATACATGTCAGTACAGAAATAACAGGAAAGCCTAGTAAATTGTATGTTAATTTTATACAGTTTATTTATATATTTCGTGCGTATTGGTGTGTGTATTTTTCAGGTTACAATTGTTTTTTGTACATGTGATAAAAGAGAGAAGTTACCCCTTTTCGTACATGCCATATCTTAAAGAGAAATCGGATACGCGTTGCCCGCACCAAGGTTCGTAGCGAAGAAAGTGAATTTAACAGCTTTTGGCGAGATGTCTATATGTCTGGCAGGAACAGTTTTTGTTACATGCTGGAAGTATTTTTATTATTTTTATTTTTTATTTAATTTATTTTAAAAAGAGTTTAAATATTATTGTTTTATTTTATTTATAATTTTCATTATTATTATTTTATATTTTTATTTTTATTTATTTATAATAATAATAATAATGTCTCTACAGTTACAAGCACAGGGTAAAATAATGAATTCGACACCTACGGCTAATCTCAGTAACATTGTAAATGTTTTGCATCTCTAATGGATCGCTGTTCAAGGCAGTTAGCTGGCTTGCCTGCGGATTCCACCTTTCTCTATTCTTTCTCTTTTATTTCACCCTCTTCATGCTGAAAAATTTCGACGCGTCTTTAAGACATGTCTTCACTCCAAGAAATATTTGCAATGCATAAAAGCATTTCATTACAAACTCTTTTGAGTATTTCTCCTTGTTTACAGTATCGACATTCTCCAAGCAACATTTACACGAATAAATCAGAGGTTATTTCATAGGAAATCCTACAAAATTATCTAAAATTATGTTGTTGAGTTTAGTACTTCGAAGAAATAAATAGCAAATGAAACAGTAGGTAATTATTAGCATTTCGTTCGTTTAATTATGTCCTATCGATTTTTATTTATTTTTTATCTTGTTTTATACATTATACCTCCTTCTGTTTTTGGTCTGCAGTAAGAAGAGACGAAAGATCGACTTGGGTAAATGATATTGATTTAATACAAACAATTCTGTTTAAGTTTCATATTTGTCCCAGTGCTGAATTAACCTGTAGCAAAAATGCCAAATGTTACGGGCCCCAAATTTTCGAATGCCCCACATGAAATACTTTCAAACTGTCTGGTAAAATCTGCATCTTACGACCTGGAAATATTAATGTTTTCATGTTAGGTGAGATGCATTTTAATTATTCATCATTTCAGACAACATTCAGGTCATTAAATCTACTCAAATATATCGTTAGAATCATTTACCTCATATTTTTTCTGGGTTTGTCTATCATCATAATAGACATAAGATAAATATTTTAGATAAATAGATATTAAAATACTTACGTGCTTTATAAAACTTATCACTATGCTAATAAATAACAGACCCACAAAAATATTTTTAAGTGGTTGATGGGATGTTTTGGCTAATTATGAAGAATTTGTGGTTACTGAATGCAAAAATAACATCCATTAGCTTTATTTTTTGTGCTCGAGAAAACTATATCCTATGTAAAAATGTGGATATGATTGAGTTAGGTCACTGTAAATGCAAAGAAAAAACACAAATGCTCATTTGAAGCTTAAACACAGTCTTATTATGAAATAAAGCACAATTTCTGAAATACGAAAGACATATAAGAAAATAAGTGATTAAAATTTGAATATTGATAGTAATTAGCAGCTTATTTGATTTTCGTAAATGCTTAGTAGATTGTCTATTTTAATTTCTAGCAATAATCAGCCATTTTTTTTTTGTCCCCTCTTCCTTGATAACTGTTCTTCCATGACTTTAATATCCTGTTGGTGTCTTTCACCATGCTAACATCACCCAAATTATATCACAATCTCAAGTTTCTATCGCAAATGTTTGATACAGACTAAGTAATTATATCAAACGACTTTTTATTGCTTCCATTTATAACTTAGAACAATACACTAACAGTATCATTATCACAATATAAAAAACAACTATTTGAGCAAAATTCAATAAAACATTGGGTAAAAATCAATAACATCCATGTTTTTTGCAGAACGCATTCGTAATTATTTTGAGCATTATGGGAAATTTAACAATAAATAGTCATTTTTAAAAAAAAAATAGAATTTTTATTGCAATATATACTCACAGTATTTAAAATTGTTGAAGTTATTGCAGAGATTTACAAACTTTACGTTTCATTCCATTTCGCAAACCAATCAAGGAAATTTGTTTGAAAAAATACTTTGACAAAAACCATACTTCGCGGTTTAATAATTTCTTTAATTTAATTTTGTAAGACTACTACTTTTTCACAGCGAAGAATAAATTCTTAGGATTTCTTACTCTTGAGCATGCAACATACAACTGGCCATGCCTAGATATTTCTTTCTGGAGACAAATTCCAACTTTTTGAAACGTTTAACCTTGTGATTTGTTTGTAGTTCTCGCAAACGCAGAGCGAACTGGAAACTGGATTCTTGTATATATAAAAACTTAAGGAAAGATATGTAAAAAAAAAAACAATATTGCATTTTTATTAAATAAGTATTTGTTATTTTAATCATTAAAGTGATAAAACTTCTAAGTTTTCCAAAAAAAATAATGAAAATTTATTGTACCAAGCTACGCACCCAACTGTACTCTGTACCCCTTTACCTGTTTGCAGTACTCCCCAAAATTTGGTTTCGATTAGTCAATATATGCCTTTTTTAGAAGGTGTGACCGACGGACTAACGGAAGTCAAAGAATTTTATATATAGATGCTCAAGTTTTGTATACCAAAATAAGGAGCCAACTAGTAAAAATAAACTTGATTTTTGGACTCCGCGTCCTAAAATGACTTAAGGAAATGTTTAAGTTGGCTTGTCACAAAACATGTGTAGGTCAGTATCATTCATATTTTAATATTTATCTGTATTTATTTTAATTTAGGTCTTTTTTATAACATATACTACAGGCCTAACATTAGCTTAATTCAGCCCTTATTTACTCCCCTGGTAAGGTGTATCCCTTTTTACCTTTCATCTAATTTTAAAACTGGATACATCAGTCTATTGGATATGTCATAAAAAAATGTAAGAATCCTGATAAAGAAGTTTTCAGTGCTTTTAATCATTATATAAGAGTAGATATGTCTTTGATCAGTATATATTCACCGCGTCAAAAGATGTCCCATTTTTGCAGTTTAACTGAAAATAGAAGTTCTGACTTTAAATTGATACATTACTATGATAGTAACTAGAGAACAAAAGATAGATATACATTTCTTTTCAGTTGGACGCAACTTGGTTCATGAAAACGATAGATCAATTCACTGATTATATTTTTAAAGTATTGCCTTTTTATCAAATGAAATTGTTTATTTTAACTTGTCAAATAAACAAATAATGGTGCACAACAATTTGTTATCCATAGACCAATTTTGTATTTCAGTAGTGGAGAATTTCATCGGTTCAGTGAGCTCGACATAAGAATTCTTTGCAATATGAAGAAGGAAATACTTTCAATCTAGAGTAGTTAACTTTTTCGTGATAATAATCTAAATGTGATTTAGTCTGGCAGACGATCATTAAATCAAGCATTCAAAACATTTTTGTTCCTTTGGAGTATTTTTCCTGATGGATTGCCTGCTAAAAAGTTAATCAATGTTTTTTTCCTCCATTTCAATAAGCAAAAGAAATTGTGACATACCATTCTACAATAAATTCCATGGTCAAGTCGTAGTAAATAGCATCAGTGACAATCTAATATGTAAACTATCGGCCTTTGATCTCTTGTTCCTGTGTGAAGGAACTACAAACTGCAAGAGTATCGATTACAACCAATGACCAGAACACATTCAGTCAAGATTATATATATATATATATATATATATATATATATATATATATATATATATATATATATAATCTTAACTCTACAATGGGAAGCTTTGACGGTACAGAGACCTGCGAACTGCGAAATCATAGGTATATACTTATTACACCAACTAAGCAAAATAATAGATAGAAATGACACAGGACTCTACAGGGACGACGGTCTCATAATCTTAAGAAACTGTAACAGACAAAACACAGACAAAACTAGAAAAGCAATAATAAAGATTTTCAAAAATAACGGATTCGACATAGATATAAAAAATTAACCTAAACGAAGAAGATTTTCTAGATGTTACCTTCAACCTAAGAAAAAGTACATGTAAACCATACAGAGAACCCAATGATAAACCACTCTATATACACACATCTTCCAATCACCCGCCTTCTATAATCAAACAGATACCAAAATCGATTAACCGCAGGCTTTCCAACAATTCCTCCAATGAATCCATATTTAACAAAGCTAAGAATGACTACGAAACAGCCCTAAAAGGAAGCGGATTCCCAGCAACACTCACATACTCACCACAGAACACAAAAAAGACCAACAGGAAAAGAAATATCATATGGTTCAACCCACCGTACAGCAAAAACGTAAAAACAAACGTAGGAAAAATATTCTTCAAACTCTTACACAAATACTTCCCAGAATCAAGCACCCTACACAAAATATTCAACAAAAACACAGTAAAAATCAGCTACAGTTGCACTGACAACGTGGCACAAATAATAAAAAAGCACAACAGGAAAATTATCAACAAACCACACAAACAAGTTAAGCCCACGTGCAACTGCAGAGTAAAGAACGAATGTCCTTTAAACGGTAATTGTTTACAAAACAACGTAATATACCAAGCCACAATAAAATCACCAGATAATGAAGAAAAAGTATACATAGGAGTAACTGAAGGACCCTGGAAACAAAGAAATTATGCATACAAAACATCTTTCACAAATAGTAAATATGCGAACAGCACAATTCTTTCCAAGTATATCTGGAAAATAAAAAACAAAACGCACATCACACCAAAAATATCTTAGAAAATAAGGAAAAGATCATCTACCTACAACAACCAATCAAAAATTTGCAAATTTTGCTTGGAGGAAAAATAGCTATCATTACTTTCCCAGACCAAAATAAATTATTAAATATAAGATCCGAGCTCATCTCAAAATGCAGACATGAAAACAAATTTTTACTATGTTACTTAAAAATCGAAAACTGAAAAAAAAAATAAAATAAATAAATAAACAAAATGACAATAAAATAAGCAAAATAAATTAACCCAAACAAATTACCAAATCACACGCGTTAGAATAGACGAAATAGAATAAATAAATAAAAAACAAAATCAATAAACCCAAATAAATAAAGTAAATAATAAACAAATTAACAAACCATTATGACCAAAATATTAGTTAGGCTATAAAAATCAAACCAAAAATCGGACGAAAAAATAGCTATAACAGTTATATAACGATAAAAGAAAGAAAAAATACTACGTTACTTAAAAATCTAAAACCGAAAAGAGTAAATAAAAATATACAGTATAATAAATAAATAATAAAAAAACAAGTAAAATAAATTAATCTAAATTCATCCAAATAAACTAACCGATCCCGATAAATTAACCGTTAGAAAAAAACAATAAATATAATCAATCCAAATAAATACATGAAGTAATAAACAAATTAAAAACTGTTCCCGCCAAAATAATAGTTAGAATAAACTACAATATTCAACCCCAAAATTGAATAAATAGCTTTTATTATCTTCCCAAACCAAAATAAAATTATTAAATAAGCGATATAAACAAATTTTTACTACGTTAATAAAAACACCGATTAAAATAAAAATAAAAAAATAAATATATAAAATAAAAAATAAAAATAAAAAATAAAAATAAAAAATAAAAATAAAAACAAGCAAAATAATTCAAATAAATAAATAAACAAATAAACGACTTCCGGTAAAATAACCGCCAATATAGACTAACCGCAATGCACCACTGACCCGTGTATATAAATAACCGAGAAAAATAACAGCACTCGTGGACTGACGATTGCGTCTAGCATGAAACAGACTGTCGCCTCTAAGTGTTGGCTTCTATGTTCACTTTTGTATTTACACACGCTCTATCTCTGATACTGAGCACTTTATCCCATAAATATAGCACACCTTAAGACTTCATATATATATATATATATATATATATATATATATATATATATATATATATATATAGACATACACATACTTTTCCGAACACGACCTTTTTAAATTCCATATAAAGTTTCTCGGTCAACTGCTGATCGTATATTTCGTGATATTTATTGATCTTGATCCTTACAGCTCGAGATCGCTGTGAACCTAAAAAAAATGATTTCCTTTTCTTCCTTAAGAACCAAAAACTTGAAAAGCCTGAATTGAATTTTACTAAGCACATCTTTGGTTTTGGCAGCAGGTTACAAGTATACAGCACCCAGTGAGAATCAAACTCATTACTGAGTAATATTTGTCAAATGGACTAGCTTGTTAACGTTATATTCCTCAAGTAATTTTTACAGATATGTCCCCCGTAGAAAAAATTCTCAAACATAAGTTTAACGTGATAATTATCAACATCTCGTAAAATATCACATCCATTTCAAAAATGCTTTTCTGCGATATTTTAACCTAAAAGTAAGTAATATTTGTTTTGAATCAAATTAAACTTTAAATCGGATAATCTTTCTCAAATAAAGTTTCAAAAAAGTATATTTTATTTTTGAAACATTTTACATAAAGTAAAATGAAACGTAATATGAAACGTATAAATATGGCTAAAACTTTAGCAATTTAAAAAAACTAATTCCAATCAATTCATTTTGAAATACAGCAAGGTATTTTGCTTATTGGAAAGATTATATTTAATCTATTAGCTTGAAATTAAAACTAAAATTAAAGCTTCGAGAAGGATTTTTCATTTTTAGATCTCACTTTTCTTTGGAGGTACCTACTTTAAATCATCTCGAGATTACTTATAATACTTAATACATTGTAAATACTATGTAAATAACTGTTATAGTACTGTTGGTCTTAAATGTTTTAAAGATTCCTGATTCTATTATTATATTTTAAAATCTCCGTTTTTGTTGTTTTGTTTTTGTTTTTTTTTTAATTTAAATACACGTTTTGTTTTGTTTTGTTTCGTTTTGTTTTTTTTTTTGCTTTTCGCTTGTACTTATTTTCTGGAATGAGGCCTATAGATTTTTCTGCATTTATGATTTATATATAATTTTTAAACGTTAAATTTTGGAAAAAAACAAACAATAAAAAAACAGAGAATCAAGTTTTACTATTTATTTTAAAAAATTAATGTCAATAATGATTTTTGACGAATGATACAATAGAAGTGTCATAGAGTGAGGCCAAGAAGGCAACTTTTGACTTCAGTTTAGATTTCAATTTCAGTGGGAGGCTAAATCTGCCCCGTCCTCTCCTATAGCTCCATGGATGAAACGAACGAAGAAGGGACGATACGAACAATATTCAAACAGCGAATCTTGGCGTGAAACAAATGGCTACGGACTACAGCAGTGTCTCTTCTTAATTCACACAGACTGTAGAAATCGTGGGTACGAACGGTTTTAACTGCATACGAGAATTTATGTAGATTTTTACTTACTTTTCAAATTCAACCGAATTTTTTTTTATATAAATTCAAATTTCATTATATAAATTCAAATTCAACCGATTTTTTTAACGTTTTTTTTTTTTAAATATTTTAACGTTTTTTTATATTTTAACGTTCGATTTTAATCACAAATGTTTAACGATTAGGGAAAAGAAATATCTTACACATGAATATGAATCTATAAAACAATAACAATTTCATCTATAAGAAATTGGATAAATTTCCAATCAGTTTTGTAAATGAAATTTTCAGAAACGTTTTCCTGTAAATGACCTCTTAGTTTGACACAAGGTCACAAATATGGAGCCCCCAGTGACAATCGAACTCGCTGATCAGTAGTAGCAGTCAACTAGGATATCTGAAGCGCACTATGTCATTCGTAAATTGTTGAAAAATTATGTTTCGATTAAATATTTGATAAAATAAGAGAGAAATGCAGATATTTTCATACAATTCTTCAGCCTTCAGGAGATAATTTTTATGAAGGCTTCCAGAGCAACACACTATTTTATCATATTTGGAAGCCTAAAAGTCGGTGGCAAAATATCAGTTGAAAAAGCAACGCTATACATTAATTTTTTTTTTTTTTTTTTGTATGCATTCTAATTTGATCTTCGTAATCTTCGATCAGAAATAGAAGTGATTCCATAACAATTGCAATCCTACTGCTATGACGAGGTGAGTGGTAACCCACACGCGATGAGCAAGTAGTGTCCCAAGAAGACATATGAACGGTCCACCAACAAAGACCTTGAAAAACGTGAGATAAGGCTTCGTTTAATAATTAATGGAATTAAATGTGGAAAAAGAAAGTTAATCAGTATTAAGAAATCGGTTAGGTTGAGGGGTTCAGTTAGGTTGAGGGATTCTCTTAAGGAATCAAACTGAATATTAACTTGGAAATAACTTATTTCGTATGACTGGGCGCGGCTACAATCGCCAAGTCAGGCGAAAAAAAAAGAAAATATAATAAATTTCCTTCCTCCGCCGAAATAAAAATTATCCCCTCTAAATTCCTGAGATTAATTTGTTTACATAAAAACCTATCTATCGGATTGGTGCGGTTTCTTAAGCAGAATAATTTCGGAGAAAGAGCTTTCCAAAATTTCGGTCAAAGCCGACGAACGAGCCATGTGATTCGTTTACGTAAAGACATATTCGCTGGTAGTTTTGTAGGAAGTGTAGTTATGACGCTAATTACATTATTTACACGCGGGCTATTATCCTCGTTTTTACTGTTGTTATCATAACGTTTCGGCTGTTGTTCTCCGGCTTTCATCAGGTGCTTGTCTACCCGGGTAACCTTCAAGGAATTTCAAACTGAACCCTTTATTAATCTACAGGGTTAGATTGTCAAACTGTCCATATCTAGGGATATCTCGTCCAGTTCTTATTTAATACTGCTAAATTATTGAGCTCTCTTTTTCAAGTGAGTCAAAGTACACACTGCCCCACACAGGAATTGAATTCACAATTACTATGCCACCAAATGTATGAAGGAAAAAGAGTAGTTATCAAAGCCTATGGAATGAAGTCAAAAAATACTAGACAGGGAGTTAGACGGCTGAATGTGTTAGAGCATATGCTGAGCTATAAGAAATTCGTCAGTTGGCCTATCATAGAAACAAATGCTATGTGGGAGCTGTTAATAAAGAAAAATAGGGAAATGATGACAAGGGTTCAGTAGCACTCATCAGCGAGCAAATTAAGCTTAATTGTCGCACGGAATTAAAGTGTTGATTCGTAGATTGTTGACATAGTAATTGTGAGTTCAATCCCTGAACATGGACTCATTAGAAACGGAGCGAACAGTAAGTGAATTGTACTAAATAAGAACTTTAGGAGATATCCCTAGATATGGGCAGTGGAACGAGGACTGTCTACCCACGTAGATTAAATAAAGGGTTCAGTTCAAAAATTTCTAAAGATTACTCGGATTGACAAGCATCTGAAGAAGGCCGGAGGGCACAACGGCCGAAAGATAAGGGCAATAATCTATGCGTAAATAATGTAAGTAATGATAACTCTGCATCCCAAACATTTTTTTTTCATAAAAAATAAACTGGAGAAAACATTGAAAAACGTTATTTGATGATATAAATATTAAATTTCTTTCAGAAAATGTCATTTTTCTTCATTCGATTTCGACAATTTAGGTATTCAATTATTCATATTTTTTAACCCCTGTTTCAACCGCTATCGATACGAATTAGGCTAATTTGAAACACCTATGTAACCAACAACTAAAATAAACTACATCTTGTGAAAGTGATCTGGTCTTCTTTGTCATTATTCCAAGACTTCGACCACTCTCGGGAATTTGTTTAGTTTTTGTGGCACATGACTCGCTCGGGCTTGTAACGTTTAAACACTGAGTTTGGGACTTATTCAGATATTATCTAAACACAAGGTCGGTGGAGGGGTCTTCTGTGAAGGACATCGCCTAGTCAGTAACTAGATAACGATTGCGATATTAAATCTGGTACCTTGAATTTCCTATGTAAAGAGAACATTTGTTTTAAAAATTCAGATGCTATGAAAGATTTTGTATTTAGTCGTATAAATAAAATAAATTGATAGTGAAAGCGACAAATTCTTATGAATTTTAATGAAAGTTTGATTTAATCCCCACAGTCAGAAAGCAAAAGAGGAAAATTATTCCTGCAGATATGATCATTAAGTATAAAAAAAAATAAAACTAATTGATTTAGTTAGCGCAGAGCAATTTTCATTCAGAACACGTTAAACGAACAAAGCAAATTAGGTTCGTTTGTTTGTTTATGTTTCTTGTTGCTGTTTTTTCCTTTCTTTTTTTTTTTTAGTTTTGTTTTCGCTTTTTCCAGAAAATGACTTTCGGTGTTACTTTCAATGATTTGGACTGGTTTTGAAAAAAAAAGTGGGGTAAAAAATTAGCAGGTTGATTTTTTTCTTTTTTAGAGTTTTAAAAAATGTGAGTTATGATAAACTTTTATAAACTGACTTTTGCAGGAGTTTCAAAATGTCAACTTGAGTTATAAATATCAGAAGAATATTGAGTAATTTCTTTTTCCTGTAAAATAACTGTTATATTTTGTGGGCAACATTTCCTAACTATGTGATCTTTTTAAGGCAGAGAACTGTTTAATATATAATTTATTGAGACTAGATTATTTGTATGCCATATCGCGCTACTGGGAGTCTGGGGGTGGGGGGCGATTTATCCCCTTGCAGTTTTTACTGGAACTGAGAACTAAAGAAAACTAAATTTATTTTCGTGAACCCAATTCTATGACAATCCTATTGAGCCGAACGGTATCATTTGTCTAAAACCATTAATGCTATTAACTTGCAAAATAAATCAGAAATATTTTGGGGAAAGAAAATGTTCTTTCACTGAAATATTAGCTTCTAAAACCTAAAATATATCTCATAATCGCAAAGTCTATTGGCTTTCATAGAAAATAAGTACAAGCAAAAAGCAAAAAAAAATGTGTATCAAAAATTAATTGTGTATCAAAACTAAAGAAAATGTTTACAATAGGATTATATATATATATATATATATATATATATAGGCAGCATATCTTCATTCAGACATGTTTAATTGAATAATATAGACATATTATGTCTACTTATTTTTATACTGATCATTTCCAGTTGTCTTGATGCAAAGTTAAATTCAAGAAAGACGCCGTAGTTTTTTTTTAACCCAGGTACTTTCGATATTTTCCAGGATTATCTTCAAGGGTAAATTACAAAAACAAACTTATTGCAATTGCGATAGAATCCACATTCTGTTGTGATGGTGATTTTTAAAAACACGCGCGTGCGCGCATTTTTATACGAATTTTAAAATTGTAAATATATCCGTTGTAGTTATGGAATTATTTTGTAAAACAAACGTTTCACTTTATACTGAAACGTTTGTTTTACAAAAAGGGAGCTAACCGGAAATTGATAGAAAAGTAAAATGGCATTAAATGTTTGTTATATCCACTTTAATATGTTGTTGCTATATTTGTAATAGATTTTGTTGAATGTTGGTTGATTTTAATATACAGGACCTCGAGAATTTGAAGTTTTTGTTTATTATTTTAGTATTGTAGTATATTGGTGTTGTCAGCAAGTGTTTTCCTGTATTGTGAAGGTGGACAGGAATGTATTTTAGTTTTTGTGTTTTTAGCGTGTTTTTTCATATGTAGTTGGATCTATGTCTTGCCGGTGTATACATCATTTCTAATTCTAAATTAACATCTTTTGTGTCATTATCTATAAATCATCTTACTCAGTTTTTAATTTTACTTTTAGTTTTCTAATTTTACTTTGATTATTTATCTGTATTTAAAATCCCTTCATTTATGTTTGATATTATTATCATTGTTGTAATTTTCATTTATTATTTGTTTTAAGGACACTTTTATTAGATTAATTTGAAATTAGTTTGATTTGTCCTGTCTTCAATAATGGGCCATATCGGTCAATTTGCTGTATAGCCCGATGTACAAAGTTCCACACTTTAAGGGAAAAATTCTTAGCCGGTCAAACTTTTTAGGCTTACTACTATCTTTTCATTACTTCACTCTTCCCTTCTTTTCCATACCTTCTCTCTATCTCAGTTTTTAAAGAACCTGACCATCCGTCACTTTTCTTCTCCCTCCCCCTTCTCTCTTCTCTTCTATCTTGCTTTCCCTTCCCCCGTCAATCTATATATCAGTCCGGGGTATTGTCTTCATTTACTAAGAGATTTAAGTCTGTAGAGATGTGTATATAAATATTCACGAAATAAATTATAACCGAAATTAATCTTTAAGGTTTTCTTCTTGATTATTATTATTGTAGTCTACATTGAGCTCTCCTTGGATTAATAACCTCCTTGGAATTATCCCTACAAGTCACAAATTGGTAATATATATATAGTCTCCGTTGAGCTCAGAAATGAAACGCTAATTCAAGAGTGTCAGATTTCAATTAACTGAATAATTTTCTATCAAAATATCTGAAAAATTATTCGGTAAATTTATGTAATGCCGACATCAGACAAAAACTATAAAAACAATCATAATTTTCTACATTTAAGTGCACAGCTTATGGCTTATTTCGCTTCTTCGTCTTCTTCTTCTTCGATGTGCCGCGTCCCTTCAGAACATAGGCGATCATGGCTCTCCACAACCCTCTATCCCTTGTGGCCCTTAACAGTATTTCTTCCTTTGCTAAGACTACTGCCTCCCACGCTCCGTTCCGTAACAAGTTAATCAGGTGGGTGGTTCGCTGACTTCCTCTATCTCTCTTGCCCTCTATATGCCCCGTGAGGGTTAAGTTTTCCAAGCCTTCTTTCCTTCCTCATTATGTGTCCAAGGTTCAATTTCAGCTAACCAAGGTCCAATTTCAGCTGTCTTTTCTTGATTTTGAGTTTAAGTGTTCTTTCTGTTGCCAATTTCTTTAAGACTTCCTTATTGTTTACTCGATGGTTAATTCTAAATGTCATTTTTTTCGCCATTTCTTTTAATTAATAATACACTGTGGACGTATTCCCACCAAAGAAAAAAAATTCGAAAGAATATCGATGAAAATAAATGATAGATTGCATTGACGCTTTGACTTCACCGCTATATTATTCGTTGAAAAGCCATTGACCAATTGGCAGCAAACCGAAGTAAGACGTTTTAACATTCAAAATAAAAGAGCCTTAAAATAATCTTTTTATATTTTCCCAAAGGAATGATTCAAAATAAAAATTTGTAAAACAGTCAGGCTTCAGCGATGTTCCGTAATTGAGCTGATCGAGTGAACACATGAAAATTTGGCTTTTTACTGTCTGTATTCTTCCCGAGAATTCTCCTGTGTCACTTCTCGGTGTAGCATAGGTTGACCTCGCCTCGTGAGAAAATTCTCCAGTACCTTCATTCGTTAAATTATCACCTTTGAGAAAGAGTATCTTTGGCATAATATAAACTACGGGGCGAAGTTTCTACTGATACAAGGAACAAAACGAATTTATAAAGTAAAATAAATGCAAAAACAAGAATAAGAAAACATCCTGTTCTGTAAATATAGTTTTTTGCCTGGTTTAGTTTCATTAAAGTAAATATCTTTGGTCTTCTTAACAAAAATGTTTATTCATAGATATATTACAAAGTAGCCCAAAATAGAATGACTTTTAAAATAAAAAAAAATTCTGATCTAAGCAAGAACAAAAAAAAAACTTTTCATTGCAAAGATTTCGTTTCGTTAACTCCGTACCCAATCTTTCTTTGGTCCTACCCTATTTTCTTGATTCACATAACCACCGAAATTTTAGACATTAGACACGTACAGTCTCTATACAATCAATAATTTTAGTGGAATTAAGTTTTCAGTGTTTACCGAAGTAAAGAGATAAACAGACATTTTACTGAAGATGTTCTCCATGATATCTCTTCCCTATCAGTTCTTCCGGTTGTACATGTCTCTATGAATATATGTATACATAAAACGGTCTAAACGAATGCATGAATTTTATGTGCGAGAGATAAGAGTGGAATGTTGTGTCTTCTCCTGTCGCTCGTTCTGTAATGTTTGGTAATTCTATAACTTCCATCAATACTCTCTCTCTCTCTCTCTCTCTCTCTCTCTCTCTCTCTCTCTCTCTCTCTCTCTCTCGCACTCTGTTATAATCACTATTCTAAACAGACATTTAATTTATGCAATTTTCTTCTATGTGCATGTACCTTCAGAATCATGGCTCTCCACAATTTCCTATCCTTCGTAGCTCTAAGCAAGTTTTCCCCTTTATTAACTTTCCCAGTACTTGAATTCTATCCATTTTCACAAGCTCGTTAGGTAAGTTGATATTTACCTCTGCCCATCTGTGATTGTTAATTTCGCCAAGCCTTCTTTCCTTTTTATGAGGCTCAGAAATTTCAACTGTCATTCTTTCTGGTCCGAAGCGCAAGTGTCCTTTTTCGTTCCCATTTTCCTTAAAACTTCCACGTTGCTCATATTTTCCCTCCATATTCTCATCATACTTCTGCAGAACCACGCCTCTGTCGCTTCAAGTCTCGTGTTCATCTGTGATGAAATTGTTCAACATTCACTGCCATATCAAAAAAGGATTGATATTACGTAATAGTTCATCACTCTTCTTTTCTTTGCAATGAAGTTTTTGCTTCAATGCTCGAAATAATTGTGTTATAAATGCCCAATTGGTCCCCCATCAGTTTAGGTTCATCATCAGCTATATACGCCATTTCCTCGGTGCCATAGCTGATTTCTCGTATGTACTTAATTGCGAGATTGTTTGCTGCCTGCTTATGTTGAGGTAAGCCAAATGTGATGATTCCTTGGCCTCCCACGGCTTGCATTTGTCCAGGTCAACTAATGCCTCATTGTAAATGGCATCATTGAACGTGACAATTTCTGCTGTGGTTTGCCTTTGGATCCTTCGTAGGATGTCGTCTGCCATGCTAGAGGCTCACCAAGCCACATGTCATCAACATGATGGAAAATAGCTGACGCAGCTGAATTGGTGCTCTACAGACTGCTGCCTCCTCCAGTTTCTGGTCCCAGTGGGCATGGTCTTCCAGTAGTCCATGTTTGTTTGGCGCAGGCTTCTCTGTAGGTTGCACAAACGTCTCCATTATATCTTCGCGGGTCTGTGAATGATACGGAACCTCTGACAAGCGGCCATTATAGATTTTTATAAAAAAAAAAATTAGCCTAATAGCAAACTGGATGTTAGTTTAACACGTACGCAAAGTTTGATCAAATATTGGTTCACAAGCTTGGGCGGCAACTTCATCCAGACAGACAGAAATTGCCATATAGATTATTTTTTTTTATATTGAAATGTCTTGGCATGAATACAATTTTTAAAATATATACCTAGAAATTAGTAACCATAGAAAATAAAATTAACAATCCACACCTGGGTGAGGATTTAAAATAAAAAATTATTTTCCTTTGTATATGGCAAAATTAAAATAAAAAAAAAAACCTATTCGATATGATGATTTCTCAATAAAATTCCATGACAAATCATATTTGTTATATTATTCTTTTCAGCATTCATCTTATTCCTTTTACAGGCATATCACGTTGAAACACCGGTTCTCGCCCGATCACCGAGGTTAAGAAACGTCGAACCTCGTCAGTACCTAGACGGGTGACACCTTGGGAATACCAGGTGTTGTAAGCTTGGATGTGCGGGTGGTGTAAACGGTATGGAATCGGAAAGCCGAGTTCAAATTTCAGCCAAATCCGTTATATTCACTCATACTCAAATACCATTGAGAAAGGTACGAATCCGCCTCTTCTACTTCCAGCTATTGGTTAATTAGTAGGATTTGTAGCAGTAAATTATTATTATCTCAAAATTCTTACAGTCTAAAAATATTTTTCTGGCCTTAAATAGTCTGAAAAAGTTTGATAAGACATAAAACAAAAATCAATCAAAAAGATCTTTATGGAAAATCTCATTTTGACCACAATCGTGTATAAGTTAATTATGCCTACAAATATAATTAAAGCTGCTTCAGTTTGTGAATTTGCATTTTTGTAACAGAACAAAAAATGTTTGCAGCTGTTAATGACATCGATGTATTTCGTTTCACGGGCACACTTACCTTTGCATGACGGAAAAAAACATTAAAAGTAAATAAAGTGGCAGTTGTCGGTTGGCCAATCCCCCCATTAGGAAACGAAAGTAGATCATATTACACGGTTTTGTATTCGTCTGCTAGCGGAAGCCATTATTAAAAAACAGCTTGTCTGACAGCAATTCGGAAAACAGAACATCTCAAGGGAAATTTCGCTTCCTATAAAGAAAGAAAGAAAGAAAGAAAGAAAGAAAGAAAGAAAGAAATTATCCACCAAAAAAACACAAAAGAAAAATATCTACATTCTCAAAAGGAATCGCCTCAAAGATTTGGAGTGTAGCTGGTTAGTTACGAAAAAAGAAATCTCAACAAACTAAAAACATTTTCATTACTAATAAAAGAACCACTAACAAGAGAATTGACTTGTTCTGAAAAGAAAACAGCCAGCGAAAGGAATTTTAATGCAACCATATGAAATGGGAGAGAGCACAACACACGCAAAGAAATTCTGTAAGATAAAACTTGTTTTTTTACAAACACCAAGTCCACAACCGGGTAGTAAGACTAGAAAGTGGTTCTGATTTAAAAAAGCACACATACATGCATACACGCACACATACACATTGGTTGTCCTCAAGAATATCAACCCGGAACTATCTTTGAAGTTATTTAACCGATGCTTGAAGGGGGAATCCTCCCAAGCCTGTCAAAAGAGTCAAGCGTATGCCCAGTCTTCAAGAACGCGGGCGAGACATCTTCTCCACTTCCACTGTAGATCCATCAGTCTCTTTAGTGTCATCAGAAAGCTTTTTGAGGCTATAATAATCAAGAAGGTCATCGCGCACCTAGATAAGAACAATCTCTTGAGCGACGAGCAAAACGAGTTTCGATCGGCCCAATCCACTGCTGATGTCCTAACTACTATTACTCACAGAATTGGTGAGGCTCTTAACGACAAACACATCTCGAAGACCATAGCATTAGATATTTTGAAAACATTTGACAAGGTGTGGCACAAAGGTTTTCTGCTCAAGCTCTCCGGCTATGGAATCAATTAAAAAAGTTTTTCCTAACAGTTAGGTTTCTGAAGGTAGTTATTTACGCCCAGTCCTCCGGGGCCCTGGCGGTCAACGCAGGCGTCCCCAGGGGTCTGTTCTTGGACCAACCCTCTTTTTGCTTTGCATAAATGATCTACCTAAGCATATACTCAGGTCATTTATGAACATCTATGCAAATGATACGACAATATAGGGGTGCATCTCTAAAACTCTTGATGATCAGAGATTGTCATCCGATCTAGCATTAAATGTTCAGTGGAAGAAAACTGGCTGGTTATATTCAATGCCTTGAAAACCAACCTAGTTTTATTCCATCATCACCGATCTGACCCCGAACTACTGTAGTCTCGATGAATGGATGTCTCTTCGGGGAGGCACCGTGCCTTGAGAGACTATTGAGTCTTAATCTCACACCTGATCTCAAGTAGAACTCGTACATACGATCCATTGTAAAAAATGCTACTACTCCAGTAAGTACCTGACTCCACATGCTATCCTCTACCTTTACAAGAGCCAGATCAGACCTAAAATGGAGTACTGTTGTTATATTTGGGCGGGAGCTGCTCAGTCATCAATCTCCAGTCTCAATAGAGTCCAAAAATCCTTGTGGGTGAAGAATTATTTTTATTTATTTATTTATTTATTCTCTCTCTCTCTCTCTCTCTCTCTCTCTCTCTCTCTCTCTCTCTCTCTCTCTCTCTCTCTCTCCTATCGTTACTTCCATGAAAACTGCTCGAACGAATTACATTCCTTGGCTCCGCCATTTCTGACCTCTTCACGGATAGGACCCAGCATACGATGCTCACACTGTAGTAAACGACCTACATTCCCTCCGTATTCCATTGATGAGAAGTTCCAATCGAACAGCTTCTTCCCGCGAACCACTAATCTGTGGAACAGACTCCCAACAGAATGTTTCCCTGATCACTACAATCTTAACCTGTTCAAGTTTAGGGTTAACCGTTATCTTCCTCTCATATCCGCATAAACTGTCCCTTAATGTAACCGTCTATCTTCGGGCCTTGTACAGGGTGAACCTTACTGTAAAAAAAAAAGGGAGAAAAAAGTAGGTTCATCGGATGAAACAGATAAAGAGAAAGTGGGGGGGATATAAAGCACGCGATTTAATGCGTCAATGAAATAAATGAAGTAAAATAAGGAATTCATCTTAATTTGTGGTAAATTCATAATAAGACTAACGTAAAAGGTATTTTGAATAATGTTGACAACTATTCGAATCCTTTCCGAGAAGCAAGTAAACGAGCAATTTCAGATCGATATCATATGCCTCGCCATGAAACCATGTTTACCATGTTAGCCTCTCCTATCTACCTACCTTTGTACTGGGCTCGATGTTCACTAGATTTACTACACTTGTGGAAATGGTCTCTACTTTTTTATGCTGTCCCTTCAAGCTATAGGTGATCATGGCTCTCCACAGATTGCTTTTCTTTTTATTATCTGTGAATTGCCATGCCTTATTGGGAAAGATAGTAGAGTGGTTTCATGTTGCCTTCTCCACAGTTTGGATGTCAACATTTTTCCTTCTCTTAGACTCATTGCCTAAGAGAAGGAAAAATTCTGAATTCTAAACCGTGGAAAAGGCAACGAGAAAACACTGCATCTTTTCTAATGAGGCTGAAGGAAGCAGTGGGCCACCTACATGACATGCTTGTGAGAATGAATAGCGGAACAAGGAGGGCAAAAAGACAACAGATAGTGAGAGCTAAAAGGGAAGTTGCGGAGAACCATGATCACCAACATACTGAATGGACACGTTATATAGAAGCAGAACTGTCACCCAAGGTTAAAAAGTCTACCCTGTTATTTGATCTATACTTTTGTGGGGGAGGGGAGACGAATTTATGTCAAAAGTGAAAGCAACAGCCTAGCACGGAATTTGAACTCGGCTTGCTAATTACATTTTCCGTGTCGATATCCATTACGCCACCTGCATACCATGCAATTATTAAACTTAGTAAATAACAACAGACCTGCTTGATGTGGAGATAATTGCTACCTTTCGGCGCCAGTGAAAAAATGTTCCAGCCCGGATTTTTTAAAAAAGCAAAAATTTTGATTGTTGAATTTCAAAGCAGAATTTGGATATTGACGCAACATAGTATTTCTCCAATCATTTTTCTTCGTTTAATTTTCCGCTGTAGTAAGCATATTTTAGTAAATATCAATATTAACGTCTCGTTTGCAAATCTCATTTTGCCCGAAAGATCTAACATTTTGTGGCATGCACGAGACTTGTTAGCTTACAACCTAAAAAAATAAAAATCTTTTTCAACAAAGGCAAAAAGGTGGCCTTTATATATGCTATACATCTATAGATATTTGTTCATAGCAAATGAATTCGTTTGAATGGATTAAAATCCAAAGGCACGTTGGAATAGCGAAAGACGCCTTTCAAAAACTAAATAAGACATTAATCAACGAGAAAATTTAATTGAAAACAAATAGGGCTGATCTGCTATGTAATATAAATGCCTCTTTTATGGCAGCGAATACTGGGGAATTTTTTTTTACAAATGAAGATGGCAACAGAAATGTAGCTCTACAGAAGGATGCTGAGCATACTATAGACAGAACATGTGAGCAGCGACAAAATTTTAAGGAAAATGTGAATGAGGACACTTGCACTTAGAATCAGAAAGAGACAATTGCAATTTCCAGAACACATGATAAGGAAAGTAGGCTTGTAGAATTTAACACTCACATAACATATTCAAGGCAAGAGTTAAACATCAAATAACCTAACAAACAATAAATGGATGGCAGAACATGGACAGGGATATTAAGGGGACATTACTTAGCGCTCCAAAGGATAGGGAGTTTTAGAGAGCTATGATTACCCACGTCCTGAAAGGACACGGCCCAAAGAAAGAAACTTTCCGATTCTCGTTACACACAGAATCGTCGGGTTTAAAACTATTCTTAATCAGTTATATCCTGGAATGAATCTTCCTACGAGAGCAATGGTTTTTAAGCAACCTTGAACAGTTATTAATGTACAACTGAATCGTCATTGAGAAATGAAAATTAGCCCCCACTTGTTGATCTATATCGTTAAACAAACAATTTAAAATGTAGAAATAACTGACGAAATGAAAGTTACATTCTTCGTTTCGATGGCAACAGTAAGAATAAATCAGAAATCTACTCCTCTCATAACGCTATCCTAATCGCCTTTATAATGTGTCAGAATGACCCTTCTCAATTAATTGGCTGAAACAGGCTGAACGACTGCTTATTCGCCCCCGTCTGAGTACGCAGATGTCTCACATAGGGTGTTCTGGGTGGGGTCTGTAATCAAAATCTTTTCAATGATGCTTGCCCTTCGCTTTTTGGTTGTCTCTCAAATCATTACAAAATCTTTCGTCATAAAACCACAATATTTTTAAATATGAATATATTGTTAGAGTATTTTCCCGAGTGTTATCCCCTGAGAGATGAGGGGCCCTGCTGTTTATAACTCCGAAACGGGTGGGCCACCTACTTGCCATCACTATTTAATCAAGAAGGGTGTGGATAATCTGATTCTAATCTTCTACAAAGGAAAGGCTATAAAAAATATTTTATTTTAGCTAATCATCGTAGTAAGATATTTATTGTAAAAATTACTAGTTTGGAACATTTGATGGTATGCATTAAGTGGTTTTAGTACTGTGCTCTGATAATTGGTCCCGTCGTATAGAAACTACACTGTTGTGAATCGAATCATAAAACTGTCATTTTTCATTGTTTTTGTTTTGTTTTGTGTTTTTCATTTTTTTTTTTTCAGAACATATATGCAGTTCGCTTTTTAATCTAATGGAAATATTTAATCTAATGAAATATAATTTCATCACAAATCATTAAAGCCTTAGAGCCATTAAAATAATGTTGGTTTCTGTAGGCTATTGTAAAGAAGAGAATTAAACAACCCTTCTTATGGTATCTACTCAACGTCATAGTTTTTCTGCTTAGAAAAAATTGACTTATCTTTCCTTTTATAAAAGCTTTATCTTTATATTGCTTACATTCGAATGAAAACGTATGGATTTATTGATATATCTAATAAGTCCATTAAGCAACATTGATGTTAGAACAATACATAAATATACCGAATAAATACGCAGACATTGTTGTGCTATTCGGCTAACGGAGTGTGGGATGCAGGAACTGATAGGGTGGTGAGAGATATAAGCTTTCAAATTATATCCCAAAAGGGGTGGAAATTTTTTAAGCATTCCTTCCAAGTGACCATAATCTAGACTCGCTTCGAAAGCCCAATTTTTGAGTAGCAGCACCAGGTGAACAAGAACTTAGAATTTCTGGTGTAGTAGGCACCTGTCGTCCATTCCAACTTGAACGAAGCTCCTAAATTAAAGGTATGGGTTAGATTTTAGAGTGTAAGATTGACGTTAAAGTTAAGGTTACGGTTGGGATTACAGTCAGTCTTATGTTTGGGGGTTAGTGTGAGGGTTAGGGTTAAGGTTAGGTTTAAGTTTTGGGTTAGAGTTATGCTTAGTGTTATGGTTAGAATTGTTTCATGCTTAGAATTAGCGTTGTAATTAGGTTTAAAATGTTAGGGTTAGTGTTTTGGTTTGAATTAATGTTTATAGATGACTTAAGTTATAGTTAGTCTGAAAATGTTTAGGTTATTGTTAGAATTAGATTTTTTATTAGTGTTATGATTATGCTTAACTTTATGGTTAGTGTTAAGGTTCAGATCATGATTATTGTTATGGTTAGGTTTAGGATTATATGTCAAGATGAAGTTAATGTTAGTGCTAGTAAAAACATTATGGTCAGAGTTAGGCATCTGGTTAGGTTTATGTTTGGGGCTATGGTTAAGATTGTTTTTGATAGGGATTAGGCTTAGAATTATGATTATCGTTAGATTTATGGTTAATTTTAGGTTGTCCTTTGATTATAGCTGGGGTTGGTTTTGTGGTTAGGATTATGGTTAGGCTTAGGGTTATATTTCGAGATGAAGGCAGACTGTCAGCAGGATCCTGTGTAAACTGCTCATGGTGACTCTCTGATTGTGTAGCGTGTGTTCTGTCGGAGTTCGCAAGATCCACTAGTGAAACTGGGGTCTGTCTTCACAAGTGTGATATGCACATATCTTGTTGCACACCATTTGTACTCCCCTATGTCCTCCATGTTTCCCAGTAGTGACGGTTTATTCCAGAAAGATAACACAGTCCCCATCATACGCGCGGGTGACTGCCCGCTAACTTCATTGAACACACGCGCTGTCCTTGTACAGGACATATTGTAAACCTCATTAAATTCTTTGCAGCTATATCCAACAAACACGTTTAATTCATGAACAGCTCGGGGGATATATAACTACGTAACAACTCCAGCATCTCGTATACTCAAGCCACGTTGCGTAGCCGCCGTTATTATTACATTACATGCTATCTCTAATTACTGGCCTTCAGTTTAATATCAAATTAATTTGCACGAAATATCTTGTGACATCGCCAAAATAGACCACATTTTTATGTATATTCATGATGAGATTGCGTCATAAGGAATAATGTGCTGTTCCTGTTAAATAAAATAAATTGTACGTGCGTAAGAACAGATGCCACATCACGTGCTCCGAAACCCATTATAGTTGTAGGTGTACTACATGTACAGCAGTCTATAACAGCAGACAAAGGCCCCATCCCTATTTCAGGTTCGTTTTGAACTTAGTTTTCCTTCTCGAAACCGGATGTCCCAGTCTACCTTGGAGTAAGATGAATGATGAATTAATTCTTTTTCCAAGAAGAGAACGAAATAGAATTGATCGGAAATTGAACTCAGTATGCCGACTTCTCTATCAATGCCTCCATAAGAAGTAGATTTAGTTTGTTTGGTTTGGTTTGGTTTGTTTTATGGCATATCAATCTCAATGGGTTATTTAATACCAACAAGATTTTATTGTTGGTAATATTTTTTTTCAAAACAGTATTTCTGGTAATATTTTCCAAAAATGTAATGCTGGTAATAAAACTTATTTTTACGCGTTTTAACCCCAGTTTGAGAGTTAACTATTTGCCCATAGCTGCTATTTGCTAACACCCCGGGTTAGAGTGGACCTGGGAACACCAGCAAGTGATTCCACGCTTCTCAAAACCTCCTGATCAGAGGCCTTGCTGTCGGATGTAGTTTATCGTCATACCTAGGACGGATATTCAGTTTACTGTTCAATATTGTGAATTTATAAATATATTTTTAACTATCTAAAAATTGTTTTTGTTGTTGTTATTGTTTTTTGTTGTTGTTGTTTTTGCATATCGCTACACAATGAGAGGTAAACTAAAATTGTTAACTTTGCTACTGAAATTGTTTCAAATCTTGCAAAATATAAAAATAAATGTTAATTGTTGAAAACTTTTCGGACATTCGACTGTTTTTGTTTCTCTTTTATAATTTTTACTTATTGAGAATTATATATATATATATATATTTATATAATTTATTTTATAAAATACATAATTGTAAATGGCCATGTCTAATGTAACAAAATAAAAGTTTCATCTAGGAATCACTGATTTTACCAAGAGGTGGAACAATGGCACGGTGGAATAACGGCTCGGTTTGAGGAATCGGAGACCCGAGTTCGAATTCCAGTGAAATCCATTACGTGCTAATACCCTTGGGAATGGTATAAATCCTCTTCTTCTCCCCCCGGCTATGGGCAAATAGACAGACCGGATGGCAACTGGTCTACCACAGAAAGAAATGGCAACTTACTGTGGGAAAAAAATCTGCCTCGTCAGTCATGCATTGAAAGATACGTGATCGCCTAAGCGTGTATCACGCATGGCACATAAATGACTGATTTTACCAAACGGACAAATAGGACTTTTAGCTGAGTTTTCCTTTTTTCTGAAACAGAACATCAACAAGAATTAACAACAATCAACCTCTCTAATTATGCAATATAACCCAACTTTTGTTTTGTGCGTGTTTTTTGTTTTTATTTTGTTTTGTTTTTTTTTGTTTTTTGTGGTCATTAACTGCTAGGTAACCTTGATACATTTGGAAAGGATATTAGAATAATCCAGACCGCCTGTATATGGATAGAAAATGATTTCAATAAATATTTACTGAAATCATTTTTCTATCCATGTGCAGGCGATCTGGATTATTCTAATATCCTTTCCAAATGTATTTTATTGTTGTTAATATTTTCCCTTTCTATTCTTGTATATACAAGAATAGAAAGAAGTGTAAAACAAGGATGTGTCTTCTCGCCGTTCTTATTCAACCTATACAATGAGTGGATTCTGAGTGAATTAGAAGTCCTACCAGAATTCATTATTAGCTGCCATAATCTTAACAAAATAAGATATGCGGATAACACAGTGTTGATAGCAGATACGGAAAGGAATCTAAAATAACTACAGAGGCAGTGAAAGAAGGCGAGAAGAAATATCATTCTAATAATACAGAATAGCATGGTTGTTAGCAAAAAGAACAGCCGAACATGCAAATTACGAATTGGAGAAAACGAAATCAAACAAACGCAACAATTTAAATATCTGGGAAGTGTTTTTAACAGAGGACAGAAATCCGAAGACGAATTGAGATAGTGAAGATGCCTTCCAAAAGCTAAGCAAAGTATTAAAAAAACAAGAAAATCTCGTTAGAAACAAAAGAGTACTAAACTGTTACGTAATAGCAGTCCCCTTATAAAGCAGTGAATGCTGGACAAATAAAGAACAAATAAAGAAGAGACTTGAAGCAACAGAAATGTTCTACAGGAGGATGCTGAGAATACCATAGACCGAACATGTGAGCAACGACAAAGTTTTAGAGAAAATGGAAACAAAACTAAAAGGGACCCTTATACTTAAGACTAAAAAGAGAAATTTCTAAGGCATATAATGCGGAAAGAGGGGGATGCAGAATTTGATACTCACAAGACAAATTGAAGGCAAGAGGAACAGAGGAAATCAACTAGTAAACTGGCTAGCGAGCTTGAGAAAATGGTTGGCAGAAAAAGATTTAGGAGAGATAGCAAAAAGACCAAATTTATTAAGAGGTACAAATGGCAGGATATTGTGGCGAGCCATGATCACCTACGTCCTGAAGGAACGCGGTAAATTGCATATTCAAAAGAGAAGTATGGGAATATTTTGTCATTTTAACCTCTGATTTTTAGCTAAATTAATATTTCGCTAGTTTTGTTCAAGGAAACTACACTAAGTGATTAAAATGACTTCTACCAATGTGATTTCATGCTCATTTATAATTTTATATAAAGGTGATTACAAACAATTACATTACAGTGAAATAAACACACGATCTTGCAAAGCTTAGAATGTAAGGGAGACAATTAACAAAAAGTTACCTCCCATGGAAAACGTTGCTACTGTTTTGAATTTTGATAAGAAATAAAATACATAGCATATTACAGGGTTTTATTTTAATACAACTGTTTAAACGTCGCCTAAAGGAGTGATGCTTCCCATGTCTATGGAAGGTGCCAACCGTATGCCTACTTTTAAAAAATACAAATGAGTGCTCATCCTCCTCGCAATATCAATACAATATTAGCTTACTTCTTTTTTTTTTAGTCATGTATCATCAGCAAAAACTCTTCGAGGCTATATAATCATCTAAAATATTGTAGAAGACCTCAACAGAAACAACCTTCCTAGCTATAACCAGTATGGATTTCGCTCTGTTAGGTATAGTGCTGTTTTCCTGCGAATGCTAACAGAATCAGTGAGGTACTAGACAATAAATAAATTTATCACAAGGATGATTGTCATAGATATATCAAAAGGCTTTTTTGACTAGATGTGGCATCAGGGATTGCTACACAAACTCCAACTATGGACTCTCTGGAAGAATTTTCTAAATTATCAAGTCCTTTCAAAAGAGTCAAGAGCTAGTTATAGGAAACCTATGAGATCAATGCATGTGTAATCTTATAACAGGAGTGAGCTATGGAAGGAAGATTTATTCTCCTATTTGTATGTCTTCCATTATGGGCATTATTATATCCATAATATAATAACAACGTAATTCATGAATAGAACGGAATTACTGAAAAGAAAAGGAATGACAAACATGCTATGTTCTCAGACAATTTCATATCACTAAAACATACACAAATATATATATATGTATATATATATTCATAGTATGTATATATATATATATATATATATATATATATATATATATATATTCATAGTATGTATATATATATATATATATATATATATATAAGGTTGGTGCAAAAATAATATCGTTTTCTCACATAGTAACATATGTGAGAAAACGACATTATTTTTGCACCAACCTAATATATTCATATTAGGTTGGTGCAAAAATAATGACGTAATAATGTCGTTTTTTGACGTATTTTTTAACGTCAAAAAACGACATTATTACGTCATTATAATAAAATATATATATATATATATATATATATATATATATATATATATATATATATATATATATTATGAAATGGACAAAGTCCAACAATTATTTTAAGACATTTTTATGTTTGTATGTTCTTTTTATAGATACAAATATTTAAGTAAATGCTCTGTTTATAATAAACAGCATTAAACAACATTTACTGGCCTGAATGTCCGAGAAATTTTCACAGAAAATGACTGGTAAATGTTGTTTAATACCGTTTATTATAAACAGAGCATTTACTTAAATATTTTATCTATAAATAGAATGTATAAACATAAAATGTCTTAATATATATATATATATATATATATATATATATATATATATACATGTGCCCCACACAGAGAATAATATATCATATATATCTACACAGCAAAGTAAAATGTAAGCAGAAACAAAAAGAAAGGGTATTACATATAATATGGAGATACTCCTGTGTCTGGAGAAACCATGTTTAGGACTCCAGAATCAAAATCATCTATGTCCCAGGTAAGGACGTATACCAAGACTGCAAAACAGCAAATTGAGGAATACAAGCTGGAATATCATTCTGTATCTGGGAAAAATATATACTTAAAGGGGTAGGGGAATGGCACCATGGACTTGTAAACAGCTAGAGAGACTGATTTACCCTCTGCCCAGGCCATAGGGAACTTGGGTTAAAAGAAATAAACCTTTCAGTTTTGCTGATACAAAACAAACTGAATTTGACTGCCGCTTTATTCACTGCATAGAGTGATAGCACTAAGTGGTCCATCACATAACCTAGAAAACCATATCTCCACCAAAGAAAGATAAGTGATTTCTGTATCTCTACATTCTTTCTGCTTTTATATTAATGATCTGCCTAAGAACATACTAATATCTTTAGTTAATATCAATGCAGATAATACAAGTTTATAGCTACACCTCCAAAAATCTGGATGATCTAAATCTGGCAGCTGATATCTTCTTTGACCTAGCTATGGTAGCTCAATGTTAGAACTGGCTTGTAAAATTCAATACATTCAAAACCAAACTAGTAATGTTTCACCATCACCAAGCAGACTCTGAACTTTCACCTATCATTATGGATGGTTGCTTTCTTAATGAGGTTCTCTTGCTTTGAATACCTATTGGGACTCAAGCTCTCTCCAGACCTCAAGTGGAACTCATATACACATTCCATCACTAAAGATGCTGGAAAAATTGTCAGTTCTTTGCATCAGTCCAGTAAGTATCTAGCTCCTACTATTCTCTATCTTTACAAGAGCCAGATCAGACCAAAAATGAAGTATTACTGCCATATTTGAGCTGGGGCTGCCCAGTCCTGACTTACCTGTTTTAACAGAGTTCAAAAGTGTTTACATGGCATTGTAAATGACAAATTAATTTCCATGCTACAATCCATTTCTAACAGATGAAATGTCACAAGCCTTTCCCAACTCAATCACTATTTCCATGACAAAGGTACTGATGAGCTACAGTCCTTCATTCCACCAATCCTGACCTTCACAGCTAAGATGCAGCATGACATGTACATTTGGATGAATCATCCACATTCCCTTGTATTCTATTAGTAAGAAGGAAGTTCTACTCAGACAGCAACTTCCCAAGAAATGTTACTTTGTGGAACAGACACCAACGAGGATTTTTCTCCTGATCATTACAATCTTAACCTCTTCAAGTCTAGGATTATCCATTATCTCTCCTAGATAAGCTTATAAAATGCAATTCTTACCGCCTCTTCTTATGCTCATAGAACAACATTATTCAGTAATGCTTTACTTAAAATGGTTCTGAAGCTTTGCATTGGATAAATTGGTAAAAAAATTGTAAATTCTTAAACATGATTTAAAAGCAGATTGTCTTGCAAAAATATAACTGATAATATTGTTGGCAATCTTTAGTTAAAATATTTAAATTAGCATTAAAATATTATTGATTTGTTACTTTAAATACATTTAAATTTATTCTAAAGACTAGTCACAACTTCTAACTTTTTTTTTTGTGCGGGCACTACTTAAATAGATTGGTTCACTCATAAAAAATTGGAGGAATTTGGACAGAGAATAATTTTTATCGATAAGCTTTCTTTAGACCTTCCTTAGACTGTAGCACTTCTCAGAATAAAAAAAATATTCATTTGATATTGATTTAGAAGTGACGTCCTGTTTATAATATGCATATCAAATTGACCTATGACTTTTACAGAATTATTGTCTCAGCAGTTAAACATACAAAAACAGACATTTTTGAGGTGGGATTACAAAAAGACTTCTGTTAAATAACCTACAAACAGATATATCCATTTTTAGGTAAAGAACAAAAACTAACAAAATTATGTATCCATTTATTACTAATGTAAAATAAATAATTATGAACCTCAAATGATTATGTATATGATTTTAAAAAAATTGCCATACAAAAAACATTTTTAAGAAAAAACTGTTTAAAAAAGGCTTTAAAACATTTTTAAACAGTTTTTAAAGGTTAAAAAATTCAGAAAATTTTAATATGCAGATATCAATGGTATTAACACATTTTCACACTTGACAATTTTAAATAACAGCTAAGTTATTTAGCCTAAGTCAATAACTCCATAAAAGCCAGGAATCAATTTCACACTGTATCGATATTATAAACAGGATGCCACTTCTAAATCAATAAAAAATCAATATTTTCTGACTGACAAGTGTTGCAACCTAAGGAAGTTCTAAAGAATTCTAATCTACAAAAATTATTTCCTCCGAAAATTTTCACTATTTTTTATGAGTGGACAAGTCTATTTAAGTAGTCCTTTTGTTTTCTACATTGCGTTATTTGGTGATAGACACAAGTCTTTCAAAGAACATTAAGTAATTCACAAAGGGAAAAAGAAGAAAATGCTAACATGCTTATATTACTTCTTTGGTTCTTAGTTTTAGGGTTACTATTCTTCATTAAATCAGACACATATTCAAATGTCTCTTAAATGATTTTGTCATTGTCTCTATAATTTTTGTTTAGTTAATCATGTGAATATGCTATTAACAGCATTCTGTACAAAATAAAATTACTCCACTACATTAAACAGAAAAAAGACACATTTAGATTCTTACTCATTTTACTCTATTACCAAGAGTAATTAAAGGTATTTTTTTTCAACTTTCTTAAATTCAACTCCAAATTTTAAAATTAGTGCTTGAATCCTTCAAGTTATTACATGAAAGTGTAGATGTACAAGAGATCAGACACATGCTTGTGTAAAGCATTTTTTGGAATACACAATTTCTTTCAATTTTTTTTAGTTCCAATTAAAAATCTCCAAATTTTAAATATTCTGTTCAGTTATAACGAGACCGATTTAATAAATTCACATAGACCATATCATTATTGACTGTATTTTTATTTGTTAAAATTAGCTGTTATCAATTGTGCTTGATCAAATTTTGTTTCATATTGCAGATGGAATGTAATGATTATTCACTATTTAGATAAAATATACAAAATACGAAATAGATAGTTTACAAAAGATGACAAAGGAAGAAAATGTAAAAAAAAGTATTTCTTTTCAGCTTGAAGTGATCAAGCTGAATTCCATTTAATAATTTTTAGACCACAGCTATAAATGGTGCAAACCACATTTTTTTCAAAATTACATTATATTTTTTCCTGAGTTTGGCAATGGGGATAAGGGGAAACAACTATAGTCATAAATTTGCGATAGTGCAGACATTTTTCCCGCAAAAGTGATATTAAATCCAATAAATTGCTTGATACATTTAAACATCTTCACATAAAGATGTAACGCATCACAAAGCCTGATTTCATAATAAATAGTAGCAATCACAAAAAATAGAAACTGAACAGAACAAAAGTTTACGAAAGAGTTCCTAAATCAAGGGAAATAATCTAAATATTAATTAATTTAAAACATTTCTTTATAAATAAAATATTATAATTTTTCATTATTTATTTTATGTTAATTTTAATTTAATGTATTTCAAAAATAATTTTTAATTAATCTTCAACAATTTAAAATCCAAAAATTAATTTTTACTTCGAATTGCCGAAGTTTCGTAGAAAAACTGTCAGGAGTAGACAATTCCCTAAAGAATTTGTTACGATCAAAATGGCAACAAAGAAAACTCCTGGTGAAATTTTATTTACTACTGATGCTTCTGGACAATTATGGAATGTATGTGTCTGGGATTTCAATCTGGGAACAGTTTTGCAAACTTATAAAGGTGGAAGTACAGCTTACCGATGCTTAGACTTGATTGCTGGTGAGTATCTTGTGGCCGCAAGTAATACACGTCCTTTGTTGAATGTGTGGTCACTTCGGCGTAAAGAACAAATGCAAAGTAGAATAATATTTCCGCAGAAGGTTTCAGCTTTGGCTCTCTCAAAAGATGGCCATTATTGTGTAGCTGGAATAGAAGAAAAACTGTACGTATGGCAAGTCAATTCGGGCGAGCTACTTGCCATAATACAAAGACATTACCAGACTGTGGTGTGTATAAAATTTATCGACAACATGACTTTCGTGAGTGCAGCTGAAGACAATTTGGTTATTGTTTGGTCTATACCAAATGTCGTTTCTATTTGGAAAGATTCTTATTCGACTTCGGAACCTGATTTTGTATGGAATAACCACTCCTTACCGATTACAGATATTCATGTCAGTGCTGGTGGAATACGCGCACGTGTTGTTACTTCGTCTTTGGACCAGACTTGTAAAATGTGGGATGTAAGTACCGGTCAGCTGCTATGTAATTTTGTCTTCCCAGTCAGCATTACATCGGTTGTTATGGATACAGGAGAAAGCTGGTTGTTTGCCGGTGGCAAAAATGGTCATATTTATGCTGTGGATTTGTTCGAAGATACAACAAATCGCGAAAGGCATGTTGCTTACAACACTGGGGTGATCAAGAGAGGAAGTGGATTTTATGGACACGATCAGCAAATAACTTGCTTGGTCATATCAAGAGACTGTGAAAGACTTGTGTCTGGCTCGAATGATTGCAATGTTAAAATCTGGGATGTAAATAGTGGTCAATGTCTCCGAACTCTTCCCCACAAAGGACCTGTTACTAATGTTATAATTACTGGTATACCCCCTTCAATGGTTGATAAGAATTCCAAACAGAGTTGGCCGCTTGGAAATTTTCAGTTGACCATGTCGTCAGATAACAAAACAGAGAACACGTCAAGAAGTGTAATTTTCAACAAAGTTCAGAACGTGGACTTTCCTGTTAATGATCTTGAACACGGAACTTTGCTCATGGTTCGCAACAGAAGCATGAAAAATAAAACTTACAGCCAATCCAACTTGAATAACGACCAAAGTGAAATAAATGAATTAGATAAATCAGAAATCATCCAGAAACTAAAAAGAGAATTAAAACAAGTGAAAGCAGTTAATGAAAAATTGTTTGCATTTACGACGCTCAGATGCTCTGAAATTAAACAAACATAAACAAATAATTTAGTTGTTGTTTTTTTTTTATTACTCTATATTTCATCTTATAACCTCCTTATTTTTTTATTACTCTCTTTATATTTCATCTTATAACCTCCTTATTTATCACACAAACTCTACGACCCAGTAGCAAAATAAAGATAACACAAAGAATCGAGAAATAGGTGACAAAAATCACTACAAATGTTTTGCTTTAAACAACAGTAACACTTAGTCTAAAAAACACGCTACTAAGTGAATGCAAATTCGAATTTTATATCTCTTTTTTTCTGATTTTGTGTTGTTTGCTCGGGCATTTGAAGAGTTTATCGACCCAGTGTTGTGATCAGATAACAAGATGAAATGAAATAAAGCTGGTAATTATTTTAAAAAAAAAAAGATGAAAATGTAAATGATTCTAAAAATTTAAAACAAAAAACTATTTTCATTTGATTTTCAATAAATTTTCATTATTAAATTTCATCAATATAGTAACCTCATTAATGTCATGAACATTGTATGAAGTCAAAAGGTATTTGTCAACTTTTTAATTTTCTGTGAATATTGTCAGCAGACAATGAAAATAAAAGTGTTCCATTATTTCTCAATTTTGTTTTTATATTCTGATTTCCTTTTCTGTAAGAAAAAAAATCTTTTAAAAAAAAAACTAACTGGTGCTACCATAATTCATGCTACTTTTGTTTTTACTTTAACAGTCACTTGCTGAGATTAAAAAAAAAAAAAAAGAAAGAAAAACGCATAGCATGATGAAAAAGACGCCAAAATTGATGAAAACAAAATTTTATCGTCTAAAAAATATTTGTTATTATTAAAAGGAAAGACCAAAGTTTTTTTAATAATTTTTCCTTAACATTCTCTAAATTTTGATTAAAAAAAACCTTGTTTCTGTTTGTTTGTATCACTGGAACTAACATATACAATTTTTAGCACTTTTTTTTTTGTATGTTTTTTTTGCATTAATTTAGAAAATCTTGCAAAAATAAAAATAATTGTCGGATGTTAAAACTTTCAGAAATTATTCACGGATGATCGAAATTATTATAAATGAGTTTTTTTTTTTTGTTTTTTTTTATTAGTCATGGGAGAAATTTTTATATATATATATATATATATATATATATATATATATATTACAACCACCCCCCACCCCATAACTAATTTTATGAAAACTCTAAAAATTCGATCGAATACAGTTTAGTGGTTACAATAGTTTAAAAGCACAAGGCTTTGAGGAATGCAAATAATATTTTTTTAATTGGACCCCCTCCTGACAATCAGCTTTGAATTGTAACATACAAAACTCAATAAAACAAAGATATTATTTAATTTCAAATGCTTTTATTTGCTTTTAGTTGTTTTTATGAATTTTGACAATATTTTCTGAAAGCAAATAATTTTTTCAATGAAAAATGAATTTTTAATACAATTATTTGTTATTTTAACTGTAATAGATTTTTACATTTAAGTTAAAATATTATAAAATTAGTTAAAAGTCGCATCCACTTTTGTAAATGTCCTTATGAGATAGATCTTTTTTACCATATTGTAAAATGTATCATTTTGACTAATCAGAAGATCCGCAGTAACTACGAAATGTAATTTTGTGTTTATAATTGGGCTGTAATTATAAAGTACAAAAGACCAACCAGAATACAATTAAGTTGCGTTATTTGAGTTAAGCATTGTTCTCTGCTGTTAAGGCCTTTACTTTTGCAAAACATGTGTGAAGAAGTTAATTTGATTTTTCAATTTCAACTGAGAAGTGTACCTACACGTATCAGTAGCATCTTATGAAATTTATATGATCTTATTTTATATTAATTTCAGTTATGACATTTTTCCATAAATGAAATATCAAAATTAATAATAAAATGAATGGAAATACAAATAACACAGTAAAATGTAATAAATGTGTATTATAGTATTTTATGTACACTTCTGATAAAATTTCATAAGAAAGGTACCTATAAATTAATTAGATACCTTTCTTATGAAATTTAATCTCACTCTTAACAGTCTTGTTTTAATTTCTTTATAATATATTTTCCATAAAGGATCGTAAACGTAAAGGTGAAAGCTAAGTACAAAAAAAAAATTAGAATGCTGAAAGTTTTCCTTAAAAATAACAAAGTAAATAATTTGTTCACTTAAATCTAAATAATTTCACTTCTCTCCTTCCATAGAACAAATTATCCTCATGTAATCTGTCAATACATCATTCGTCGCCTGTCAAGTGACACAAAATGTTATGACCTGCTTTGTTTAACTTTCAAAATACACCTTTTTGGCGTTTTTTTTTTTTTTTTTTTTTTTTTTTGCTGGTTTCAAAATAATTTAAATAAACATTATAATATCTGATTTTCTTAAAATAAGTTTTGAAAAAATGATAATTGATTTTTAAAAGAATTTCAAACTGAGATTTTCATTTTTTTATAAAATGGTAAAAAAATGGCTGACATGATTATCTGTCAATTTTGCTGATTCAAAAAAAAAAAACGATTTTTAATGAAAATTTCAGACGTGCTTGGAACGATTAAAAAATGTAAAAAAATACCCCCAAAATACTTTGATCTTTCCTCTTAATAATAACATAAACATTTAGACGATAAAATTTTGTTTTCAAGTTTGGCATCTTTTTCATCATGCTATGCTCTTTTTTAGCGAATTCATGGAGGTACCTAGCTTAACTCCATTTTAGTAATACCTTTTGAGATATGTGTAGAGGTCAATGCAGGCACCCCCCAGGGGTCACTCCTTTGACTAACCCTGTTTTTGATCTACATAAATGATCTGCTTAAGAATATACTCAGATCATTTGTAAACATCTATGCTGATGATATATGGGTGCACATCTAAAACTCTCTATAGTCAGAGATTGGCAACTGATCTCTATTCCGATCTTGCACAAACTACCCTATAGGGTAAAAGCTGTCTGGTTATATTCAATGTCTTGAAGACCAAGCTAGTTACATTCCATCATTGCTGGTCTGACCCCAAACTACCACCAATCAGGATGAACAGAGATCCTCTTGGGGAAGCACCATGCATTGAAAGACTCACACCCAACCTAAAGTAGAACTTGTACATATGATCTATTGCTAAGGATGCAGGTAAAATGGTCAGCTCTCTGTACCACTCCAGTAAGTACCTGACTCCTCCTGCTATTCTTTACCTTTACAAAAGCCAGATCAGACCAAAAATGGAGTACTGTTGTCATATATGGGCAGCAGCTGCCCAGACTTCACTTTCCAACCTTGATAGAGTTCAAAAACATCTCCAAGCCCGTATGAGTGACAAATTATTCTCCACCCTTCAAAATCTCTCCCACAAGTGGGATGTGGCAAGCCTCTCGCTGCTCTACCACTACTTCCAAGGAAAGTGCTCAGATGAACTACATTCCCTGGTCCTGCCAAGGCAAGCCTCCACAGCAAGAACATGCCATTCCACTTACATAGTAGCAAACCACCTACATTCCCTCCATATTCTAATATGTGAGAAATAAGTTCCAATTGAACAGCTTCTTCCTGCAAACCACTGCCCTGTGGAACCAACTCCCAACAGGATGTTTCTCCAATCACTACAATCTTAACCTGTTCAAGGCTATGGTTAACCATTATCTTCCACTCCTATACACACATATGGTTTCCTCTCTCTACCTCAAGTTGCCCCCAGGCCTTGTAAAGAGTGGACCTCAATGTGTGTGTGTTTTGTATTTTTTTTTTTTTTTTTTTTTTATGTGTGTTTCTCAGCACTATCTTAGCCTATATATCACAGCATCGGGCCATAAACATTAAGGGGGGTCAACAAATAAACAGCACCTTCAGAAAAAGATCAATAATTACTTAAGACATTTAACATATGAATAAAAGTATTATTTTATGGGTAGTACCAGGTTATCCTTGAGCCACAGGCCACATGCTTATATTTAATTATAAATTTCCTTATCAATGAACCAGTTATACTATGTTTAATGTTTCAATACGAACTTACTGTTAAGATCTCATATAATTCTAATATGGTGAGCCTCCAAAAGCAGAAGACTTAGCAATTAATTCAATATGATTGTTCTACTTCATATGAGTGGAAAACATGATACCAAGAAGTCACAGCAATTTGTTCTCCATGCTGATGGAAGACAAAAAGTTCACTGAAATAATTGGTATAAAAAAAATCTTCTCATCTGCAAGAAATTCAGTTTAGGAGTCCCTATTGTAATGCAATGTTATTGACATGTTCTTTTTCTATGTCAATTTGGAAAATGATCTGTTATGGTGTGGGAAGCTTTTTCAGTCAAATGTAAACCTGATTAGGTTAGGCTGACTAAAAAAAATTATTATTATCCCTTTCATGCTTAATTAAAAAGTATGTCTATGATATCTTCTATTTCTACCCCTATAACGTGATTTTTAAAAAAATTTGCTCACAATTGTGCACTAAAAGCAGGTAGAAAAAATTGACTTTAAAACTGACTTCACCTTACATTTTTTCATAGTGCATTACAAGCAATATTTATGGAATTTCTTATTATTTCACCACTTTATAAGGTATACAAATAAGATTAAATTAAATTGAAACTAGATACACATTAATGTTTTTTATTCCATGTCTCTTCAGGTCCGAGGCAATCATGACTTTCCACAGATTTTTCTTTATCTGTGAATTGTCATGCATTATTTACATTATTCGGACTGTTATCCTTATCTTCATTGCCATATTAACAACATTTAAAATAATGCAAGTAATTATAATATATCATCTCAGAGATATAAACAGATATTGAATTGTCAAGTATTCATGGGAAAGATAGTGTAGTTTTTTGTTGCATTCTCCATAGTTTGGAATTCAAAGTTATTCTTCCCTTAGACTGGTTGCAAAGGCCAAAGAGCCCAGTATACCCAGTTATTTAACCCATAGCTGTGAGTTGGATCCATACATTTCCTAAGTGAATGCAACTAGAATTTGAACTCCACTTACCAATTGCACCAACCACACATCTTCCATTAAAGATTACATTTCTCATAAATACTAAAATACAAATCTGATTTTACTAGTATATTTAGTTATATTTTATGATTTTTTTTTTTTAGAATTATTTTCAAGATTACCTACTTTTGGAATAAACAATTAATTTTTACTAGTCAAGTTAAATATTGTCATTAATAACAAAATGAGAGTTATAGAATATTTGAGATTTTATCTTGATACTTTTATCTGGTGGAATGTTTAAAACATTTAACTAGTGACTACAAGTTGCAGTATATTACATAAAAACATTCTTTTGATATATAATTACTTACAGAACTCGACTCTCAAAACTTTTACTTGGTTATATGATATCACAGTGACAAGTAATTCTCTTGCTATATTGGTGGCATGTCAATAACTGAATAACAACACTTTCTATAGTGTCTATATTTTGATCTTAATTTTGATTATAAACAGATTGGTAGCTCTCAAATTAACTTTAACTTTCTCCTATTCCATAGTAAATTGCTATCACAAATCTAATTAAATTTGTGTTTATTTTTAATATAAAGACAGCACTTATTTTCAGGCAGCTTTGATTCCAAAGCTTTACCAAACCAAAAAAGTTGATAACAGTGAAACAATTCCAATTAACATAGGCTCATATTTATGGAGTACCTTTTACTTACTGTTTTCAATTTTTATGACCAACACAGTCCTACATCAAATTCACTAAATCTAATTCACTTTTTATTTTAAATTGATACAAACAGATGTCCTATGCTTCTCACTGACACCAACATTTCTCTCAAAAGCTAGGATTAATCTTGCAGCATTTTTCAAGTACTGTCTCCTTCCTCTAAATCTTTAACGGCACTCTAAAAACAAGCCTGACTTCAACTAGCAGTAATTTTTTATCAATTTAAAGATCTTTCTCTTTGGAAGAACAAAAAAAAAGGATAATTTTATATGGTAAAGATATTATTAGAATTTTCTTGGACAAAGACTTTAAATAAAAAAATTTAAAAAGTACATTGCTCCAGTAAATAATGTATATTATTCAGCATTTGTCCATATGGATGTTTTCACAAATTATTTGCATTTTTCTGTTGTTTTGCTTGTATTTAGTCTACATAAACATTCATCACCTTGAATAATTGATTTTTTCTCTATGGCATATCAACCTTTTGCAGGTTATTTAACAACAGAAAATATTTTTAGATTGCAAAAATTTAGGGAGGAGATAATAATGATTTATTGATACGAGTCCATAACTGGGAGGAGAAGAGGATTCATACCTTTCCCAAGGGTATTTGCACTTAAGTTAATATAACAGACTTGACTGAACTTGTAAGTCGGCTTCTATGATTTCCAATTCTGAACCATTATCCATTGCATCACTTGGTATTCCCAAGCAGTCACCTATTTAGGTAGTGACCAGGCTTAACTTCAGTGATTGTATTAGAACTGGTGTTTCAACATAATATGAGTGAATTATTTGACTATCTTTAAAAAGCCACTCAAAAGATATATGTCTTCAACCTAAAAAAATGTTCACTAAATGCCAAGCAAAGCATTTGAAGGGTAGATATGCCATGCTTAACACAAAATTCACATTGCTGGACTCTATCAATCATTATAAAAATCAGAACAATTGTAATACATTACAAAATCTCACATAATTGAGCTTACAAGAAGATATCACATTGCCTATTGGATGACTGACTCAGCAGACTGGGTACTAAGCTGTACATTTCCATTGAATTGTACAATCACAGCATGTACAGAACTTTCCAATACCACCACATAATTTAGCTAAAGTATCAAAAACATAATGTTTTCAGTCTCCAAAGATTGAGATCAACATTTGATGTGCTTTTCTCTTGGTTAAAACAAAAGCAAATTACAAATACTTTGTAAGAGTAAAATTGTAAGCATCAGTCTAAACTGATATTTTGTTTCATTTTTTTAATCTATACCAATCTATATATATATATATATATATATATATATATATAAAACAGAGGATGTCTGTGTGTCTTTCTGTCTGTGTTTTATCTTTTCAGTCGAGAACCATCCAACCAATTTTGGACCAAACTTTGCACATACATTGTAAAATTTAAGAGATCAGTTCGTAGGGTAAAAAATCAATAATTTTTAAAAAAATCAATAATCAATAAAGCCACTCAAAAATCGATAAATTCAACTTTTTTCCTCCAATTTCATTCATACTCGGTATGTAGGTTACTTACATCATGACAAGCTCAATGATACCTCATTTTTATTTCTACACCACTGCATTTAACAAAAAACAAAAAAAACAAAAAAATCGATTCCAACAAATTTTAAACTAAAAACTCCCTCAATTTTCAAGCAATACAATAAAACTTCACTCAATTGTAGCCAACAATATGTTGATTGTTTAACCGTCATTCAACTCGATAATTGAGTCCACCCATATAGTGAAAACCTGCCTAAATAGCAAAAAATGGTGATTTTTACTGGTTTCTTTCTTATTTTTTGTTCATCTTTCAACCAATTTTCATCAAATTTAACAATTGCTTTATAAATGTATCCTCTTTCACATCCCTGGTAGCACACTGACAAACTGAATTTCAAAAACTCCAAAATAATTGTGATCTGAAGTAGGTCTTCATGTTGTCTATGTTACCCCTTCATGTCTTCGGCTAACTTCAATTGAATAAATACACACTACTTCTGTTATATCAGTAACTGCATCAATTCAAAATGTTTTTTTAATGAAAGTACTTTAAAGTAATTGAAGACTCTGTTACATCTAAACATGATGCTGTTTTTGCTCCATTCTAATTGAACACTTTTTCAGATCAACCAGCTAAGTATGGCTGCTAGTACAAAATAAACAAGATTCTTAGTATTTTACATAATTTTGAAATTAATGAATTTGTATATAAAGTTAATCAAAGTGACTGAAATGGTAAAAAATATAGCCTTCAATCAGATTAAACAATTTGGTTCATTGATTGTGTTGATTAATTTATCATTAACTGCCATTTTGGTGTCCTGATATATATTCTTTACAAATATATCAAAATATTGTGTTATATGTGATAACCGATTTAAAGAAAAGTTCACTTTATCTTTGCATTCCATACTGATAATATTTAATACAGTATAGTGTTTCCCATTTCTCTCCAAAAGTTACTGGACTTCTATAATTATTACAGCAAGCCTCAGCAGCACTGACCAATCACATACTTCATTGTTTTAATAAATTAAAAAGATTATGACAGTTTTATATAAGCATATGCATAAAGAAAACAATCCTATTTTTTTAAAATAGTATCATCAGTTTGTAAAACTTTTATTCAAATCTTTCTTTCAGTTGGCATGTTCAGAATTTTTAATTTCATATCATGAGAACAAGTTAGTGGCAAACTTGACAGAGTGTCAGTTTGCCCAATGACAAGTGGACCCCTATATCAAATAAGAATGCAATAACAAAGCAAATACAACTGTTTTAGTAATAAAAAGGAATAATTTTATAAAGTCATCTTGCACACTATGTGAGAGGACATTTTCAAAGTTAAAGATCATAAAGATAAAGTTATTCACTCTCTAAGGTGAATTTGGAATCATACATGTTGCTATCTATTGAAAAAGAATTGTTAGATTTAGAATTGGATGCAGAAATAATTATTGCCAGATTCGCACAATCATCTGGTGAACACAAACAATTTCTCTTAATATTGTTGACTGCATGCAATACTGTATTGTGCTTTTGAACTACCTGTTAATGTGTAAAATGTGCAGTAAACTATTTAAAAATATCAACCAACTACTTAAAATTAAAAAAATAAATAAAAATAACATTCTGTTTTTACATTTGGCATCTACTACCAGTAATATGTACATGTATATGCACACTGTAATTACTAAGAAATACACTTTTTTTTTTTCCCCCAAAAATTTTTAATTGTACCTTTTTTCCATATCTATTTTTGAAAATTTTATTTATTCATTATGAAAATGGAATGATAGCATTGTATTTGTAGGTGAATTTCCTTTGTCTCCTGACAACCAATATTTTCAAACCCAGTCTGCCACTGGTTATAGTGAATTCAGTTTTACAGCACTTTAGCAGAAAAGGAAAAATGTTTCTATGAGATTATCTTTAAATATGAATGAATCAAAACAAATTTGGGAAAAATATAATTATCTGAGTGGCAGTCCTTTATCTATACTGAAAGTGTTAGATATTCAATATTTTTCTATTTAATACTTTTGAAAATTGAACACATTCAGTATACAAGATCACTACTTGTTATAGTTCAGATGCTTCAGAAAAAATACATTTATAAAATCAATGGATATCAATGTGGCAAAATAAAGAAAACAGCAACCGGCGAGTAAATTCAAGCTCTCCCAGCTGGTATTTCAACCTTGAGTCGTTCCTTCTTGAGTTCTGTCTCAAAATCGCACTAACAGACTGTTCTTGCCGCCAACCGCGAACGTCACTCGAAGAACTCACCGCACTGGGAAAAAGTAGTTGCTTTTATATTTGTCCATATACCCATAATCCCTTGTGTCTTCCTGTGATCCCACAATTCATTGCATCTATGTCCAATAATGCATTGCATCTTTATTGCATAAAAATGCAATGCAAGTTCCCCCTCATTCTTTTACGTTATCTGGCCAAGGACGGATTACGGCAGAGTGGTAAGTGCTTTTTTTCTCCCTTATTTCAACTGCAGTAGCTTTACATGCTAAACAAATACAGGCTCTTTTTTGGCGGGGACAAGGCAAGTCGCGACCAGTTGTGCTCGTCCCAGGTTCTGTCTCATGTTCGCCACACTCCCCCCTGATCACACAGATGACAGTGCAGATACGGTCTTTTGTTCCGAGTGCTCCTCCGAAGGGGGATTGGTCGAGCTTCTTCATCAGAGGAGCTCTCATTAGACACGTCCCGATTTATTGGCAAACTACCGCTATCGGAGTGATCGGTTGTTGAATCCAACTCTACGTATATTGGCTGTTCACTATCCTCAGTGTCTTCTTCATCAGTTGTGGGATTTGAGCCCAAGAAAGGGCGCAGGTCTCTAACATGACGAGGCGTCCCATTGACCCGCACTGACTGTTGACTCACCACCTCGGTCACACGTCCGGTTCCAAATTTGGTCATACAAGAACACAAACAGAAGGTCCGGCCGGTACTTGACTATCGGGAGTTGAACGGCTTCATAGACGCATTCACGGCTAACGCAGAGGTGTGTGCGCAGAAATTACGAGAATGGCGACAAGGAGCTGACGTATTGTTGTTGAATTTGAGAAATGCGTACCTACAGATTCACATTGACAAATTGCTATGGCCTTTTCAAACAGTGGTCATTAAGGGTAAGCGGTTTTGCCTTACACGTTTGGGTTTTGGCCTGAATGTGGCACCACTTATCATGAAGTCAGTGATCGACACGATAACGTCCCAGGATCAGGACATTAAGAGTGCCACGTCGGCATACATCGACGATATCTTCATAAATGAAGGCCTAGTTTCTGCAGCGCGCGTAAGACAGCACTTTGCAGATTACGGGCTAGTCTGTAAAGATCCGGAGCGATTGAGAGACGGAACTAAGGTCCTCGGTCTGCAAGTCTGGGAAGAAAGCAACTCCCTTATTTCAACTGCAGTAGCTTTACATGCTAAACAAATACGGGCTCTTTTTTGGCAGGGACAAGGCAAGTCGCGACCAGTTGTGCTCATCCCAGGTTCTATCTCATGTTCGCCACAATCAATTACTGTTGAGAACTACTAGAATAAGAATTTATGTAGTAATTTTGGAGATGAGGAATTATCATGATCATTGCTATTTGGACCAGCATGCTCATCTTGTTATATTCAGTTTCTGTCAGTTAGGTTTTTATCAGGTGTTTTCTATTGTATTCAATGATTTTATAAATCTTGAATCCATATTCTATGCAGGTTATCACATCCAGGAAAACTAGTTGATGTTCTGCTAAAATTTACACTCAATATAAAGTCGTATTGAGATTGGTCTCATTCTGCTTTTCAAGGTTAAGGGAATAACTCATATCAATTAATGTTGATCAGTCTTATTCATCTTTGTGTCACTTTATGTTTTTAATTATTTCACCCCAAGCAAGGGAGGAATGCCACTAGTACACAGGGGGTTACAGAAAGTGGAAATGAGAGAAAAGACTGGGTATAAAGGGAACCAAGGAAAGGATAAAAGCTGAAGATAGATGGCAACTGACGTTACATTTACATTTTGAAGATTGTAGTGATTAAGAAACATATATTGCATTGTGACCCATTATACCTACATGTAATAAATCAAAGACAAACTCTGTTCAATAGGTTCATTTATTTAGCATCAACAGTTTATATGTATATTTCTTATGATCCACACGTTGGAATTGTATGTATCTATTTGTATTATCTATTTGTATAAATGTAAAATTATTACTTTTAGAAAAACAATTTTAAAGGAAATTTCAACACAAAGGTAAAGTAATCTGCAATGAGTTTGATGAACAATGAGGAATATATGAGTTAAGGATCAAATATGGATTGGAATCCAACAGGATGATAAAATAACAAACAAGTAGGAAGTGTATATCAATCTAACATGTTTCACTTTTATTAAAGCTTCATCAAAGATTTAGAGAAAACAGAAATTTAAGAGAGGAACCAGCCATTCCCCCTAAGAGTAAATGTGGCGAAATATCAAAAGGAGAGAGACATTGAAATCAGGCATGACTGATCATATATGATGTGTGTGTGTGTGTGTGTGTGTGTGTGTTTTCTCTCAATATCTGACAAAGCTTTAACAAAAGTGGAACATGTTAGATTGATATACATTTACTGTATGTTCTTTATCATACATATCTATAATTACATTTTAAAAAATATAATACAAGCTTACCTCAGTGAAAAATTAGCAATGATTTATGTGTGCTGTGCAACATTTAGAGTTGTTTATATTCTGCACTTTGCTCTTGTGTATTTTTCTTTCTTTTTTGTCACAACCGCAGATTGAAAAACCCTGTATGTAACTTATTAGGACAGCGACTTCAATCTTTTCAGATTGAACTTACATTTGGTAGGAGGACCAGATACGTTTTAGCCACTTGGCTATATGATGAAACTCACATCCAGTGGTGAAATTTTGGAACTTTAAACCTAATATCTGTACTTAGGCTACCCAGATGGTATTCAAATCTGAATACTAGATTCACTAGAGTATCTGTACCTCTAGTCTTTACTTCATTTGATGACCAACCCTTTCCTTGTTTACATGGTCAGCCATGCCTGATGTCATGGTCTCTCTCTGAACTACAGCCTTTTGATATTTCTCTATATTTACTCTTGGGGGAATGGCTGGTTCCTCCCTTATATTTTTTGTCATGACTGCATGGGATGAAATACACAATTTATTGGCCATGTTTTCTTCCAGCTAATATGAATGGGAGCATCTCTGACAGTGTTATCAAAATAGCTAGAATTGTTTTACAGTAAATAAAAACTTGTTAGTAACGTCAATGATTATGCCTCTAAGAAAGCTGCTCAGTGGGTAACAGACTGAACTACAACTGACTATGGGCCTCAGTGGAATAGTGTCTTTGTGAATTTTGAGTCAACCAAACATGTGGCAGGTTACTGTAACAATGAGTTAGCTGTCTGTATTCATTCACCATGAAATATTCATTTGTTTTTCTCAGGATTTCATTGTTGTTGGGTTTTTTTTTCTTTTACTTTTCTGTAACTACCATCCCCTATTAGGCTAGCCAATTTTCCTACATGTTTTCTCAATAGGAGTAGATAGGTTTGCCAATCGCCCTATTCACACTCCTCCCTGGTCTTTTGAACAGAAGTGGATTTATCCTTTGTTTCCTGTTTAGGATTGGGTTTCTGGTTCCTTCTAAAGTCTACTTCAACTCTCTACTTCTAACGTCTCTGCCTGAACTTTGAAATTTTATTTACTAATAATTTTTTTTAATTATTTTCTCAATAGTAGGTAGGTTTGTTTCAGACTCCTCCCCAATATTTTGAACAGCAGTAGAGGTTTATCCCTTGTTTCCTGTTTAGGATTGGGTTTCCTGTTCCTTCTAAAGTCTTTTCATTCTCTTTCCCTCCCAGTAACCCCTTACATCGTAGTGACATTATTGCCTTGCTTGGGGTGAATTGATTAAAACAAAAAAGAATTCCAACTTGCCCATCACATCTACTGCATTACCCTTGTCTGCCACCAGTATGATGATTTGGTTATCACTCTGCAGAATTTTGAAAGCTATTTTTTCGTCTTTTGTGATATTTAACTTGGAAAAACTTGACTTTCTCTAGTGCCTTTTTTACTTTCCATCTCAGTTTTAGCTTCCTCCTCACTTGGAGCTGCATTTAAACATTGAACCCACATGGTGAGATGGGTACAAATTTAAAAACTTTGAGAGTATAATAGCCAAAACATTGTGAGTATAACAACCAAGATGAGCATGTTGATCCCCATAGCAACACATAATATAAAAACTTATTATTATCTCAGTATGACAGATTTTACAAGTACATGATCGATTGTTGGCAGCATTTTGTTTTCTTTTAGTTTAAAACATGGTTTTCTCAATGAGCATGTGGTTACAGGTTTTAACAAAATTTCACAGGCTCCTTTATTTCTAGGTTTGATAGTACAATGCTTACAAGCATTTTGTTATATTTATAAGGACATCAGTATGAATAATAACATAGGATATATTTTTCATTCTTTATTTACCAAAAATTTGATTAATTTTTTTTTTTTTTTTTTTTTTTTTTTTTAAGATTTGATGACTTCAACCAGAAGTTTGTCATAATTCCATTACCGGATGATTTGAAATTTTGCTAATAAGAAAAAATATCTCCCATTTTTAGGGAGTTTGCCTTACAATGAATTGATGTCAACCTCTACACAGAGATTACAGAAAAATCTTCCCTAAATAAGGTCTTTCAACATCAGGGAAAAAACATCAAATAATTACATAAATCAAAATTAAAGTTATTAAATGAAATAGGTAATAAATGTTGATATAATTCATTTTTAAGGGGCTTTATGATTACTTTGTTTCATGACAGGAATTATAAGAGAAAAAAAAAAAATATCAAAAATTTATTTTTAACTTTTGTTTTCATTTATACTGAAAAGTGTCATGCTAAACTCAGTATGGAAACAATGGTCTCAAATATATGAAACAATTTTTTTTTTAAAGTCAAGTTTAAGAAATTCAAAACCTTTACAAACAGAATTGCAACTTTTAGTCAGTTTATACAACAAAAATGCATAAGTGATCCTTCATGTTATTTTGAACAAAACAAATTGGAAACTGTTTTTAACCTACACTGAATTGTTGGTCATAAAAAATTTGTATTATTTTCTATGGTAAAAAAGTTTGTTTTTTTTTTGTTAATTATAATCAATCATATTGCTAAAACATTTTTTTTAAGAATTTGCATTTTGGCAAAATAAAGGCTTAATAGAACTTAATTTATTCAATTGCTTAAACTCATTGAAAATGTTTTCATTATTACTTGCCAATCTTTGAAAGACAATTGCTCAACAAAAATGCATAAACATGAATTAAATAAAAATTTCATATTAAAAAGTTCTAATAATTGCAATAAAAATAATTGCACAAACATTTTCAAAAAATCTATAAAATGAAAATATAAAAGTTGCATGTGGAAAATGAAAAATACTTTTGAAGTTCTTTTCTTAATAGCATGTATTGATAAAATCCAGCAAACAGCAACCTTTCAAATTTTTTGGTAATACTAAAATGGCTTATTTTTTTGTTCTTTTGGGTAATTTTATTAAACATACTTATAAACATATTGTATATTAATGTAAATAAAGAAAATCAGTTTAATTATTTTTTGAAAGAAAAAAAAAAAAACTACTCTGGTAAAAGTTTTACTCTAAGACAGAAAAGTTGAAACTGCAAAACAATGTCAAATACTATTTTGTTTGGCAACATCTTTTTTCAATTATATTGTAAACTTTTTTTTTAATTTAAAAAGGTTTTAAAATTCTTGTTTTATTCTTTCCACTCTTGAAATGTTAATATATTAATAAAAAAAAAGTAAAGGGATTCATTAATATAAACTACTTGTTTCAACTTCATTTTTTGCTAACAATATATGAATTTAACATGTATGGAATCGCCATTGCACAATAACTGGGCCATTCCCAGATTGGAGATTCAGTTTGTCAGTACAAGAAATATCTGCAACCAGTTAACACTGGTTACAGATATTTGTCATTTTATACCAATTTAGACAGTCATAGGGACCATTATCTACACTTGTTGCCTGTAAAAAGTTTGTATTTCTTTCAGTTGATAAAGCAGATGTCAATTAAAAACAAAAGGATAGCTTCAATTGTGTTTGTAGTACTTGCATTCCTGACTACTGACAATCTCTTTACCTTGATTTTCAATGCATAGCTTACAGGATGAGTGCCCAAACTTCTTAACATAAATTTTAAGTTAAAACTATGATATTCAGTGGGAAATCATCACATTCTCCCTCCTACCACTAGAAATATTTAGTTTCTTAGTAGAGAAAACAATTAAAGCTAAACAGAGGAGTATTGGAATAGTGCTAACATCAATCAGCAATAAGTCAAAATCTTTCCTATATATGAACTGAGATGTCAAAAATCATGGAATAGGAGGAGACTTATATTATGTAAATCCCTCTAGTTTGGTAAAGTTCTGCAATTCAATGTGACATCACTTCCACAAATGGTCAGGAGACCTCTGCACGTGTACTGACCTCTCCATATAAATTCTCAATTGGATTCCGGTCAAACAAATGTTGTGCCTACACTTCCAACTGGAATCTCCAGAATGCTTCTCAAACTAATTCTGGCCATCTCAGACTTTATATGGTGCATTATCCTTCTGGAATAACCTGTCATTGTTGGGTGTACATGGAATCCACGAATGAGCACAAAGGTTACAAACGATACAACGAAGTGGCCACCAGTCAATGATATGTTTAGGCAAACTGGGTATCCAATCCATGCCATGTGAACACATCCCACACCAATCTGAAACTCCCACCAGCCTACACAGCACAGTGCCTTGTTAACAACTGGAGTCCATGGTCCTCAAGGGTTTGTGCCACATCCAAACCCAAAACAAGAAGAACCATGACTCATCAGACCATGCTACACAGGGCTAAATGTCACAGAAGGTGATGTTAACAAAGGCATCATGGTAGGTCTTCTGTTCCAATATCCCATAGAAGATAAAGAATACTGAACTGATCTGTACATCCTGTATTGAATATGGATGTGATTTGTTACCTCAGATTCTTCCATCTAAATACAAGCAATAAGAACCCATGGTCAGCCTTTGCACAGTCCACATTGGGTAGTAGTGCCTTCCATCAAGTAGTCTCTGTACACATGACATCATAGATCAAGAGATGCCAAATGCCCTTACAATTTCAAAAATAAATGTCTCATTCCTCTGGCACATAGTATCAGGTCTTGTTCAAACTCCAATACCTCCATCACCTTACCACGACCAACTTATCTGATATTTACACTGACACACCAAATGTTATGGCTCAATTGATACCAACCTAGGCATTTTTCCTGACCACAAGGTACTATGGGGCTACTTACCTTTACCTAATGCTATTTTACTACTTTTGGTATACCAGTGTACAAGGTTCAAATGTAATCAGCACTAAAAATAACCAGGATTACCATTTCATTTTTTCTTCAACCACCAGAATTTTCCATGTCATTATACATGTAATCATTAAAGTGAGTGACAGTTTTAATGTATTTATTTAACAAAAACCCACCTGTGACATCACAAGTTACATAAACACATACTTTTTAATAAAATTAATTCATAGTCTGCATGTAAAAGATGTTTAAAATGATTTTGTCATTTTAAAGCGTTTTAGTGTTGACAAAACAAGATCCTGAAGAGATGATAAATGTTGGATTGATGCAGTTTTTAAAGATTTTACTGATATTTTGCAGATTTAATAATGTTAAATTATTTGTAATTTTAAGATGACTTGTTACAAATATCAGATAATCTTTTTTTTTTTGTTAATTTTTCTTCAGTGAAAATTTTTACAGTCAGTATTTGAATGTTAACATATTACAAAAATGCTTTTTAGTTTTGTAACAGGTTTTTCATAAAAAATACACCTAACAAATAATACTATTTTTTAGTCTGTTATAATTTTTCTCTTATGATGCAGTATCTAACCGTTAATCTAAGAAAAATTAATCTTTTAATAGGGGTTTAATAATCTTAAAAGCTTTGAAGTGTATCACTTATTTAAAATTACTGCACTATTTAAATAGTTCTATTCTTTACATGAACTGTCTTAAAATGAAATTTTAAAATTATTCTAAATTAATTTGACTACAACAAAGACTGCATTAAAATGTCAAAGTGTTACAAAATGCATCTTGCAAGCATTTTAAGTAATAATAGATTAAACTTTATATGTACATTTTTTTCTTTTTTAATGCCATCTATCAGGACATAGTTGATCATGACTCTCCACAGACTCTTAATTCTTTAATATTTTCACTATTATAAATTGCCATGCATTCTTTGAGAAGATAATGGAGTGGCTTCCCATTACCTTCTCCAGTTTTATTCTTCTGAGACTTGCTATCACTTAAGGCTACAAAGCACAGTCTATCCTAGCTGATGAGAGAAGAGACAAATTCATTTCTTTCCCAAAAGTATCAGTGTAAAAGTGAATGCAACAGAGTAGCCCATAATTTAAAATTTGCTCACTAAATTCACTTTCCATCCCAATATAACCCAAGCACATTACTTTTATGAAATGCAGATTTTTTTTTCAACTTTATATACATATATGTTTAAATTTTGCTATATTTATGGGAAAATAGTGCTTATAAACAGCATGGACACAGAAATTAATAATGAATGGTGACTGTCCATTTCATACATAAATTCATTAAGCAATCATCTATTAGAAAGTACAATTGTCATTTCTGCTTTCTGTATGTTCTACTTCTCCATTAAAAAAAAAAAAAAAAAAAAAAAAAAAAAAAAAAAAAATCAGTGGTCTATATAAAGGGTCCACAGAAAGAGTAAAAACAAATGGTCTGATGACTACTATGCATTATTGATTTCTAAGTTCACATCACATATGTGTATGTATAATACAAATCAAAGTTGGTAAGTCTAAAATAATTATGCTTTTATAGAAAATTTTAAAAAGTGCTTAATGTTTGGAAAAAAAAGAAACATTGATTTTAAGATCAAATTAAGAAAAATTATGTTCGTGCACAGACAGATTTATTTCAATGTTTTCATGTTCACAGTTCCACTTTTGTCTTTGAAGCTGTTCTTAAGAGATTTTATTTTATTATTATTATAGATATATCCATGTTTGAGAATTTAAAAAAGAAAGAAAAAAAGAAAAGAAAAAACTATGTCAAAAATAAGGAAAAAAAAAAACCTGATTAAAAAGTGAAATTAAAAGAAAAAAAAATAACAAAATGTTTACCAGTCTCAACAATTTAAGTAAAACAGAAAAGTAGCTTTACTTCAGTTTATGAATGTTTGACATTATGAGGTGGTGTATGTATTCTATATTTTAAACAATTAACTGGAGTGACTTGTCTTAACCAATTAAACCAATAGTTAACTTTAAAGAATTGATATAAAACATTTTGTGCCCAAACCATTAAAGTAAAAAAATTAAATAGATACACTATGTTGTATCTAAAGTTTAAACCATTCAAAGTAAATGTAGCTAATATTATTATTCTCATTTCTTTAATGAAATTATTAATCAAATTAATCAATTTTCAACTAGTATTTCTTTCATCTTAATTCCATTTTCTATCACAAATTTCAGGCAGTCATTCTGCTATCATTTGTAAACAATGCAAATCAAAAATAAGACTGGCAAAACTTGAACTTAACATTCCTTTTCTCCTGGATTCCTGTTAACAACTGACTTCCCATTTAGACCATACAGTTTTCTGACTGTAGTCATTTAAATCTAAATGTATGTCCATTTTTTTTTATCTTCCCTGACAAATAATAACAGTCCCAAAAAGACAAAGATAATCTTCAGAAATGTATAACTATTTTATCATACTGAATAAAATAAAACAACTAAGTTTGTTATTTAAAAATTAGAAAATATGAAATTTATTTGATTATTTAATTTTGAATGATCACTCTTTAAATTAGCTACTCACAAAAAAATAAAATTATTTAACACAGCCTAAAATGTTCCTATATAAGAATGAAATATACCCTTTGTTACTAACTGCTTATATTAGGTTGGTGCAAAAATAATGTCGTTTTCTCACATAGTAACATATGTGAGAAAACGACATTATTTCTGCACCAACCTAATAAATATTTACTAAGCTTTTTTGGTCTCACATAAGATCAACCCACTAACTGCCTATATAATCACAGAACAATGTTTCCTAAGTGCCTTGATTAGGAAGGTTATTCTTATTCTATGATTATAAGCTTACATTATTCACATGACAACTTCTAGAAGAAATGCTTTAAAAATATTCAGTAACATTCATGAATTTTTAAATAGCATTTATGCATAGGACTTTAATTTCACATACATTTACAATGTTCTAGTTTATGTATACAGAATATTTCAGTACTGAAATTACCAAATTCATTGATCAAAAACAAACAATGAAGTAGCTGCTACAAACTTTGCCAATATAAAAAAAACAAAAAACCTTTCCTATTACAATATTGTTATCAATTTACGCGTTTTACATTAGTAATTTATACCTTTCGCATTCAATAGATTTATTTATAAGACCAACAATGCATACATATTACAAGATGCCCACAACTACAACTTTTTTAACAAAACAACAAGAAAAATTGGTTTCCTTGCATTTTTAACCAATCAAAATAATTACACAAGATTTCAACACCAGATAGTATGTGCAATTTGTATAGACAAGTAGGTATTACAAGTATTTTCTCAACGTAAGTATTTGGTAATCAGTCTTTGTAGAGATTTGTTGTATTATGAGATTTTATATTCATATTTTAAATTTTGTTGCAGTTGGTTGAATTTATTCAATGCTGGAAATTCATTCCTTGCTTTCAAAACAGAATAGTCAGGATAAAAAAAATTAAAATGAATGAAAGTTGGGAAAAAAAAAAAAAAAAAAAAAAAAAAAAGAAAAGATTAAATATTATGAAGCAAAAGTCTTGATAGTGATACTAATAAAAGAATCAAATACTGTCTTACAGAATGTACATTTGAGAAGTTAATGAAAATATAACAGTGAAATGAACTGTACCAGTTTATTTAAATTACATTAAATATCAATCAACAGCAGTATCAATCAGATAACAAAATCATGTTTTTAACAAGGAGTGTCATTTGTTTGAAGTCAAACAAATTAAAATGAAATTTGTATGAATTGAGATCTTCAAGCCAATGAGCATTGATTTCAACTGGAAATTTGTTCATAAAAGAAATTAGTCATTTGATTGGTTACATCTACACCTGATTTTGCTCATTTTTTTTTTTTTTTTTTTTTTTTTTTAAACCATCAAGACTGCTTCACTTGTAAAAAAAAAAAAAAAAAAAAAAAAAAAAACAAATTCAATACAGGATAAAAGTATGGCACCTTTTGCATTCCACTGAACACATGGTTTTCCCCAACTAATCACACTTTTATGCACTGAACAACTACAAACAGCAAGAAATTTAAGACACACTTGTGAAAAGAATGTTGACAATGAAAACAAATTGCATTGATATAAAGAGCTTCCTCATCAGAACATGAGCTGCCCTGTGAAGTGGAATGCATACACTAAAATGGATTAAATATCCATTTTAAAAGTAAAAACCCGAAAAATAATTAACAAAGGCTTTTGAAATGAAATACCCTGTTAAATGAAGAGCATAATAGCAATAAGGCCTCTAAAGTGTTCATATGATCCTATGTGAAAGAGACCAAAATGGTTTCATAATTGTTCTAAGTTGGACTACTATAATACAAATAAAACTGGCAGATTCATTGGAAGATATGAAGTAGATGTGTCAAACAATTATTTCTTTGTTTTGAAAAGGATTTAGTCATACATCAGTGGTACACTTGTATCTTCCAAAGAATTGTGGGTAATCCATATTTGGAAATTCCTGAATAAGAAAAAAGTCTGTCTCTTGTTTGCCAAAGGTTAAAATTATTTTTCAATAAGTTGCTATTGTTTTGCCTTAAAAATGACTATGTTGAATGAGAAGAAAACAAGATTTACATTTCAAAGCCCAGGTTTTAAAATTGAAAAGAAAAGTATCGCTTACCCATTTGGTCACCTAAACTGAAGACAAAAATTGATCAGATTTTTTTTTTCTTTTAATTGATTTTTATACTTTTTTCTTATCAATCTCAATTTGAAAAATTATCTTTAAATTTATGGAAAATAGACAGATAATACAAAAAACAATCATATTAAATACAAATATAACAATACTGCAAAAAGCATATTTCCCATTCACCTTTTTTGCTTATCACTATCAAAAAAGAAGCAACATTTGAACAGGCTCTACTGCTACATACCAATAAACACAGTAAGTAGCAATATATGTACTTTGTACAACTCTCAAACTTTAGCAAAAAAATTAAAAATGTACAATTTGCCTTTTCAAGCTGAAAGAGCTGTCATATTTCAAGCAGATTTATGCAAAATAAAGAAAACTAAAGATACACTTTCAGAATTAAACACCATCATAATTTAATATCTATATATAATATTAAATAGACAAATAAGCTTACACTAATCAAGTGTCTACTTTAAGAGAATAAAGAGTGCATTCATTTAAAACTTGATATATTAAAAAGATCAGTAAACTTTAAAATCTATTTTTCCACAATAAATTATTTCCAATTTGACATTATACTTTCATAATTTCATCCAAGTAAATAAATTCAACACTTTCATCAGAAGCAAATTTTTAAACATTAGCTGTGCAGTTGCCTCTTAACTATATTACATTACAAATCATTATATTTTCACCAATATTAGTAATAGCTCAGTTTAAAGGGAGTTAATTTTATTAAATATAATAATTTGAAGATTGATATTAAAGTCAGTATAAACGGAAATTATGTCCAATAATTGTTTCAGTGTATTTGGAATTAATGTTAAAAAAAAGTCAGATTGTTTTAACTGAGTGATACACCCAAACCATAGGCATTTCACATTGCCTTTTGAGAAATAAAACTCATTTGAAAAATTTAAGATCATAAGTATATAATCATATAAGAAAATTATATGATGAAAAGCTGCAAAAATTACTATTTCTCATTGTAAAAATTGAAAGATGCCTTTAAACTGCAAATAAAATATATCTTTGATCATATAAAGTTTTCTTTTTCTTTGGTGAATAAGTTAGAATGTTTTGGTTTGTTTTTCTTCAATAAAGTATTAAAGATTAAGAACATATTTTAGAAGAAAAAAGTTGCTCTTTTCATAACTTGAATATCATCTTTTTTAATGATTTTCCAAATTCAGGAATTTATTCAACTAATATTATCATGCATTTTGTTATTATATTGTTTTCATAAGTACATTCTGATAATTTTAAATTATGAAGCTTTTTAGTTGCCTCAATATTGAAGTCCTGTAACTCCAAATTTTTACTCAAAGATGGTTTGAAAACGTGCAATTCTTTTTAATTTAAAGATTGATAATGATGACATATTAGTCTAAACTATTCCCTGAGTTACAATTTTACTTTAATTCAGAAAATAAATGCATACATTGAAAAAAAAAAAAAAAAAAAAAAAAAATTTTTTCAAATCATGTTATTTTCTTTTTTATTTAATTTGAATAAACTTAATTGAATCCAAAAAAATTTCGTATTCTCTTTAACCCACTGAATTATAGATAGCCATAAAGAATAAACAACAAAAAAATAAGGGAATCTATGGAAATAATTGTTTATGAAAATTGCACAATTTTAATTCTCTTTGCATAATTTTCATCAGGAATTTCAAATTTATTCATAGCCTTTTCTTGCTTTAAAAGGCTTTGTATTTTTAAGATTTTTAGTCAATATTTGTTATCAACAAAAAACAAAAAGTACAGAAGTAAAATATGTAAAATTAAAATAATAAACAAAACTAAATAAACTGTAGATTTAACATTGGAGATGAATTTTAAAATTCATCATTAACTAAAACAATAGAAGGAAAATTCAGGCAATAGAAAATACACAGGTCTTCCTTTTAAATCAATAGGCTCAAGTGCAAATCTCTTCTGATTCTGATCACAGATCTTAAATGTAGCAATTCAGAAATTAAACACACTTAAGAGCTAATATAGAAATGGCAATTAAACAAACATTCAAGATTTCAGTTAAACAATTACTTTTTAATTTTTTCAGATTTAGACATTTTTAAAAAGCTTGGCCATTTTAATGGACATTCATACTCATTTGGAACAATTCCATCACATTTGGATTCAAAAAAAGAAAACAAAGGAAACCAAATTTTTGTTCGTTTTGAATCTTTTTGCATTAAAGCTCGATTGTTGGCTAATGTATGGTAATAGAGGAAAAGACGAGTTGTGATGTAGAAAGCAATGAAGACATCAATAGAATAGTGTTCATGAGCTGCTAAGATAAAGAAAATACCAAACAGGTTTAGGACCCAAGTTATAGTGTGAATGTAATAAAATCTTTGGCGTGATGTATCTGAAAAAAAAGAAAAAAAAAAAAAAAAAAAAAAGACAAAATTATATTACAATATAGAAGAGATTATATTTATTTCACATCATGTTAAGAAAAAAATAATTTCAAGCAAGTATTTAAAAATTATTTTTTTTATAATTATTTTGCATTTTAAACTTCTTCCTCTGATTATTAATAAAAATAAATAAGAAATGATTAAAACAGACATTGCAATAATAAGGAAGTTTTGAATTCCTTTCAGCCACATTTTTTTCCACATTCAGAAAAAATAATTTTGCAAAAACCAACAAATTTAGTAAAGATAGTTTCATGTATCATTCAAATAGAAATAAGTGATAGATCACTACTGCGGTTTACAAAATTACTAATGTTTGTAACCTGTAATGTCGCCAGTGCAAGGGAGATAAGTCTAGATATCTGTTTGTACTTATGACGCTGCATAGAATAATAACTGGAAAAATATATTTAAAGATTTACACAACAAAACATAACATTTTTCTTTTTACAGTAAATTGCATTACAAACAAAAACGAGCACAATTAATTTAATTAAAAAGTACTAAATGACTAATTAACTAATTTGTGTTTAGCATTTACTAATCACTTCTACACCAGAATTCCTCAAAATTTTATATTGATATTTTGAATTCTTCACAAGAACTTGGCTCTTTCCCTACCTTTATTATTTCAATTACATTTTTTTAATAGTTCTAAGTTAAAGAAACTATATTATTATTGCATAAGAAATATTTGACATAAAGCAAAATGAATTAAACAAGTATCAAGAAAACAAAAAATTCAAATTAAGCATTGATTACATTTGATATAAATTACATTACAAATAAAATAAGTATCAATTAATCTTATTACTTATATTCTGTTGAATTAAGAGCAGATCAAAAATTGTATGAAGAGAAATGTCTGTAATATTCTTTATAATATTGATAGCAAAAGGAAAAAAATTAAAATTGCAGGAACCAGAATTTTTTCTAAATCATATTTATAGAGAGGGGTAACATACGAGAGAATTTAGGAGATTAAAACTTAACAGAGAAAACCCTCTCTGTTAAGTTTTAATCTCCTAAATTCTCTCGTATGTTACCCCTCTCTTTAGAACTAACATTCGTCCCACACTCTCATACTTACATTCTCTCTAAATTCTATTTTTATTTCCAGAGTTGTTCTTTTCCGTTTTCTTTTTGAATTTGTAGGTCTGATGAATTGGATCGTATTTACGATTCCAATGGAATAAATTATGACCATGGAATATTAGTGTTTAAGCCTTTTTATTATATCCTTACTCTGTCCTGGACATTGAGTTCTACCTGGATTCTATCCTCTCAGAATTTTTTATTCAAAAAATATACATGTGTGTATATGCACCTGTGGATTTTGCATATATATATATATATTATATAATTATTTATTTAAAAATATGATTCCAACTCGCTACATAAGAGGTCTCATGTTTCAAAACAAGAGCCGAAAACTTCAAAATAATATTTGAATTAACTTGAGTTAAAGTAGGCTCTGTTCCATCTTCAAGCAAAATTTTTTTGGGAATGACTTATTTCTGAAATTTACAAGTTTTAATAGTATGATCAGAATTGAAATCAAAAATTTCCATGGTAACATCAAGAGCGGATTGTTTAGAATCGGCAGGGGTGGCTAAATTTACGACGGAGGAAGTTTTCGCATAGTCTGGCTTGAGCGTCTATGGAGATTTATTTATTTATTTTTATTTTATTCTTTTATTATATCTCTTTATGAAAGGGATTTGTGTATATAAAAAGGCCGTAACGTTTGTTATTTGACGACTTCATAAAGGGTTATCAGTTTTTGTAGGGTATTAAAACTAAGTATATGGGCTATGGATTTTAAAATTTATTTTATTGTATGCGTGTTTTTAGCTAGTTATTCAGAGCGTAAGTTCGGTTGTGTTGGCAGAAAACCGTTAATTCTTGCCTGTTGTTTAATAGGTTTTTATTGTTTAGAAGCTTAATAATGTGTAGTTTCTCATGGAGGCACAAAGAGCATGGGTCATCCCAAGTTTTGCAAGTTCTAGTCCTGTTAATTATTTTCCATTAGGTGTCCTATTTTTTTCTTTCAGGTGCCAAAAATATTTAGATAGAGAGGTTTGATGTCTTAAGTTTATGTTGTTGAAGGAGCATTTATGCTGCCTCCATCTGGTTTTAAAGGCATTTTTCGTGGCATTATTACATAATTAGTATATAGGCATGGAGAGAGAAAGTGGCACAAACACTAATCTTTTCTTCAAAAATACTCTATACTATATAAAAAAATTGTTTTCTACGAAATGTTATTTTTAAGAAGGGCATATTATGTCATTTTTGTTAATTAATCCTATAACTTATGTTATAAAATGATTTTTACTCTTTATTTTAGGGAAAAAAAATTGAGATTTATATATATATATATATATATATATATATATATATATATATATAATTAGTCACCACCATGGAACACAGTATTTATGTCTTAAGATTTATTACAAATCTGTTGTTGGATTTTACTTATACTTTTTGCAAGTTCATTAGGAATCATTAAATCTAAAAACAATTTATTTTCTATTAGAAATTTACTTTTAAAATTAAAACATTTAAAATGAAAATTTTTAAAATTAAAACATTTAAAAATGTTAATTTTAGTTACTTTGTTCATTTTGCTATATTTCAAAATAATAAAAAAATACTTTGCTCCAAGACATTCTTTTGATATCTGAAGAATTAGTTTTCCTCTTAATTTCTGATTTTAATTAAAGATGAAATAATTATGTTTGTCGAAACAAATGACTACAATGTAACTATTACTTTTCACTGACCATATTTTTGTTTTACAACATTAATTTACATAGTCCTCAATGTATGAACAAAAATGCAAATTAGAATTTTACATTATCACAAACTTCACACTTATAAAATAAGTATATTGGATGAATTTAAACTTTTTATGACCTTTCAGAACAAATAAATCTACAAGGAGTTTGATGCAAATTAACATGGAAACATTTAAGATATTTCTCATTCCCAAAAAGATTGCAAATCTTAGAAGTAATTTTTTTTTTGTAGTGATTTATAAAAAATAAATTAGAACAGCTGCAATAGAAACTCACTCACTTTGTTGAGTTTTTTTTTTTTTAAATTATGTTACCACCAATTTGCAGTATTCCAAGAATGTATCAGCTTACAACATTTCTCAGCTTCAGTAACACAAATGGCATATAGCTATCAATATGCTACAACCTCTCTTTCTCAGTAATAGAAACTGTTAAAATAGACCGTCAGATTTTATAATTCAAGTCAATTGGTATTAATCAACCAACTTTGGTAAAAGTTGGTAATCTTATATTTATCTGATAAATATACGATGTGAATTTCAGGTTATAATATCTATAACTTTATGATGCAACTCTAGGGAAAATGATTGTAAATAATAATAGGACAGTTATTGATCTATATTTTTTAATTTCAGATATATAAAGATTGCCAGGAGTCATATGAGAAATAAGATATGAAGTTGTTGAGTGATGAAAATACAACATTGCAAAAGGTTTAACAGAGATCAGAGAACAATAAAAAATAAATGTAAAACATTGGCAAGATAAAAAGAAGAAATAAAATAATGTAAGAATGTTACAAAATGAGATTTGAGAAAAAAATTATAAGGGCAAAAAGTAAGAAAATTGGATTTGATCAGCAAGAAAATATTTTAAGTAGTTGCTGTTACAAATTTAAACAGAGTGAAAAGATACAAAATACTAAGAACATGAAAGCAATCAAACCTTTAAATAAGCATCACAAAGAGAAATATATAGATTGTAAATATGTAGTAGTAGTGTTCAACATATACTTCACACATAATGGTAAGACATTAGCTAGATGAAGACACTACTGCCACTAGTGTCTTATCATTATGGAGGGGGAATGTGGAGGGTATTTCTACCACACCCTGTACATGAAAACGGATTTCTCAACAGTAATTTTTAGTGACGAATGTAGAACTACATTGGATGGACCTGATAGCTAAAACAGATTTCCTTCATGGAAATAGTCAACAAACATGACAAAACAACTGTGCAGAAGTGGAGTAATGTTTTGGGTTAGTATTGCATACTGTAAAATTATGGGTCCCTTCAAAGTTGATGATTGTATCAAGATAAACAGAGAATTATTGTATGTTTTTAGGCATGATATTTTATGGGTGGTAAAAGTCATAAACAATAAACTTTAAAATAAAGAGTATATACATGCAAAACAATGCACCATCACACTCTGCAAAGCTGATTATTGCCCACCTTGCCAAAAATAGTTTCAAAGACACTAAATTAATGACATGGCCTTCAGCCTCTCCAGATATTCATCCAATAAAAAAACTCCTGGTTCATTATTAAAATAAATGTATATAAAAATGGCAAACTATTCAGGCAAAAGATATCTGGGAAGCAATAAAAATTGTTACCAAGTAATGCTAAAGTTGAAACAGTAGAAAAGTTAACAAAATCAATGGATGGAAGACTGATGAAAGTTATGTCAAGGATCAAATGTTTCTTTCAGATTTATTTATTTTTATTTATAAATAAAAAATTTATGTTACACTGAGTTTGTTTGAATAATAAAATTTTATTATCAATATTTTGAATGAGTATCAATATTATAAACTGAAATACATTATATTGCTCTTAGAAACATATTCTGAAAATGTTACCAATACCAAATTTACTGTAAAAACAGACTTGCATAATAAAATCTGACCGTGTAAATGAATATTTTATACCCAAGGGATAGAACAGGTAGTTTTTTTTTTAAACTCAATTACTTGTGATTCATAATACATTTTACATATAGCAAAAGAATAAATAATTTGTGTAATAATTCTACTAGTGCTAGTGATGTTTGAAGCTTTTACCTTTGAATACTAAATGTATTCAAAGGTAAAAGCTTCAAACATCATTTTTGATGTTTATAAAAAATGCTTATGTTTATAAAAAATGCCTAATATATTGAAAAATACTACAGAAATATTTTCATACTTACATTCTGATATGAAAAAATTCAACATTGTAATACACACAGTATGACCACTGAACATATAGTCACCACAAGTCCTTACTCCTTGCAGTGTCATACCAAATCCAGTTGCTATTTCAAGTGTACGTTTCATTTTAGCCCATACATTACTGTACTGTGGAAATACAAAACAAAAAGAAATTAGATTTGAAAATCAAAACTCTAAAAACAAATTAGTATAATTAACAGCATTTAAATGAGATCAAATTTATTATGTTCTACTGGGAAAACATACAAGCCAATCTATCATGGATATAAAAAAAATGCCCAGTTTATTTTTAGACATGGAAAGTCTTAAGTAAATGTTGCATTCATAAATGCTTTGTTCAAATGAGAAGAAATTAGAGAATTTATTCTAGACAAAAACAATGGACATCATTTAACAATTACATTAGTTTTCATCACTTAATTCATTTGCACCACTGGTAAACAGAGTTATACAAGCAATTTCAAGATATAAAAAAAAGATGTTTTGATGATAATCATTCATTAAGTCTTTGCTGTAAGTAAAACAAACATAATTAGTCAATAATCAAGATGTAAAAATGTGTACAGTTAAAAATTGAGAGATTTCTGAAAGCATGGTCTACTGTTTAAATAGAAGAGCCATTCACATTAAGTAAAGTATTTATGTTACACTCAGATAAGATTTCTTAATAATGCAGATAATAAGATAGAGAGAGATTATTGTAAACTTTTGTCTACATCACCTTATGCCCTGGATACTGCATTTGATAACACTTTTTTTTTTTTTTTTTTTTTTGAATCATATACATAATATACTCTGAAACAAAAGTTAATTACTTTTTAGGTTAAAAACAGAAATGTTTAAAGGAAAAAGTATTTGTAATTCTTTGTTTTTTTTTAGAAATAGTCCATTGCTTTCAGAAACAAACTATTTTCTTGACTAATTCTCATTTTCAATAACAATACAACCTGTCTAAATATATGTTCATTCATTTTTATTAAATATCTAACTAAAAAAATCAAAAAGGAAGCCAATAATACAATAAACCAATCAATTTGAACTTAACTTCATTTAGTTCAAGTCACTATTGATCAAATTCAATAGGAATTATTTCTTACAAGGCTGAAGTCAACATTGTTACTTATATTTTTACCATTATTCCAAAGAACAAAACAGATTTTATCTACATTTGAGTGATAAATACTCTATATGATTTTTTTAACCTTGCAATGAACAAAATCAAAATATTTTGTACAGAAATTGCAGGAACACTAACTCCTGCAACACTTAAAAATAAAATAGTAAGAATTATATTTGAATGACAAACGTACTGCACAAACATTGCTTCTCTATCTGCCAAAATATTTTTGGAAATTGAGTCTTGCTTATTAAAATTTTGGTCCTCATGAGACATTGGAAAAAGTTTATAAAAAAAATCTTAACAGTGACAATTCTAGTTATTTTAACTAATTAATGATAGCGACAAATAGCACACCAAGATTTTCAGCACTATCAGTATCTTAAATTTTAAACGACCAATAAATAACAAAATTTATTAAGAACTTAATTATTAAAGAAAAAAAAAATCACCAAAAACAAGAGTACAATTTTTTTCCTACAGCTCAAACCAATTATTTCCCAAAATTTAAAGAAAATAAACTTGCTGAGATTGTATATAACTGAAAAAAAATCCTGAAATATTTCCAGAGAAAAGAAAGTAAAACAACTCAAGGAAATAGAACTGGAAATAGTTCAAAATAGAATTACAATTTCAGAATTTTGATTTTCTTCCTCATTTAACATAATTTGTCTTGAGATAACAGCATGTAAATATTATTGTTTAGAAAAAAAAAACCCTATCATTTACAAAACATTACAGAGTCCAAATAAACGTAGCTTATAGCTATCCTAAGCAATAAAATGAGTGATGTCCCATATAGACTAGATGTAAGACTACATTTATAACAAACTGTAGGAATATTATAGGATGAGAAATTTAGCAATGTTTTAATTTAATGTTTTAATGTTTTTAATTTTCTTGGCCAATATAGAATAGTCTTCAAAATATGTTCATTTATTACTTTAAGGCTGCATATCAGATGCACAGCAGCAAGCTATATTGTAACAAAGAAATTGTGAACATCTTAAAATTACATATCTTGAAAATAGTATCCTCATAACAGATTTGTGAGTGTATTGAAAAAGCTTCTGCAAATGTGTTCTTAATAATACGTATTGTGGTGTGTGCATTACTGGAAACCCATATATGTTACATACAGCAGTTGGCTACATCCTAAATGTGATTTCATGTGGATATCAGCCAACTCACCACAGAACCAAAATTTGTTGACAGACAACAGCAGCAAAGGAACAAACTCTTCCTATCACCATCACCTTTTCTCCCTTCTTCATTTCTTTCTTTCTTGAATATTTAGCATCTGTGAAGATTTGTTGAGTGATTTTCTTTTCAAGGCCTGCTAAGAAATTGAAGTATAATGAGAAAAGTCATGTCTTCTTAGTCATTTTGATTTCAGTCATTAAGTATAGGCAATCATTAAAGATGCTCTCCCTGTGAGACTTGTTCTATACAAAAGTACATACTTTTGGGGGTTAGGATTACAAATAACCAAGAGAGTAAATATTAAAACAATGCTGACCATATTGGAATCTTTACAAGGTCTACTAATTGAATTTTTTAAAGTTTTCTGTTTAACTTCCTTAATTGTGCAGATTACTTCACCAACTGATTTGATTTAAAATTAGTTGATGGTTTCATTGACAAATTTTAGTACCCACGAGTTTTCATCTTTCAGTTTTGATTTTCACAACAAGGAAGTTTTTTTTTTTTTTTTGGGGGGGGGGGTTGTTAAAACTATAGAAAAATTCAAATATTGAATGTGTCAGTTACAGATGCTCTTCAACTGAATGGCAGGTTGTGCAATGGTAAAGGTTGGTTGTATTTATCCACATGTGGTTTAAACAAAAAAGATATGTAGATTTTGAAAATAGTTATGATGTTCACAGAAATCTAAAATTTATACTATTTAATAGTGGTTAGTATAAGGCATGATTATAGTTACTGTATCCTGAATTGTTGAAATTCTATAACTATGTCTTCTTGTAATTCTCTGCATCACCCTTTATGAGGTTTTGAATTTCTAATTTTACAGTTTGTGGTTCAAATAAAACTTAGTGAATGTCAACTTGAAGAACTAGAGTTCTGTGTAAATCACAAGTATTAATTACCAAATATCAATAGTTTTTAGTTTTTTTTTTTTTAATGAAAAATAAATAAAATACAGGAGTAGTAGGTCATTATGGAGGAATTTATTTTTGTGAATTTGAATTGAATAAGGATTGAAAAAATCCTGTATCAATTACAGATAATGTATTAAGTTAAAAGACATCAAAGGCAAAGTTAATGACCTTGTCATAATATTTATCACAATTAATAAAAATCTCAGCATTTAAACATTTTTTCATAAAATTTAATAGAAATTATTAGAATGTGCATTAGACATTGATCAATTTTTTTAATTTCTTATTACAAAGATAAATTTGGTATCAGTAAGATTCTATAAGAGTTCTAAATGACTTTTAAAGATAACATTATAATTCTCAAACCATAATATTGACTGTTATTATAATTCTGTAACCCAGAATAAAATTTACTATGATAATGTTAAAAATAATAAATAGATCTTTAAAACATTTTATAAAGTAAATCAAGACCCATAGATTTCTATATATTAAAAGTATTAGGTTGGTGCAAAAATAATGACATAATAACGTCAAAAAAACGACATTATTACGTCATTATTTTTGCACCAACCTAATATTTTAAAATCAGCTATTTTCAGTCTTCATAACTAAAAGTACTCTTGCTAGTGGTTATTTTTTATAGTCAGGAAGGATAAAATCTATTCAGATACCATTATTGTATTAATGACTACAAAATCATATCAGAACAAAATAAGTACTTCATTTTTTTAAGACAATGAGAAAAACTTAATTTCAATAACACTATTATTATCTTACTGATTTGAAAGTTGGGATCAAATTATAATGTAAAAAAATTATTATATTTTTGCTGTTAAGTTTTAATCTAGTCCCTATGGCCTATTTTGCCTATTTGCATTTTACAACATTAAAAAAATCAAATAATTTCATTAATGATTATATGGTCTTTTTACAAATTACTTTTTAAAGATTGTCGGCTTTCATGTTACAAATGAATATATCCAAATATCATGAATTCATTTTCCTATGATATAAACAAAAATGTCATTTTTTTTTGTTTCCCTAAAAGTCATTGACAAGACTGACAAGACACAAATGGTATATTTTTGTTTAAAAGACATGCTTGTAAGAAAGTGCTAGCTCAAGGTTTTAAATGAAAAAAAAAAAAAAAAAAAAATATAGTATATTATTGTAATAAATTTACAAAATTATTTTTGCTATGATTTTCCACTTTTATTTCCAACAAGTTCTCTCAATCACACCCTGGGAATTAATATTGCATTGCTGCAATATAATTCTTTGCTTCAGTATATTACTTCATAACATTTTGAAAAGTGTTTTACATTACTTTAGTACTACTACTTTAAAAGAAAATGCTCACCTTTTCTTAAGATCTCTATAAACATTAATTAGAGAAGATAGCATTTTTCTTATGAAATGCTTGCACACTTTCTCACAAGGTTATTATTAATAAAAACATGTTCTCATTCAAAAGATGATCAGCTAACAGGAAAATATAATAGTAATATCTTTCTTCAGTGAGAAGATACATCTCTAATATAAACTCCAGAACAAATATTCAAACAACTATATACCAAAATAATGCAACAATTTCAAACTATATGTATGAAAGTTATTCAAGATTATATGTCCTTACTAGGTTATTTTATATTTTTTTATTTAAATATAGTAGTTAATATTTCTCTTCGACTTAAAAAAAATGAAAAAGTAAAAGAAAATTACCTGTAATTTCTGATAAATTATTCCTTTCAGATATATTGGGATTTTTGTTCTTTTCTTTAAACCTAGAATCTATAGAAATTCTATTGATACTACTCAAATTATCAAATATTATTTGGAGACAGAATTTATTTCATAATACTTTTTAATACATTTTATTTAATTTTCTGCTCACTGGAAGCTCATAAATTAATAAAAGACAATCTAATATTTACAATATTCAGTGATTGAAAATTACATACAGTAAATAATAAGTAGTTTGTAAAGTTCTTTGGATATTTGATGATTCAGGAAGCAAATATTTAATAAACATAAAATAAAATTGTATTAAGGGAATATATTATTTTATCTAGAGTTTATACAGTCCATTTGAATTTTCAATATTTTATATAAAAAAAATTTAAGTTATCAAATCATGTAATGGTTATTTTTCTATTATGGCTTAATTTAACAGAATCAGTTTAAGTTATCTGCTAAGTTTGGCATCAGAACATAATTAGGGATGACTACATAATTGATAAACTAGCTACTTTATAATAAGCTGACCAACCATTGTGTCATAACAATGCACTAACAAGTTTACATTAATATTGCTTCTTAAGTTATAGAAAATATTGTGTATGTTTGCATTAAGAAAGACAAAGACAAAAATAATAAATGGTTTTCTTTCTCATAGCTGTTCATTATAATTATGGTTAGCATGAATTTTAAAAGAAAAATGTTTTTTTATTTTGTCACAAACAATTATAGATAGAAGCTATTCACAGTAAACTGACACTAGGAGAGTGTTAAATTTTGTAACCCCCATTCCACAAGATTTTGGCTGATGCTGCTTTCTAGGTAAAGGATATCAGGTTCTGAATCATAACTGTATTAAATATGAAAAGCAAGCATTGAGTCTGAAAAAAAAAAAAAAAAAAAATGAATTCTAAATCTGGAGAACAGCTGTTCTCAGAATCTGTTATTAATTTTTGTAATTGCAAACATTTCTATTTGTAATGATATTCAATTCCAAAAATAAAAAATAATCTTAAAAGGAAATCCTACTAACCTTAGCTTCACACTGTAAGTGTACTCCAGGCACAGATAAAGAAGTGATCAGCATTGTGACACAACGTAATAAAAATACAGTTCCCATTAAAGAGAATAAACGTCTCATCAATATGAACCTAAAAAGATACAAATGTTTTTGTTTTTTTTAAATGAAAAATAAAAATCATAAATGAATATAAAATACAAAACAAGATTTTAAAAAAAAATGAAAAAAAAAAAAAAAAAAATATTACCAATTTATTATCAAGTTTTGCCAAATGATGAATATTTACATCTCTCTCCAAATATATTACAGTTAGAATTCTTAACAACAATTTTGTAAATGGTATACAATGTATGTTTGTCAAAATTAAAAAAAAAAAAAAAAAAAAAAAAAAAAAAAAATGAAAATGATAAACACTTTACACAAACTAGATTCCATGAAATATTAATCTTCATAACTTTAATTTAGATCATCATGTTTATTTAATTTGGTGCTTAATCTAGTTCTTAAAGGTCATTTGATGATTGCGAATCTTACAAAAGCAAGAATGATGACCAGCATGAAGGAACATTTTTATTCCCATTTTAGCTTCTCTTTTGGTAAACTTTGGCAACTAGAATGAAGCTTCAAATTTTGCAACATTCAACCCAAGCCACAACCTTCACATTGCATTGGTCAGTTGTTATAACTGGTCATCTTTCCAGTTGCTTCTACTGGACAGATTTAAAAAAACAAAAAAACAATTGGTGATAATAGGAAAAGTAAGATATTAACAAAAGGTTGCAGTTTATTTGCCATTTGTCAATAAGTAAGAAAGAAGTAATTGGAAAAGCAGCATAAAAGTAATATACTAAGAGAAAACTTACATAATATGTCAAAATAAAATAAAAATATCCCGTTTTTAAATTTACTTATACTACATGAAGTGACTTAAGACATATGAAATTTAACAATGCAAACACAAAAATCAGTGACAATAGTCTAAATGCAATGAATGCTTTTTCTTAATTTAGCAAATGACCAATTTCTAATTACCCATTATTATAACAGAGTTACTGGTGTGGATTTTACAAGTAAATGAATATGAAAAGCCTAGATAGCCAGGATAGGTAATTTTTGTATTTTACTAGCATATTAGAAGTACCAAAGAGTTTGTTTTACTACTTAAATTGGGTTTTGCTATTTTGAACCATAGAAAGTGAGATTTGAACATAAGATATTAACAAGGAAGAAGTCAGATATTTGGATGTCATCAGAGACTAGAAGAGAAACTCAAAAAAGTATTCCAGTCTAAAGAAAAGAGAAGTATATCAAAGACACAATTAAATTTGCTTAAGTTATCTGTTGACAAAATGAAATGGCCAGCAGATAAAATTCAGGTGGAACTAGATAGATAAAAGTAAAACAAAGATTTCTTTGTGTACTGAACAATGAATTTGTTAATAACTAATTTTTCCTCTTTGTAGGATAGGCAGATGATTCATGACAAAAATAGAAAATTAACAATGGTTTGAAAATGTAGAGGTGGATGCAAAATTACAATTTGACCAGATAATATTAATTGTTTAAGATAATCTATTTGATAGCATAACCAGTATGAATCTACCCACAATGGGCACATAAGCCCCTGGAGTGGAGAGTTTGAACAATCCAAACATGGAGAAGCCTGAAAAATGATAAATTGTTTTGGATAATAAATCAAATTAACTCCAGTGTAGCTATGCTGAGATATTTTAATATAAGAAAGCCAATTCTAGCACTTCAAAAAGTTGGGGACAATTGTTTGAATGGCAGTTGTATTTGCAGTCAGAGAAGACACTGCCAGTTAATATAACTATCCCTTTTCACTACTTCACCATCTCTCACAAAATATTGCCCGAAAAGAGTTGGCCAAATGAAGACATCTTCCCCAGTTTAAAAAAGGGGGTTTAATTTGCAGACTATGACCAAGTTTTAACCCCTTTGCTGGTGTAGATGTGTATATACATTTTTTATTGAAAGTGTCTTTTTCTGACACAGACAAATAAACACATCCAAAACAATGTTAAAAAAAAAACAGCTACAGATGTGTTTATACGACAATCTCGATTCTTTTTATGCCCTTCTAAGCTTGAAACAAGTCCAATTGTCAACTTATCTGACAGAGGGGTTAGCCACCACTCATGTACATCAAGGTGCCTCAGTTTCTTAGTACTAAAAACAAGTAAAAAAAATTTCTCTGAAAAATGAAACATTTTCCCCAAAATAATCGGCAGGGTAGGGGTTAAAGACCAACTTTGTCTACAGGCCAAAGACCAAAATTCCCTATTTGAATTGTTGAACTAGACACCAGTTCAAGGCATTGCTGTTGCAATATGTTGTAAATAAAACTGAAAGATATTACATGAACAAAATCAAATAAGACCAATTTGGGTTCATTGAATTTAGCCAAAGCTACTGGAATACACAAACTATATCACAAGGCCTAAACAGTAAACACCATTTGCTAAACAAGTGTTGAGCTTTTTTATTCTTGTATTTGGTCAGTTAGAGGTAGTTTTTGAGAATTATGTAATGCTTTTAGCATTATTCCCTCTAATGAAAAAAAAAAAAAAAAAAAAAAACTACATATTATAGATAACATTATACATAGACAATATAACAAAGCCCTTTTATTCATTCAAATTTTTATTCATATTAACTAATTTAAAAGATTAGTTATTTTATTTTTAAAAATTATTTTATTACTAAACAAATTAAAATATTACTTATTTTATTTTACTTAAAGACTATTTTTCCAGTAACACACATTCCAAAAAACAATATATAAAGGCTTTGCAGCAAAAATACAAATATATTTGATTACAAATCCTTAGTAAATGAACTCCAGTATAATGACAATGATTTTAAAAACAAGTCAAACAATGCTATTTTAGAGTTACTTCATAAACTGGGTTTCTTGTTTGCTATGTCTGAAACTGTGAAACTGATAATTTTTCCTGATGATCACTGCAACTTCAGTTATAAACAAAAGAAGTTTCTTAACTTTGGACAGAGTTCAGCCATTCTTATGATGCAAATGACTCAAGAACAATTGTCTTCATTGGCTCATATTTTCATATGGTTTTATTTTGACTATAGTTTTATTTCATTGTAGAAAAGCCATTCCTATGGTCATTTTTTTTTTAAATAACATCAGTTGTAGATCAGTGATATAAGTAGTTTCAAAATTGACATTTGTAAATAAAAATCTCAGTACAGATAACTCTTTAAAAAAAAATTAAGAGATCAATTTTGCACTGTATCTATATTGTGAACAGAAACACATTTTTAAATTTAAAAAAAAAAAAAATTAATATTTTTAAATTCTGACAAATGTGGCTTGAATAAAGTATAATGAATATTAATCTACAAAAATTATTCCCCACCAAATTTTTACCTGTTTTTTTTTTTTTTTTTTTTTTAAGCAGACCAGTCAATTTAAGTAGTGCTAGTTTTATAATAGAAATGCATTGAAAATTAAAAAAATAAAATTTTATATTTTCTAATAATTCCAACCACACTAAATACTTACACTAAATAATTACAGCTTACCATAGTGTTGTGTTAAATAAAAGTAAATAAACTATAGGTTATGTAAGATATCCAACATATTCAAAATATGGAGATCAACCACTAAAAATCATTTTGCCCGAATTGTTTTGTTTAAATTAAATGTAATACAGCAGATTAAAATAAAAAAAACAAATCGGTCAGATATTGAAAAATTCCACAAAATAACCATGTTGATCTTCATACAATGGTCTATTGTAATCCCAGTGCATATGCACAGACAGATTTCTTCAATAGTAGGCAAACTGTAATTAGATGCTTAAATTCTTCTATTAAATATGGTATCCTAATTTGAATGTACACTTAATTTTATTTTTTTTAAAATTGTCCAAGTAACAGTGATTATATAAATTAACAGCTATATTGTGAATTTGAAGCCTTAAAATGAGTCATGAGGCTGATTTGATAAATCCAACAAAATGTTTACTAACTTCAGAACTGGCTAAAGCTAAAACTATAAAAATTGCAAAAATAATTAGTGGGTACCACTAAATTGTGAAGAAATTCAAAGATCCTGAAAAATATGATGCAGGGCAAGTTGAGGAATTTACCTTACCAATCTGTGTCCTCTATGAAGGAGTAGATACAAAAAAAAAATAAGTAAATAAAAAAATCAGTTTTTGTCAAGCTATGAAACATTTATGCATTGTGTCAGTGAGGAAGTATCAAAAATTGCAAGATGCTGACTAAAGTAGCAAAACATGTGAATTTTTGATCACCAAGCCTCTTTTAAAAGATATCCATGAAGAAACAAAAAGAATATATAAAGAGTGATTTCTCAACTGTTCTTTTCACAAAAGAATACCATGCTACTCTCCAAGATGTCAACAAGAGGTGGTATGAGATTTGGGGTGGGATTATAAGATTGAAGTGGTGGACTTGTGGCGAATTCCAAATGTTGTGTTATGTTGAAATGGCAAAGACAATGACTTTTTTGAAGGTTCACAAGGAGTCACGGTTAAAAAAAGAAGCCCAGTGCTTTCAGAAAGATGATTTTTACACATGACAATGATTCATCACATTCAGTGAGGAAAACAAATGAGGAGCTTAATAAAATTGGTTTCAAAGGCACACATTTGATGACGTGGCCAATTTGTTCATTCAAACTTGTAGGCTATTCTGAAGAGGGAGGTTTGCATTGGCAGACAGCAATTTACCAGCAAAGATGAACTTTAGAAAGCTATTCTGGATGTTGTACAATCTGTTTCACATGAAGAAATACAACAGCTCACAAAAATCAATGGATAAACGACTTCTAAAATAGTTTCAGAATAGGCATCATATATTTACAACATTGTCATTGTTATAAAGACACCATTTTCAATTCTTTGTTCAAATTTTTAATTGCAACCAATGCTTTTTGGCATTTCAATACTTGGCTATTAATGTGAAGCTTGGTAATTCTGGTAAAATTTATAAGAATTTTACCAAATCATAAATAACACAAAGTCTAAAATTTACATATTGTGTGAAATATCCTGAACATTAATAGTTCCAATTTTCCCATGACTCCCTTCGTTACTTTTCTAAAAATTAAAAAAACTAAAAGTGGACAATAACATGAAATGTAATGTGCTGAAAATTTAAATATTTTGACAGTACAGGGCATGGTATTTTTTTTACCTTAGTAAAGAATGCCATGGTACAGTTAAACATGTTTAAAAATAAGTCATCCTAGTATTTAAACTTTATATTTGAATTACAAACTCAAATATCATTCCAATTTTTTAAAATCAGATAAATTATTACAAACTGTATTATTTATTATTTGCAATTATTAATTTTCAAGTTGATAATTTTAAGGTTTCAAAGTTTAAGATTCAAAGTGTTAAAATACTATCAAGAAATCTTATACACAAAAATTTTTAAAACAATTTATGAAGGAAACTAATAATTTACATAAATGACATATATATATATATATATATATATATATATATGATTCTGATATCTGAAAAGTTAATTTCAATGCAAATTTATGTAACAATTATCTAGTGATAGCAAATTTGTGAATTCAGTAACAATGTTGTAATAAAGTATATAATGAATGTAAAGAAAACACATAGTTGATCTTCTTGTAATTAACTTTAGAATTATAAGAACTAAATCAAACATACAGTTACAACATTTTTATGCTTTCCAACAATGTCAATTTGTGAATAAATAATAAAAGTAAAGGAATTGTTACACTATTGAAATAAAAATGTAAAAAGATGGGATTTTTTGTGTTGCAGGGCTTTTTAAAAACAAGTACTCTACAATGGTTGAATAACACATTCCAAAGAATACTAAGAGATTGATTTTATCATTTAAAACCTCATTTCTTTCTGTAAACATTCTACTAAGCTGCCATATTGAAAATCAAGTTTCCTATTTTTTCTTAAATTGAAAACTGAGTATAACTTTCATTTTACTTGTTGAAAAAAAAAAGCTACTTTTCACTTGGATTTACCTTCAACATTCTTTCTAATGGCATTGATTATAAATAAGAATTAATAACTGAATTTCAATCTCAAAATTCAATTAATAATATCTTGGTGAGGTATGAGCAATAAAATTGTAATGAGAAGGTAGAGTGATGGTTATCAGTATAGAATGTAGACTCGGCAAACAAAGTTCAAATGTCAGCTTAGGGTAACTCCATATCAAATCATCCAGAAAAATGGAAAGTTATCACCATTACCTCATGGATTTTAACCAGTTGTAGGTATCATTAGAACAAGACATTTCTGAAAATTTGAGCCTCCAAGTCCAAGCGGTCCTATAAATATGCTATTTTTAAGATTTCGTGTGAAACACGAGTTGCAAGAAAAACACGTCATGACAAAATCCTTTTTTCTTCAATAAAATTCCATCTAGACATGCTAGAGCCATGAAAATTTATACAAAGTTTTGGAGGACGAGGAATCCAAAAACGATATCAAAAATGCCTAGAAATCAACAATTTTTTATCTATACAACAATGAGTAAATTTTGGCAAATGGGAAATATCTAAAAAAAAAAAAAAAAAAAAAAAATGATGTGGCACTATAGATAAATAAATTTTTTTTTTTTTTTTTTTTTTATAGTGTTCCCCATACTACAATCATGAATGGAATTGAAAATGAAGTCTTGTTCTCTCATTGTTAGCCCACAATTAACAATTGAAAGTGGGCATTTTTTCTGGCTATTGGTATACAGACCTTATACTTAATCTCCAGAATACACTCCAAGGAAGTCCAACAACAATGGTTTTTTCAGTAAGATGGATGACTGACTAAAGTGACCCTTTTTTTTTCATGCCTTAGTCTTTTTAAGACTTTTATTAGGTCAATGGTCATAAAATACTAAACAATACAACAGTAGAAAAACAACCTCACAAGAAGTATTTATTAGGTTGGTGCAAAAATAATTTCGTTTTCTCACATAGTAACATATGTTAGAAAACGAAATTATTTTTGCACCAACCTAATACATCTAGAAAAATAATCCACCAACCAAAACACTTGATAGCATATTTTTGTCTGGGAATGAAATTTTGCAAATGCAGCTACAGTTTTGTTATAATCTTCATCACTTACCTTGTAAATGGGGGGGGGGGGGTTATGAACTACAATTTGCCATCAATTTTGGGGGAACCTGCAATTAAGAACCTGAGCAATGGTGGCAAACCATGGCATACTTCACAACAGGCTTACTCATGTATTCTCAGGAAAAATGTGAGCTGGAGTGACTACACAATGCCATGAGAGAAAAACTGAAAACTACACTATACCCTAAAAAGATACAAATTCTCTCATTGGTAGCTGACAAATGGTCACATAAATACAGTTCTGAACAATTTCATGTTTCTTAGTATCTGGTACAATTTGCTCGGGATTTAAAAAAGCTGCCGGCATATTGGCTAAACCTGTCCCCAAGAGAGGAAAAACTTTCCTACGAAACACTTGACCTTGTTTTAAAGTTTTATGAAAATGACAAGTTTAGTCACCAAACGCCTGGTAATAAGGACAGAAACGATTGGTTCTCTGTAATCTCCAAGAAATGTACAGCTCATTTAAGGAAAAACATCCTGATATAAAACTTGGTTTCTCTAAGTTTTGCACTCTGCAGCCGAAATGGTGTGTCCTTGCTCGATCAAGCACTCACTCTGCCAGTGTATGCAGCACTCATCTGAATGTAGTACTTCTAGTTGATGCTATTGATTGGGTTTTACATACAAAGACCTTATCAACAAAGTCATTTGTAACAGCAATAGCAAGGAATGCATTATACACCATTGTGAGTCCTGTCCTGGAACTACTGATTTGAAGAAATTCTTTGATAAGCTGAGTGATCTCAACATGGATGAAGAGTTTCACTACTGTCAATGGGAAACTACTTATGATGCCTCATTGACAACCACACATGAAGAGTATAATGATCTTGTGGCTGAAATGATAAACAATCTCACATGACATTCTTATCTGGTCAAGTGCCAAGCAAAATACCTAAAGTCGAAGGAATCACTGTAAGAAAATGAGGTGCTTGTGTTAGATTTTGCAGAGAATTACCAGTTATTGATACAGGATGAAATCCAAAGCTATCCTTGGAACAAAAAGTACTGTACATTACATCAACTAGTGGTGTATTACAAGGATACAGATGGAAACCTGCAGCATCATTCCTTTTGTTTCATCTCAGATAATACTCATGACACTAGCTTTATGTACCAGATTCAGACAATACTAGTAGATTATTTAATAGAGACACACCTGCATGTCAAAAAAATGATCTACTTTTCTGATGGTTGTGGTGGACAGTACAAAAATTTCAAAACCTTTTGAATTTGTGTACCCACAAACAAGATTTTGGGATGGATGCTGAGTGTTTTTTTTCCCCACAAACAAGCCATGGTAAAACACCTTGTGATGGCATTGGTGGTGCAGTAAAATGTCAGTCAAACAAAGTTTACAGAGACCATTAAACAATCAAATTCTCAATTACAAAGCTATGCTTGACTTATGTCAGGAGGAAATGACATCAATCAGGTTCTATGGTATCAACAAGGAGGATATTCATGAAGTAAGGAAGAAGATGGAAAAGCGATATTAAGATGGTAACACTGTACCAGGAAGAAAAAGCAGCCATCATTTCATTCCACGGTCATCTTCATAAATTCAACATAAACTCCCCAGTGAAGACAATTGGTTTGTTGATATCCATGACTTAAATATTTCCACTTCAGTTGATATTGGTGATATAGGGCCATCCTCATATGTTACCTGTGTATATAATTCTTTTTGGTGGCTTGGTATGGTTACTTATGTTGCTAAGGTGATGTAAAAGTTGACTTTATGCATCTCTATGGACTGCAAAAATCTTCAAATTTTCTGGAGGGTGGCGATTCATGTCACGTTTCAGTGAAGAACATTGTTCATGCCATCAATCCACCTACAACAAGTACGGGAAGAACATACAAGATAAGTGATGCAGATTATAATAAAACTTTAGCTGTATTTGCTAAACTTCATTTCCAGATAAAAATCATGTGATCAAGTGTTTTGGTTGGTGGATTATTTTTCTAGATGTGACTATTATTTCCCGTGAGATTGTTTTTGTTACTCTACTGTTGTACTTTTTAGTATTTTATGACCACTCGACCTAATAAAAGTCTTAAAAAGACTAAGGCATGAAAAAGTGTCACTTTAGTCACTCACCCACAAATTTTCATTTATGTATAGTACAACATCATTTTTTTTTTTTTTTTTTTTTGAGATATTTCCCACATGCCAAAATTTACTCAAATTGTTGTATAGATCAAAAATTGTTGATTTCTAGATGTTTTTGATGTCATTTTTGTATTCCTCGTCCTCATAAACCTTTCTGAATAACTTTTCATGGCTCTAGCATGTCATAGGATTCGCCATAGCAGAGGATACCCAGACGTGCAGCACACCACATACTTTGTACAGAGAATTTTCCCATCTACATCCAGACTAGATGTTAAGTCAGTGAACAGATCCTGCATTGAATACAGAACAGTAGACACAGCACCAGTCCATTGGTGAAAAAGCAAGTTAGAAGTGGGTAGTACCTGGTACCAGCTGGATATGAATGTCACCCCCTACAATAACAGAACATTTTCCCCTAATGGATCGCAATCCAACAAGATTCACTTTGTGGCAACCATTGGCTTCATAGGATCCTTTCAGTGTAATGTGTTAATTGGAGTCCATCTTTTATGAAAAAGGTCCACTCCACAAACTACTCACAGATAATGATACTGCATTCCACAGCAAGGAGTTCCATGACTTCATGGAAGAATGGGATTTACAAATGAGATTTCATTGTTCTCATGTCCCAGAAGAAAATGGAATAGCAGAGTGGTGTCACAGGAGTATAAAGAGAATAGTAGCCAAAAAAGAAATTTTCCATTCAAGAAGCCACGTATTGGTACAATGTTACCCCCAAGGATGACACCTCACCATGTCTGCTAACGGGATCTACCTCTATAAGATAAAAAGGAAATGATTCAGTACCTCAAATGAAGCCAGATGCAAACCACACAGACCACAAGGTAGAAGGCTGTGTGCATGAAACCCCTACACAATCAATGCACAACAGGCTTCAATATGGGATGGATCACTGGGATTATCAGTCCACAGTCAATCCCAGTGGCCAGGGTGCCACACCATGTCAAGGATACCCATCCATTCCCTGGCTCAACGTGCATCTGAGAGGGAGGACAGAGAAATTTTGGTGGATGTGCAAGATGAAGACAATCTGTATCCGAGAGTGAGAAGGGCCAGATGGAAATCATACCTCTCCAGTAGAATATGTGGAGGAAGAGACCATGCTGAGTTGTCATATATGTGATCAAGAGATGCAGGAGAAGGGGGAAGTGTGGCAAAGACTAACATGCTCAGTTGCAAAAAAAGGCATCAAAACTCTTGTGTATTGGCCCAAGTGAAAAGAAAGGAAAGGCTTGTTTTGAAAAATGTTTTCTCTGCAACGACTGTCAGCAGTTTGATAATTCAGGCTTTTACCCATGGGACTCATAAATAAAAAATGCATGCAGTCAAAGAGAGGAATGAGAATTAGCATTGGAGTTAGCTACATTCCCTGTGAGTGTTTGTTCCGAGTGCCACTTGTTTTCTTAGTGAAAGTGTCACCTATATTTTTATTGTCAAGTGTTTACTGCAACAATCCATGTTTGCACAGAAGTATTGGTCAATACAAAAGTTGAATACCAACAATAACAAATGAAGTATTTTTTCTTCAATACTCTTAAAAATTCAAACCTGAATTGAAATGTAATTATTTTTTTAAAATATATTTTAAAAAAATACTGTCATACTTTTAGAGATAAACAACAGTGCTAAACAATGCCCAGAAAAGAATATTAATATATTATATAAGAACAGTGACTAACATCTAGAAAAATTTACTAAGAAGCAAAATGAAATCTTTTGAAGAGAGAAAAAAATTAAATGTAACAGCTACAATACAATTTCATTTTTATTAAGATATGTTATACACAAACCTTATTTAATTTCAATCTAAATAGGGACACCAATAAAAAGAAAAGTTTTAAATATTTAAAATTACAAAAATAAATATGGTAACAATCAATTTGTATATTAGTTTTATATTTGTTTAAATTTAGAAGGAAACATTCAAATAATTCAATGTTTTTGTCATTACAAAGTAAATATAAAACAATTACATACTGGATAACTTAATTTCATTACTTTTTTGTCACCATATCTAAACTTATAAATCACATATTAGCTGTTGCCTGTGTTAAAATGACTAAAAAGATTTTTGTGATTTCAGCATGTATCACTCAAGGGCTTAAAATACATTTATCAAATAGTGAGATTAAGTACACTACTATCTCTAAGTAGATCAGTTGAAAATTCTTTTTTAGGCTATGAATAGCAGATTACTTTCTTGACCATAATTAATGATCTAAATAAATCTTTTCATAATTATGATGACATAACACTGAATTGATTAAAAAATTAAAAATGCCATTGATTCATATTTAACATGATTATTCTAGAGAGGTTGCATTTCAGATTGAGAGGAAAAGGTAACAATGTAAATTATTAATTAGAACAATTTATAACAAAGTCAAAAACTTACCGATGTTTATGGAAGAAAAGCACAATACACCACATGGCTACTAAAATGATCCCAATCATTTCACAAACTTCAAATGCCCAGGGAACATAAGGCATATTGTCCAAGAATATATCTGGAAGAGGTGGATATTTACGCATATCTGGAACACGTTCATGAACTATAACCATTACAAAAGAAGTAATAAGGAAAACAGTAAAAATATATAAAAAGCTTAACATGGTTTTCCAAATTTCTGGATCAAGATGTTGGGATTGTGCTCCATTCAATTCATCGCAATCTTCAATTGGAGGAGTGTCATATTGATTTTCCTTTGATTTCAGATTATGTCTGGATCGTTGGCGTACAACTTGCTCTAGGTGCAAAGAATTAGAAACAATAGCAGCAGCACCTGCATGAAACTCTGGGTGGTTACATCCTTGTATTGAGTTAGCAGCAGTGTCAAGCTGAAGTTTCTGAATATGAAGCATCAGTCTTTTAATATCTCCTAAAACTGGAATGGATATAGGTTGCTGCTTTAAATCATTCTCACTAAGAGTCAACAATACTTGTCCATCAATCCGATGAACATAGCACAATAATTCAACATAATCATTAAAATTGTTTTCTTTGAGCCAAGATGCAACTTGGTCACAACTCCAACTAGAAACATCCATTTTATAATAATTCTGTAAAAGAAATAAAAAAAAAAACTTAAGTTAGGAAACATGTTTTAATTATAATTAGCTTTGATGATTAAATGACAAAATATTTTAGAACTAATTGAAATAGTTACAATTTCTTTTTAATTAACAAATGGCAACTGTTAGCTTTTTTACTGCATGTATGAAAACACTCACAGGTTCTTTGAAATAGTGACATCTCATCTCACCTCAGAGTAAGGTAATTTCTTTGCCAAGTTTATAGTTGTGATGGTGACCATCAAACTATCGACCTTTATGCTATAATACCATTCAATAGAGACATCATAATGATGGGATTGTTATTTTTGGCATAATATATTCCAAAGAGCAACAGTCACATTATTTTAACATTACTTAAATCAATGTTAGGTTCATTGTATACAAAATTTAAATTCAGACTTTTAAAGTCAACATTCTATACAAATGTTTACTAGTTTGACAAAAATGTTTTTTCTTGTTTTTCTCTTCTCTTTTAAAAATCAATTCTTTTATTTCACTGAATTGTAGATTCATTTCATAAAGAAATTGAGTTTTCAAGTTTCACATTTTAATACTAGTTAATGACTAAGTTGCAGAGGCAAAATGAAGGTTAGTTTAAATAAAAATAAAATACTTTTTCCAAAATAATTATTAAATACCAATTCTCAATTATTAGAAAAAAAGAAATATAATAAAAGTATAATCTTTTGAAAATTTAGTATAAGTTGCAATACCTCACAGAATATGTAATCACTTAAAGCAACTTTGTTCAGTGCTAACAACTCACAATAATAATATTACAAATTGTGACCATTGTCAAAAAGCTTTTAGAATGTGTGCAATGTGCAGATCAATGCCTATTTTTGTACTGTTTATAGACTGGTTCATATAGTTAGATTTTCTTTATTTTTAAAGTATTGTTTCAATATTAATTCAGGCATTAAATTATTTAATGAATAATATATATTTTTTTTATCTGATGTTTTATAAAACCGTAAATAAATAGTTTTCCTATTATACTGACAAACTTTGTAACAAATTATTGCTAATACAGTGAATGGGATTTTTTAAAAATTCAATAAAAGCAACAATTATTCTCAAATTATTACAAAACATATGTGGACATCTCAACATAGTTTAATAATGTGTAGAAAGCTGGTATTACAGATCATTAATAGTGAGCTCAATCCTCACTGGGTGCCTAGTACTTATGGCCTTGTGCCAAAATTAAGCTACACCTAGTAAATAACTTTTGTAATGCATATGTACATGCTATTTCTATTTACATAAAATAAGAAATGTTAAGTTTCTGTTTTTCTTTACATAATATTAGGAATATTAGGTGATTAGATTAGCCTATATCGCATTGATTAGAGAACATTAATCTTGTAAATCAGAGAGTTAGCTTTGTTTAATTAATGAGTAATGAAAAATGCTAAATTGTACAAAAGCAACAAGCCAAGCTATAAAATTATTATTATTTTTTGCAGCTAGAAATGCTAGATGAGAAAAATGACAATTATTACACTCTTTAATTCTGTGATAAGTAATTACCATTCATTGTTCAGTTGGCCACACATCACTTGGAATAGAAATATGATAATCACACTACAATGAACTGATCCTTTTTACAGATTTAGATAAACTAATACATTTTCTTGCTATCAAAATATTTTACATCTACTTACTTTCTAATAGGTAATATTATGTTGGTGCAAAAATAATGACGGTTTTTAACGTTAAAAAATACGTCAAAAACCGTCATTATTTTTGCACCAACCTAATATATTTAATGATAAAATTTAAAATACTTTAGTCGTGAGAAAACTTAATCTCAAAAAAAAAAAAAAAAAAAAAAAATGAACTTTTAAAACCAATAATAATATAAAAAAATTAAAGTTTAACATAAATTACAATTTTCCTCCCTGTTAAAAAGAAAATTCTGACAAGTATTTATATAACATTTGTAAATAACTAGTCTAACAAAATATATAGTTACAATTTAATCCTTTTGGGTTTGTCAGAAGTAATTACCATCTGAATAGCTTAAGAAAATCAATCATTATCACACAAAGTAGCTAAAAATACATACATCTTTTTGTCTAATTAAAAATAACTCAAAATGAGAAATGAGATTATCTATATATCTCTATAGTAAAAATATACATTCAGCTTCCTTAGAGTAAAAAAATGCCATAGCATTACAGCTTTATATGATTAAGTAAGATTGACATTTTCTGTATGAAAATATAGTAAATAGAACAATTTCTAAAGAGAAAGGCGTTTCTTAAAATCAGTCATAAACCATCCACTTTCCTAGTTATTAGATTTTTTTCAATATTCAAACTTGTAGACATTGAAAGAATAGTAATCTTATAATTTCTATCTAAATATTGACCAGAGAAAGGAGATATGACACATTATTCTCAAAATACATCACTTTAATTTAAATATCAGAAAGATAGACAATAATTCATATTAAAAACATTGTAGAAGTTAAGAGAGTATAGTTTTTAAACCTATCATATTCAAATATGAACATATAAGACAGATTCAAAGATTACGTGCAAATACAAATCATACACTACAGACACTTTACTTAGGTAAGCATTATTAACCTACCCCAACTTCACATATAACACCTGGGAGATAATTTTTGATACATTTTTTTTAAAGCACTTCTTATATACCATAAAATAATTCTGCTATTTTTATCACAAGTGTCATAAAAATGCTGGTTTAAAATTTTAACTAACAGTAAAAAAAAAAAAGTCAAACTCCCTTCAATTTTGACAACCTAAAGTAGAAAAAAAAAGAAGACAGGCATAGTAATTTTGTAAAACAAAAAAATAGTGCAAGAATTTCACTTGACTAGTGTTTAAACAAAAAAATTATAATTTTTAAAAAAGTTCTTTTGGAAAGAGGTGATTCTTAAACTTTAAAATTTAATAAAAATGAGTTAATACAAAAGTTGAAAAATTTTTTAAAAAAAATGAGAAACATTAAGACTTCTGTTTAAGCATGATGTTAGCACTCATGAACTTAATGAGGTTTTCGAGTAGACATTTAGTTTGACTTGTAAAGTCAATATATGTCTTTCCTTGTTTTTTATTTTAACTCGTAACAATAAATTTTTTCCTATTTTAAAAAGATTATTAATTAATTTCACAATACAAATTATTTAAATAAAATAAAATTAATTAACAAAGTATTTTTCCCCAGAAAGTCTGTAATAATTATCTTGCCAAATTAAGTGATTAAGAAGAATAAGGACATTAAATGTCATTGTATAGAAAAATCAATTTATTTTAATAATCCGAATTTTTCAAATACCAATTTCTAAGTAAAATCACTTTAATTAAAAAATAAATGTATCATCTCAAAGTTTTTTTTCCATTTGATCATATCAAAGATATTTCTTTTGTGGTTCTGACATTAAAAAAACTATTTTGCTAACTTAGAGAATTTGTAATTAAAAAATAAATGTACAGAAATTCTGAAATTGTTTTATACAGTGAAAAAATAGTCACCAGATAATCATAGTGTTGAGATCTGCCTAAAAAGAGTATACGGTTTGTACCTGACTCATGTTTTATTTTGTTTTCTTGAGGGGGGGGGGGTCCTCATGGTAAAATTCACAAAAAAGTAAAGAATTCTAGCATTTCAGTTAATTAAGAAACAAGAAAAGATTCATCCAAGACTATTAGTATTATTCACATTTATTCCACTCAAGACTTGCATACATGTCAATTAAACTTTTTTCTCTCTACTAAAATATCTTCCTTTAACAAAAAAACAATAACTGAGTAACACTTATGCTGAAATCCTAATGAAGAAAAACATTAATATTTGATTTTTTAGAAAATAAATACACAAGAATGCAAGATTTAACCAGTTGTATATTTTTATTGTCAGTCTTTTGCAAGTAAGTCCAGATATTTTCCAACTTGATATAAAAGGTGCCTTAAAAACAGAAACAATATTTAGAAGGAAAAACATCTTTTGTGCAAGATAATCTGAATAAACATGTTTTCTAAGGTGAAAGGTCAAGTCACATTTAAAATCTTATCTACAAAAGAATAAATTCTGAGAAACAGTAACCTTAAAAGCTGCTTCAAATTGACACAAGGTGTCATGTTATGTCACACTTGTTTTTTTTGTTTTTTAAATTTCTCACCGGATTTGTTTTTACTAGGACATAATTAGCCAGATGCCTCAAACTCTAATATTGGCAATCGTAGAGGAAAATCCTCAAATCCAACGTTATCCAAAAGACCAAAGCTCAAAAAATACTAAAAAAGCTATGAATAGGAGATGAAAATTCTTCTAGGCTTGTTGATTAACATTTTCATTATATTATCAATAATCAAGAGCAGTCACTAAATAATATAATGTCAGAACATCGAATGAAGTTTACAAATATATTCCAATCATACAAGGTAACAATTAATTTGGTCTGGGAATTTCATTCTCTATGGCACTCAAATGCAAAACTGGAAATGCTTTTTAAGCACTAATTCTTGTCTCATCATTCATGCCAAGTAATAATGTAGAAATTCCATTGACACCTCATTATCATCAATAGATGATTTAAAAAATAAAATGAATAAAAAAAAAAAGATTTGTTGACTACTTTCCACCTACATAATAAAAAATAAGGACTGTCTGGCAAACCTTTTCCCCCGTAGGAAATAAACTAAATCTTAAATTAGATTAAGAAACTTTTACTTACCAGTATTTTACAGTATTCAAATGACAAACAATAAATAATCCTTTAGTAATTATTAGTGTTTCTTTTTTTTTCTTGCAAAATCAAAATTAGAATTTCAAATCAAGAACCTGGACCAAAGCAAAATAGTTCACTTCTTAAACTCAATACATAACTTCATAAACCAAAAAAAACCTGATGGTCAGATTACAATTCACTGTCTGGTAGTGGTATTTGTTTTTACATTTTTTTCTTAGGGCATAAATTTGTTATAGAGCAGTTATTTAAACCATAATGTAAATGCATCACTCCCTAAATTTATACAGGAAATTTTTAAAAGCTTTCTGTTCAATACAGACAGAAAAAAAGTTGTTAAATAACAGTAACACGCAGTCTGTTGTACTTTTAAAAAAATAAAAATTATGCACTTTTATTTTTATTCATTTTTAATTTTACATAATTCATATTATTATTCTTAAATTTACCGATAATTTAAAAAATTTAAAGCAAGAAGGTAGAGAACAAAATAAAAAAAGTTTTAAAAACTCTTTTTAATTTTCTCGGAGTTTTTTAAAAACATGAGTAAAAGAAAAAAGGTAAAATAAATAGTAAATAAAAGGAAAGGAATAGAATTCGTAAATTAAAAAATAAATACAATCGCAAGCGCAACAATTCAACAAAAATTTAACTGAACACGAAATGATGAGAAGGAAATTTAAATGAACCCGCTTGCAGCTTGCTTGAAGGAAGAAAATTAACAGCTTTCTAGTGTCAAATTCTTTGAAAAATACATTAACTATTTTCTTTTTTCAAAATAAAAGCCAAATCTTTGTAAGATTATATATTTTTTAAATAAATTTTCTCTTCAACTTACATTCATTATTGCTTCCTTCGCAAACATTGATAAGCGAAGTGGCTGATAAAGACGAAAATTATTCATGGACCCCTCTCTAAATATGACCAACCGACGTAAAGCATGTTTCATGGAGCCTAGGGAATTTTTTGTGACAGTAATGATATTATTAATTTTCTTTCTTTTTTTTTTTTTTAATTATACGCAAAAAATAATAACAAAAAACAAACCTTGACAACAGACGTAACTAATGACACACCTGCAGTAATGGGGCATTTTGAGTAAAAGCTTTAAAAAGAAAAAAGAAAATCGACACATTAAACCACAAAGTATCTGCTAATTAAGTAAATTACTAAAACTTTTAATTGGGTAGAATGGAAATGCCAAAAATTTTATTTGTAAACCGTGCAGAATCTAACTTACTGTTAGTGTTCACGTTTAACTACGAAGCTAAGCTAACGAAATAAATACTATTTCAATCATACAGTAACAAAAATTTTAATTAAACTTCTTTTATGTAAGTAGATTTCCTTAAATTTCAAGAAAATAAAACTTACCAAATTTCATCTGACTTTAACAAAATAAAAAAAAATTAAAAATAGCGGTGTTATGTTTCAAAACAGCAGTGCTTTGCTTTTACTATCAGAGGTTATAACTAGTACAACCTTTGACCTGACTAGGTCAGTTTGAAGCTTGCTGGGAAATACTAATTGAAAAATAAAAAAATTAAATTAATTAAACTTTTTCATGAATATGAGTCCATATTTTTAATATTAATTTTTTATAGTTAAATATTATAAATTTATATACAAAATTCGAATGTAATCATTCGGTTATTGTCGCCTTGTCGAGCAGAAGTGAGAACTCTCTTTCTCTTTCTGACCTTCAGGATCCAGTTAAGCAACAGCACTAGTGGCAGACAGGTATTTATGTTCTCGAATTTTTTTCTTTTGAAAATTGCATTTCATTTTATAGAAAGGTTCTTTCAATACCTCAGACTTTTTGCAACAGAATAATTATCCTATTTATTCAGCTGTCTTTCTGGGAGGTAAAACCTACATGTAGAAGTAAAGGGCAACCTTAGGGTTGTCAGCCATCATTGTTCTGCTGCATTTATCATTTATTCGGCTCTTCTATTAGACAGTATAATTAATATCTATCTCTCTATATTTTTTACCAAGAATTAAACACTTTATTAATGTTCATATTGCCGATCTTATGTTCTGTCATATTTTTAATGTAAACTTGTTTTAATAAAACGCTTAAGAGAGGGTAAAAGAAAATCAGATGTCAGTCGGAATCCCTTCGTAATTCATGAATTGGGCAAGTTATTTTTAATATTATTAAAAAAAAAAAAATTATTTCAATTGAACTAGCGAATTCATATAATTAGTAATGTGATTATTAATTCCTCTTTATTTTTAGTTCACCCTAAGACGTTATCAGCCCAATACTTAAGTTCATTTTGTTAATCACTAGTGTAGTTGTAATGCTTAACTTCAGTAGTTACTACTACAGACGATGAACACTTTTTGTCTACACGTTTTTATGACTTTCATTAACATTTAAACTATTTTAAAACTCCAAATGAATTAATTTTGCGTTTTAACTTTTCTTTCAAGGACATTGACATACAATATTATGCAACATGTCAATATAAATATATATTTTTTTTAATTCCGTTTAAATTCAAGCAATATGATCTAAAACTCCCGATGGCATAAAATTCTGAAAATTTCTAGTTTAGCTTGAAATGTAAAAGCTCAATATTGAAAGGGGCAAGTTTTTTTTTTTCTTTAAAAAAGCTTTAACTTATTTGTCTGCTTTTTGTATGCTTAAATGTCCTAAACGTTAACATTTGTTAAAGTCTAAAAAAAGTAAAGTAAAAAAAAAAAAAGTGTTCATGTTCTTAGTAACCTTATTTCTTGCTGCAATCAGCCAAGCTCAGTTTGTCTTCGTCTTCCGTTGTAATAACGTTTTCATTGAATATTCTGAAACTGACGCATTATTTTTTTTTTTTTTTTTTTTTTAAATAAATTAATATGTAAAAAAAACGAGGTGACTTTTATCCGTATGACCTTGTATTTTCGCTTTTTTTTTTTATATGAAACCGTCAATCGATTTTCATAACTACATTGTCAGTATTTTTCCTTTCAACTTCTAATTGCTAAGAAAAGAAAGACCTTATTTTCAGCACAAATAAAATCAGTTTGTTTCGCAACGTGGCCTTCCCTAGGTTGCGAATATGTATCCTGTATTCATTCAAGGATATGATTGCAAATAAGTACTTTTTCGAAGGTCATGTCCATGTCTGACGGTTCTACTTGCCGTTTTAAGAATTTCATAACGTCCTTACTTAAAGCAAGGGTATTTGTTATTTATACAAATATAAGTGTTATTTCTTTAGTCTTTATAACCAACGCACGTCAGTGAAAAAAGGTTAACAGGATGACCTTTTTATTTTATATAATCATGTATTTCAGATTTTTTTTAACTGTCGGCTATTAAATCTTGAATGGTTATTTTATTTTCGAAATAAGTTCTATTTAAATATTGTAACTGTTTATTAAAAGTTGTACGACAACGCAACAAAACTGAAAATGATAAATTTCGTTTTTTGCATTCGAACTAATTATCCGATGGATTTATTTTTAATCATAATGATATTTGTTTGAAGTATCAACACATATGTGTTGATGCCTCAAACCAGTATTGTAAAAAATAATGCCAAATATTTGCCAAATCAAACCGATTTCGTTGTACACCAATCGAAATATGTAATTTCGCCGGGTAATATTTGATGATAAAGTATTTCATTTGTAATATGTTAATGATATTGTAATATTTAAGACTAAAATGATGGCTTTATGCGTGTCCAAATTTCGAAAAATCTTTTTCGTTTACTTTTTAAACAAAAATAAATACCTATGATCAAACAATTTTCAACATTGAAATCGAAGTTTCTCGTTAGCTAGTTTGAAAATTCTTTTGGTTTTAAGTTAAAACTTTTAACTTCATGTCTTGATCGTTTCTTTGAGTTTTAAAAGTTGAAAACCATTTTTTTGTGTGATAAATATTTTTTATAAAAGCTTCATAATTTTTTTTTTTTTTTTTTATAGCTTTTTTCAACATTTCGGTACCTTTTTTTTTTTTTTTTTTTTTTTTTTTCTGTATCTCATTCTAGACTTATTGCCTCTTAGTCTTGCAGTTCTTTCAAGGAATTGATTTTTTTTTTTTTTTTTTTTAGTTCTCTCTCTCTCTCTCTCTCTCTCTCTCTCTCTCTCTCGTTATATATATGTGTGTGTGCACACATTAAAAGAATTCTGTTGTGAACAGAATAAATGAATGGTAATCATCTGAAATTGGCAGTATCTGATTATGACAGGTGGCTTGATAAGGCTTTTCGGCTCCGCTAAACTATAACAATTTCGTCTTAGTTACAAAAGAAATATGCTGTCTACTAGCATTGTCCCAATAGCTTTTTCTAACAAATTCCAGATGCTTTTCGTTGATTGTCGGTCAAATTGGGAGCAGTATTTGAATCGAATCAATCATTTAGTTCTTCATAAGTAGCTTGTTGCAGAGAACGCCATTCCAACTTGTGTGTGTTGCATTTCGCAATATTTATAAAGTATCTTCTCATCCATTCATCAAAGTGACTAATACAACCGAGGAGGCACCGTTCATGAAATTTCTAGCACAAAATTGATCACTATATTTAATCCATAAACAGTACTGTATAACTACAAACAAATCTGTCGGTACATATTTGATTCTCAGTTATATATCTTAAATAATAAAAAGGTTTTTTTGTTTTTTTTAATATTTCATATATTATTAAAATATTATGTGTAACTTGAATCATAAACTGCATATTAAATAGAAAGTTCTTGTATGTGAAATCAATTTAGAGTAAATTTGTCTTATTTCACCCTCATCTCTCTCTCACACACACACACATCCTACTTCATGTGACAGGTATGTCAAAAATGCTCATTAAGTGAAGGAAAGGGACTGTTATAGCTAGGTTTTTGCTAGCAATATTTATTATTAGCCAAAATGGATAGCTGATTATTAGCTAAATTTTTTTTAGCATGTGATCTTTGACAATTACTGAGATCTTTCATATAGGAAAAAGTTCAGATTACTTGGGTTTTGCATAAGATTAAAATTTAGGTTAAGCTGTGAAATCAAGTTATTTGATAGAAACTGAAAATGTCACTTCTCGGTGTAAAGAAACTACCATTGTTATATATATAATATATATATATATATATATATATAAACCAACTTCATGTATAGTGCAACCCCTGGATTTCTTTGGCATGAAAAAAAAGCTTCCATTATGTACCAAAAAAAAATCCTAAAACTTGCACTATAAAGTATATACAGTGTATGTGTGTAAAATTTGTCACTTAGTTGATTGATGTTATTGTTAACAATAATATTACTTCAAACCTTATAGTGGATACTCTATTTGAAATACACTCTATTTTTATTGTTTTAAACGGTGTCTTGCATCTATTTGTCTGCACATTTGAGAAATCTTAGAATGTGAATGAACATTTGAAGTAATAAAAATGTCTTAGAAATAAATCATAAAGGCATTGCTAGTTTAGTTTATTACCTAAACATTTTCACCATTTAAGCTTGTGATTTTGAAATAATTTTGTTTATATAACTTAAGTTTCTTGTAATGATTAACATTTGATTTTCATTTTACTGCTGTATTTACTATATTCAAGTTTGAAAAAGAATACCTTTTTAAATAAATTAATCATTACAGTAATAGATAGTATTCAAAGCTAACAGCAAACTAGAACTAGATACAACTATTCTGCAAACAAAGCAATATATATTAATATAAAAACCTGGAACTTGTTGATCTTTTGTCATGAAGAGTTACTGGAAAATAAGTTTTATGTAAAAACAAAAACTTTTATGGTTTTCATTTCTGAAGAGATGTTTTCATTTTAAGCAGCATTTTCTCTAAAAACAATATAGTGGAATATCTTCAGATGAACTAAATGATTTACTTCACCTACTGATTTGTCACAAATCTGCTAATTATCAGATTTCATTAGGTTTTATCATTTATCCTGAATAAATTTATAAAACTTTTTGGAGGTGGGGGGCATGACTCTCTCACTTACACACATTTTTATTTAGGTTTATGAAATCTCCAAGTATCATTTGGGCACCAGAAATCATTTGAAATTTTATTCAGAATTTCACTACAAGATCTAGAAAATATATCCTGCAATGAAACTGCAATTATAGCTTCTGTTTTATTTAAGCATGTATATTTACAGGTGAATTAAACCTTTGACATAGGTTTTACAAATGTTAAATAGAACTGAAGTTAGAAATTAACCTATAGTTCCAGTCAATTCGGTGGTCAGAACTTAGAATAAATTTAATATTTTCTAAATTTACTTGAAATATCAGAAAGTGTCTTCTCTGCTTTATCTCTCTGACCTTCAAATTAATTATGACTGAAAGGTCCTTTGTTTAACTTTGCATTTTGTTCCTCATTTAGTTTCTCCAAACTTCCATATCATACTGTACTGAATAGTTGCTTGCATTTGATACTCTTCTTTTTTTTCTTTAGAACTTACATGCTAATGTATAAAATTAGTTTTTATGGATTTTTTTTTTTTTTTTTTTAAGTGGGTTGATTATAACTGAGGCCATTTATAGAATACAGTAAATTTAATTTATATTTCTTAACTCTATCAGTGTCAAGTCCATTTCTTGTTAATTCAAATTTTCCTCCTCTAAAGTCAAATCATTGATTTCTAGCTTACATATTGCAAAATAATCCTAGATGTGCTGAATAATTAACTTTTGTTAAAAAAATTACTACTCCAATAAATCCAAACTTTTTAGTCAATTTTTCCTACCCATTAGGTACAATTTTAGGAGTTGTGTGATTGTGCTAATGGTTTGTTTTCAAATATATTTAGATATTATATAATGAAAATTATTCAAGAAGTTTCAATCTGTTAAAGAATACAGAAGCAATTTTAGAAAAAAATTCCTCTGAATCTTTCTCTATTCTACTCTTTAAATGTAAAAAAAAAAAAAAAGTTTTCAAATTGTTACACCCCAAGTCACCCTGCATAAGTATAGCTAACATAAATACTTCAGAATTTAAAAATAAATTCCCATAGTTAGCAATTTACTTGTCTGTTACATAGTAGGATCTAAAGTGTGTTTGTGTTTTTTAAAATCAGTTGGTAAATGAGATGTGTAGGCATGTGATATAATACTTAACATTATTTTTCCAGATCTTCTCCATAATCAAAAATGGCACCCCCAGTATATGCTGACCTTGGAAAAAGTGCCAGAGATCTTTTTTCCAAGGGTTATAGTAAGTTAAAAAAAAATTTGAGTACATTTTTTTTTTTCTTTCTTAAGCCTAGAATGTATATTTTAAATAATTTAGTGTTTTAATAACATTCTTTAGACAATTGTTAAAAATTTCAAAATGACTAGTTACTTCATGTAATTGCTAACTTCCTACATCTATTGTTGGAACTATAATCAATATAATTAACTTGTGCTTTAGTCTTCACAATTGACTTTAAATTTGTTCTTGTTGAAATTTTACAGAACACAATTATACTTGTTGGAAACCAAGTAATTAGAAAATATATCAAAGTTGTTAACATTATATATAGTTTTTAACCTTCAACTTCTGCTAGCATCTCTTTATGAAAAATTATACTAAGAATTAAACAAGGATCTTTTCCCTACTTGATAAAATTTTATTACTCTAAGGCAAGGATGGTCAACCTGTGGCGCATTGGATGCTTACAGGTGGCGCATTGCATCCTTTTGATGAAAAGAAACTAAGCCACTTCTACTCATTTCAGTGATTTTATATTTATTGCACGTCCTTTGCGAAAGTGCTAAAAGGATACACCCCTGGTCATAAGCATTTATTTTTCAAATAAATAGATTTTATTATAACTTTAAAATATGTCCATATTACAACACGTACTGAAAGGAAGTGAATGTTTGTGTGGCACATTTAAATTAATCGTACAAAATATTGGCGCATGGAATCAAAAGGTTGCCCACCCTTGCTCTAAGGTGTAAATTTAGTTTTTTAGATTAGTGAAATTCATTAAAAACCACTTTTTCTCTTTTATTACTATGTTATTTTATATTTTCAGATTATGGATTTTTTAAATTGGAATGTAAAACCAAAACTTCCAAAGGTGTGTCTATCACCACTAGTGGTAGCTCCAACAGTGACACTGGTAAAGTTGCTGGCAGTTTGGAAACTAAATACAAATGGGAAGAGTATGGTAAGTACTGACTCTTTCGTTTTAATAATTCTTTTAAATAATTTTTTTTCTCTGTGCTTTCATACCATTTTTCTTGGTGAATTACTTTGCTGATAATATAGCTGGAAAGTATTTTTCTGCTCTTTGATCTTATTTGAGTTGACCTTTTGATGGATAGGTGCCAGATATTTTTGTGCATAACTTATGTGAATATTTATTTAGATTTTTTTCTTTTTCTTTTTCTTTTTATCTCCAGGTATGACTTTCTCTGAAAAATGGAATACAGACAATATTTTAGCTACTGAGATCACTGTAGAAGATCAGATTGCTAAAGGTCTGAAAGTTTCTTTTGATACTTCTTTTGCTCCTCAAACTGGGTATGTATTTATTCTATTTTCTTCCATTTTGAGATTTATAGATAAAGCAGCTTAACAACATTTAGTAATACATACAAGAATGTTTTTCATTAGTTACATTTTGAGTAAATTATCTGCTTCTACAAGCAACTAAATTTTGTGCTAACTAGTTTCTCAAGTACAATTTACTGTTTTTAGAGTTGTCCAGAATTAACACACAGAATTATTAAATCTCTTTAAATGCATCAGCAAGTAATCAGTAATTTAAAAATAACTTTTTAACATAACCATTGCTTGTTTATAAAGTTTCTCTTGGTTTATTTTTTATTCCATTAGCATTCATATTTCAGGGTTAGTTCAGAAAACACTAGACTGGGGGGTGGGGGTCAAAAGTTATTGATTCAGCTCACTTCTTAAAAATCTGACCAAATATAATTTTGATCAGGCCAAGGACTTGTTAGCACTGCCTTATTTTGTTAAAATATCTGTGTAAAATTTACATTTTCAACTTATAATTTTTTGTGCATGTGTATTCTTTTGTTATGCAAATATGATTTTGATATCAAAATTATATTCAATCATAGCCCAAAATTATAGTTCTTTAACTTCAACACTACTTTATATTATTTAAAATATTAATTCGTAACAATGGAATTAGAAAAAAATTAAACCATGCTTTTCTCATAAACACAATTGTTGTTTCCAGTAAAAGGAGCGGAAAAATAAAGACTGCATACAAAAATGATTACATCAGTGGTGGTGCTGATGTTGACTTTGAATTTGCTGGACCTACAGTTCATGGTGCATTGGTCCTTGGGTAAGTTGATATACTGTTTTGATTCGGGATTTTTATGAAATTTTATACTATTAGCTGCGATGCATTTGATTTGCAAATGTTATTTTAATAATTTAAACAAGATTTTTAATTCGGGTATCTTGTCAAGATACATGGGTTGGTTAGCTGGTAACTAAATGTCTTTTGAAACTGGCAAAGAGAAGCTGTAGAGTATTTTGATATTTCACAATTTTTAATTGTTGAGTATTTGTGTATGAGCTTTGTCAAATAATTTTTTCCATGTGATTATTTTGTCAAATTTATAAAGTTTGGATTTTTAAATGGTCCAACATTGAACAAATATAGCACAATTTTTTTTTATTTTTTTTTTTTTTTTATATATATATAACAATATGTATAAAATAAACATTGTATTTGAAATAGTACTGACATAGGTGTTGTGTGTTTTCTATAATATATATTGCACTTGAAACTGGCTTTTATGCATAGATTTTCTCTATATTTGATTGATACATCTCTAAGCACAATTCACGTATTGCAGACCAAATATAATGGCAAGACTACTGTTTTCTTTATTTATTGTAAAGATGTCTGATTTTTTTTTTTTTTTTTTTTTTTTTGTCAAGATACATGGGATGGTTAGCTGGTTACCAAATGTCTTTTGATACTTCCAAATCGAAGCTCTCAAGAAGCAACTTTGCAGTTGGCTATTCTGCTGGAGATTTCACATTGCATACAAATGTGTAAGTAGAAATATTTTTTTCAAAATGGAAAAATGAATACATCTTTTTAGTTCAATTTGTAAATTGAAATATGCTTGCCTTATATGTAGTATATAATTTTGCATCAGGTGATGTAAGTTATTATATACAACCAATATATTTAAAATTATTGGGAAATTTGTAAATTTATTTCTAAATTCTATAAACAGCATGTTTATTTGATCTTTTTAATTTAAATATATTCAAATTAATTTGACTTGAAACAAAATCTATCCATTAAAAGGAATTCTCAGAAATAGAGTAACCACCAAAAGAATGATTGCTTAACTGTTTTATGAAAAGGTATCTTTTTAAATAATTTTTTCATGATGTCTGGAGGTCTTTTCACCTAATCAACATTAGTTGAAGATTAAGAGAATATAATTTGAAAGATCCACTGTTAAATTTACATCTCTGCAAACTATTCCTCTACTGAAAGGTTTTATGATGCAGTATTTTTGTCTGGAATTTTATATTTATATATGAGCTTCCAAGGATATAAAGAGGAAACCAGTTTAGTTACTAATTATCTGTCCATATTGAAAATTTGAATCTATTTGTATTTATTCTATGCAAAAGCAATACATTCAAAATTTAACATGTTTTGATATTTATTGATAAAACAATTTAAATTAATCTTTTACATATTTTAATATCTGGAAAATGGGTGTAAAATTATTATTTCTAAAATATAATTTTAGCAAATAAAAATAGCCAAACTTAATGATTCTATTTGTCGGTTTTAAAATTTCCAGCTGATAACAATTTTACTTTTTGAGCTTTTGATCTTGTGGGCTAAAGCTTTGACAAAACGGTTGACTACACACTTTTGGGTCAAGTCACTGGATCCGACCAAGGTTTTAGGACACGTGGCCCAGCGTCAATTGGATCCAATGACTTGAGCCAAAGAGTTGTGAGTTCGATACCTGGGTACGGTAATGGTGAATCAAAACGGAGATTTGTGTTAAAGGGAGGATAACGGAGACATCTGGGAGAGTCGTGGCACGCGGAACTAGAGCAATCTGCTCCACTGGACAAGGTTCAGTTCGAGATTCCAATCACCTGAAGAAGGCCGGAGCATGCAACAGCCAAGGCATTGTGAATATGGTAATAAAGATGAGAACAGTGAACAATTAAAATAATTACAATACCTCATCTCAGAAATATAGACCAATATCCAATGATAAAGTAATAAAATATAATTAAAAATCAGTTTCAGGGTTGATAACTCTATATTTATTATATTAGTAATTTTTCTTAATGGGAATGAACAATGCAGAATGTCAACCATGATAGCATGCCAGTAATCATGCTTTAATTATAAACTGACCGATAGTTGGTATATGCAAATAATTATAATATAAATTCTATAAGTGATTTAATATTGAATGAATTCTACTGAAGTGAGCATTTAACTTGCTTTATAAGCTTATCTAATTTTGAGTTTTAACAAAAGATTGTCAATTTAATTTTCAGAAATGATGGTAGTGAATTTGGTGGCTCTATCTACCAGCGGGTCAATTCTAAGCTTGACATTGGTGTCAACTTATCATGGACGGCCAGTAACAATGCCACTCGATTTGGGCTTTGTGGAAAATACATCCTTGACAATGATGCTTCTGTTAGCGTGAGTAATAAATATATAAACTTTTTTTCTTCTCTCTACTTGTTCTATTCCTGTCCCACTATCTTATTCTAAAATAATAAATAATTAATCTAGGATAAATTACTTTCATATGACATTTATTGGTATATTTGGCTGACTTTTAATTCTTGTATAAAATCCCTTTTAACATTCTTTTCTTACCATTACACAAGTCCATGATGCGAGGTGGGGTTGATACCTATTTCAGCATTAATATCCTTCTTTGTCTATGCAATTAATTCAGTGATGAATATTAATCAAATAAATTCAACATTATCCAGTGAAAGTTTCAGATCAAAAATTGAGCCGAGATGTCAGGCCATTGATCAGTTTTCATATTTCTGCTCTTCACTCTATATCTTTTACATTTTAAAAATGTATCTGTTAGCATTTATTTCAGGATAAGTTTTCATTTGAAAACTATCTAAAACAAATTTTTTTTTTTTCCCTCCAGGCAAAAATTAACAATTCCAGTCAACTTGGTCTTGGTTACTCACAAAAATTGAGAGATGGTAAGTTATGTGAAAAATTGCTGTTAGATATTTTTTTTTTTTTTTTTTTTTCTTCCACTTTAATTTTAAACAATTATTTCATTTTGATGTAAGCATGAATTTTCTCAAAGTATGAATTTAATGATGGCAATATTACCTTGCTATTTATCCAATACATGGTATATTTAATATTCTCTTGCAACTTCATTACAAAGCTTTTATCTCAATATCATCACAAAATGTCTTTCATGAGGGTTTTGTTTTTTTTTTGGGGGGGGGGGGTTCAATTAATAAAATTCAAGTATTGTTTATATTGGATAATTAGTTCTAAAATTATATATAAATCAATTTTATATTGTGCTACAAATTTTATTGCTTTATTATTGTTCTGTTAGTATTACATTTAAGTGACTCCATCACAAAATAGATGAAGTACTGCATGAAAATTATTTTATCTTGAACTTAATTAAATTTCATATAATAATCAAAGTATAAGCAACTTTTCTCCTTTTTTCCCATTGTTTAATAGGTTTTTATATTTCTCATATGTAATCCATAGAAAATATCTAGTTTTCAAACCCTTAATAATGCGAGTTTTTTAAACTTTGTGATTTTAAAATATTTTTATACAAATAAATTACTTGCATTCAGACTATTGCTCTCAACTTTAATAAGATTTCAGGTATTTGTTGGTCTCTGTGAACTTTCCAGGAGTTCAGAACTGAGCCCTTAATTTGATCTGCAAGGGTAGAATGTCCTCATCCCGCTCTCTGTCTATGGATGCCTCATTTTGTCCTTCTCGTCCTGTTTCCACCGAGTCTGTTCGCACTACTTGGTCTGGGCATTCTATTCACAATTACTAAGGGAGGCTAGCATAGAAATAAATATCATATTTGTGAATAAAGAAAAACTGACAACAAAGCTTCAACTGCAGTAAGAGAAGCCAAGCTGAATACAGTCAAGAGTCAGCAGCAGGCAGTTTTATGGTTCTCAGTTTAAGATTGTTCCACAGGACATTACACTAGGATTAAAGAATTGGTTTGTGAATTTAGTGATTATAGTAATTGAGTTCAATTCCTGGACAATTTACCTCTGAAGATTAGCAAACAACTTAAGGCCAGAAGGCACAACAGCTGAAATGTTGTGATAACAACAAAGATAAAGACATTAGTCTAACTGTAAACAACTTCGCATTCTAGAAATTCAGATATAGACTTTTTTTATTTATTTTTTTTTTTTTTTTATTTTTATTTTTTTTTTTTTTTTTTTTTTTTTCTTGATTCATTTGGGTTAATCTTAATTCTTCCACATTAATACTGAAGCACATTCAGTAAAGAATTGATAATTAGTTATTAAAGAACTGTGCTTCTTCCTTTTCAGTAGTCCTCTGTGGTTAGACATGATTAACCCTAAAAGGGGATCTAATCCAAATAGAACACTTAATATTGTGGATCACTATAATTACATATGAAAACTTATAGCAGTTTTTGAGAAAAAAACTTGTAAAGTTAAATAGTCCAGGATTCAATGTGAAATGAAAGTTTTATTGAATCAGATTGAAACTTAAGATTTCTGAATTTTGCTGATTATTCCATGAACAATTAATACAGTAGATAAATTTGATCTCTCCATCTTTTAGCTTGGTTTGTGAATATACTAATGCTTAAATATATGTAAAGTAAAAGAAAAAAAATGTTTCGGTTCAGACTGTGAACACTTTCTTTTTCTTTTTCAGGTGTTGTGCTAACCTTGTCAGCCCTTGTTGAAGGCAAAAATTTTAATGCTGGTGGTCATAAACTTGGTTTGGGACTTGATCTTGCAGCATAAAGCATTTGTATTCCTAGTTGTGTTCATATGTGCATGTTAATGTGAAGAACAACGGTCTTATTCAGCTTGTGACCTGCCGTTTCATCTCTTCACAAGAAATCGACAGGATTTTCTTTCTTACTAAGGATTTATCCCTTTCTAAATTGTAATGGAACTCCCTGGGCTCTGATTAATTTAGAGATGGTCAGTTAAGTTTTTCAGACACATTGCCGTGTGTGTGAAGATCATGAGCAGCACTTGGAAGGTTCAACTCAGTAGACATTGCTTACTAATGTTATTTCTTTGTAATTTGAAAACCTGCCTATAATAAACAATCCACTGTAACTACATTTCGCTTTGGTTTGTGTTCTGCTTAAAGAATTCCACTTGGAATTTTCTTTTTATACACAAATCAAGTAATTCATATAAAAATATTTCGCACATTTTTATATTGTGGTGTTTTGTTTGTTTTTGTTTTCATTGATTCTAAATTCCAATAAAGTTGGATTGTGTTGGCTTTCTCTTCATCGTACTGGAAGGCAGGGTATAAAATAAGTGAATGTGTAAGTTTTATCTTTTTATAGAGATAAATGTGAACTGGTAGAAGAGATACATTCTCTTTCATTGTCTGCCACCTTCTCTCTCCCCCAACTCCTCCAATAATGGTTGATAAAAAAAAAATAGAAAATGAATCTTATCAAAAAGGGGGGGGGGGGCTCCAATATGAAACTTTTTTGAGAGGACAGATATGCAACATATCATGTGCTGGTGTATAGGATAATTCCTCCTTCCTCAGAATTTATATGTAGGTTTTTATCTATGCTTTATTTTTAAGACTGCCTTTACTTTTGAGAGCTTACTTGCCTCTTAATAATCCTACCATCCCTCTAATCATTGGCATGATGGTATTAAGGGTACTGTGAAGTTGTAGCATTGCTTGTTTGAAAATTAACCAGTTAGTTTCTGTCGATTAACTACAATGTCTCAGATGTGCCTGTCTGTATCATAAACTTTTGTAATGTCTCTTAGATTCTTTCTTTACAAGAACATTGTAATTTTACCAATTACTTGAAATTGTTTTACTTATACTGTGATATGCCAGAAATATTGAGGCACATATATAATTATTTTTTATTTTTTTGTCTTGTTTCTCAAGACTGCTTTCAAAGTGTTTGCCCCAATTTATAGCCTAGTCTTTTCTGATTCATTTAGTTATAACACTAGATGATGTTTGTGAGCTAAAGACTTCACAGAACCTATTTATTATGTCTTTATTCATCATATAAAGTACATAAGTCACAAGATGCTTCACTTTTCTCCTAGTTCTATTTCTAGGCATTAAACAACAATCTTGATATTTTAAAAAAATTTATTTTCTAATTTATAACTTCAAAGTATTGAAACTAACAAATTTAGTTAAATGTTGATAGTAATGTTATGAATTTGGAGAGGGGGTGGTTATTGATTGATAGAAGTTTTTGCAAAACATTATCACCAGCAACAGTAAGAACATTCATTTTCTTAGGGCAAAAACAGTAATTGTAAATAGTACTCTGTTCCAGTGACACTTTATAGTGAAAAACAAGCACAAAATAGCTTATTAAAAATGCATACTTTTCACTATGAATTACAAATTTGTAATACCTTAATTCTGTAGTTTATCATTTTGAAACACTGAGACATATAATAATTACAGTGGCTTGTCTGACATATATTGTAAAAACATTCTTGAGTATTGCCATGTCAAGCCATTTTGTACAAAATCTTTAGGAAATGATTTTTGTTCAGGACACCCAAACTGTAGCTGGAAGCATGACTGCCTTGTGCACTGATACTATTCATTATGTTCTAATGATATCCACCATATTTTTTTTTAGATCAGTTTCATGAAGGAAACCAAAACATCAGAATACTTAACCTGAACAGTGTTCATTTCCTCAATACCTGTTGGCATCATAAATACACACTACATATTTGCCTGGTTGGCAGATTTCCCACTTTACAATAATCTGTTCTTCAATCTCATTATTTTAGTTTACAATTGTTTTACAAATTTTAAACAATTCAGATTATTTGAATTTAATAAAATTTTCTTGTACTTGAAAAAAAAAATCACTGTTATTTCTTACCCTGCTATGCATGTGCTCTAAGAATCTACCACCCAACACCTGGGTGAAGGGAGCTTTCCCATTGCTTGTAATGAACAAGTTAACATTCAACACGTACAGTAATCATCATAATGGAAACGAATGCTGGTAAAATTAATTTGTGTGTGTGTGTATGTATGTATATATTTTTCACAGCCCTATCACTAAAACAAATTACTTCCAAGTTTTGTATGTGTTTTTTTTTTTTTTTACAATAGTCAACACTTGATACTGTTGCAATTCATTTATTAAGTTTCAAACAATCTGCTATAACACCTGTTAATTCATTTCACAATTGAACTTTGAAACCCTAAAATAATTACAAAAGGATATAGTTACCTGATAGTTTATTCCTATAAAATCACTGTACAGAAAGTGAGTTTAATTCTTCTATCGCTCTGTAGCTACTATTTATATTTAATGTCATCAAGGCCAACTTCATGGCTATCTAACTGCCCCTTGAGATACTTGCAATTTCTCTCTGCCAGGATGCTTTGTGTAAGATGAAATCTGGTGTTTGGAAGCATTTCAAATGTGATTGTCAAAATGCCTAAACACACACACACACACACATATATATATATATATATATATATATATATATATAATTTTTTTTTTTTTTTTTTTTTTTTTTTTTTACATTTTAATTTTATATTGGCAGGGCAGCAATCTTACATTTGAATAGTCTATTAAATAGAATGGGTAGAATGCCTTTGATGTTAATTGAAAGCTTGTCAAGGAGCTGTTATGTGTGTGTGATTGCAAATGTGGCTTTACATAAAATTTGATGGAAATTTCTTTTTCTTCTGTTTAGGCGATGAAGTTTCCAGTTTCAACCACCCATGAGTGGGAGTGGTCTTTCTATAATTTGCCTGATTTTTAAAAGCTGAGAATATACACAGGTTAAATGTAAAATTTTAATAATACTGATTCTACAGAAATAATATTCATTTTTGGTGTTGAAAAGCTTAGCTTCTTTTAATTTTATTGATTTTAATTGGGTCAATGCTGTCCTTTTTATAGCACTCTAAATGTGCATTGCATGCAAATAGTTTTGAAGGACCTGAAAAATTATATAGGAAGACAGGATTTTTTTTTTTTTTTCTCTCCCTCTCACTTGCTGCTTCATTGTTACTTTGCAATATTGTTTAGTGGTTCATCATCTAATTTGTTGTTCCAATAAGCACTAGCCTACAACAAATCCTATGTCATCTTGGTTACCAAAAGTTTTAACTGTGGCTCAAAATATACACTGGTCTGACAAAAATCACATGAAGGATATTTTTAAAGGTAATAAACTGAAATATTTAGGTTTTATGATCATAGTCAATACTAAGTTAGCATTTTATCTAGTAACTTAATATTAAGTTTCTCTGTTTACATCATTCAGTAAGATAGTTTGACCTGCTCCCTGAAAGCATAGTACCAGTTGAGGGGGGGAAGTTTTAGACTATACTCAAATAATGGCACCATTTTCTACAGAGCTTATTAAAAACTAAAATCTGATGCACCTGTAAAATATGTTCACATCCCCATATTAACTGTTATACCGGCCACTCCTTCAATCTTCAAAATTTTCACCCCCTCCATGACAGTGGTTCTTTTCAGTTTCTCACAGTCGAGTCTTGGGATCCAACAAGTGCTAAGTATAGATACCTTTATTATCCACGTTTCAAATAAAATTCATCAGCTCACTCGTGAGTGGTATTTTGTAAACTTATCTAATTTTGTCTAGATTTTTAGTTAATGCATTTTTTGCATAACAGGTGTTTGTTTATTTGATAAGAAAGTTTTGGCAGTTTAACCTTTGTACTTTCAAAAATAGTGTCAAAAGAACAGTTTTTCTCCTGCAGCAATGTTTTAAAAAGCTATGTTTAGAATTTTAATAACAAGAGTTAAGCACTAGTTGTTAGATTATTTACAACAGTATAAAAATATTTGAACTAATTACTATACAATATTACAAAAGAAATATGAAAAACTTTTTTTTTTTTTTTTTTTTTTTTCATGAAACTAAAAATATGTGAACCAGCTATGATGGAATATTTGTTCACTATTTTATATAAAAAAAAAAAAAAAAAAAAATCCCTCTCCCCCCCCTCTCTAAATCAAACCGTTTAATTTTAGACAAGGCCACAAAAAATTAAATTTTTTTCTTTTTTTTTTTTTCCCATTCACCAAAATTTGAACTTATTTACCAATTATGTAAATGACAAGAGATGTAAGGTGTCAGAGGATGACTGGTGATCTAATTTATATTTCTTGGGATATTTTTTTTTTTTTTTTTCTTCGTTTTGTTAACTTATAGAGTATAGTGTGAGAGATCATCAGGTCTGTTTAACTTGAATATTGTTTGTCATTTGAAAAAGGAATTATATATTTTTTTTTTTTTTTTTTTTTTTTAGTGACAAAGCAAATCTTTACAGATTTTGATCAGGGATATAATCAGTCAAATGAGGATGAGAAGCCAGTACATGGAAAATGTTCCACTGAAGATAGATATAGGCAATGCAAGGCCACAATTTTGAAGTGGTGGGGGCTGGGTTCTTCAAATCCCTTTTTTGTTTATCTATTCATAGTACCATAAATAGTTATTTTTACACTCGTTAATGAGTCTTGAAGTTAAAATTACTGCTGTCACCAGTAAACTTAGTCTTTCACAAGCATAGCTAGGACAAGAGTCAAGCCTGATCTTCAACAGTTCTTCACTAATATTTTTGTGGATACTAAAACAATGTGGGCACTCAGGATTGGTGCAGAGTGAGCTTGCCAGAGACCAATTAAAGTAAGCAAGCAACAGAGCCTCAATAGTCTTTGTTCTTTCACCTTATTTTCTTAAGTATCAAATTTATAAGATGCCAAAATTGATAACCATGATTTGGGCATAAGTTGTTCTAGAAAAATATTTTGACCCTAGACAAGTTTGTCTACAAGATGAATCTTCTATCAAATGGTCTTCAAGCATGTAAGAATATGTAGTAAAAATATACCAAAAATTTTTAAACTGGTCTACTGATGCCATGAAAATAGGCAATTTTCAAACAGACAGACATTGCTATAACAAGATTGGGTATTGTTACTGTATAGAAATAAATGACAGAAACTAATTTGGATGCTGTATTTGATATTGTAAATGAAGTTTGCAAAATGGACAGTTTTTGCAGTTTAGCATTTTCACATCTTTATAAAAAAAAAAATAAAAGTACATAAGACACGTAAGCTGTTTATAATTTTACAATCTGCAGTGAATATTTACTATTATCAAGTTTCAAATCTGTACATGCAATATACTTGTAGCTAAGAATGTCAGTTTTTGAACAAAAAAAAAAAATAGTGATATTTCAAGACGCTCAATAATTTTGATCAAGGAACATCTGGATTTCCCCAGATATTTCTAAGAGGGCCACCTGTGGCTTCTGCTTGATTTAAGATTGAATCTCACACTATCTCATTCCATTTTTTTTTTTTTTTTTTAAAGAGTTATTCTCACTATTCCTCTCATAAATTGTCTTAAATTAAATATAAAGTTTTTCTAACAGTTTTTTTTTTATTGTTATTTCACTCCAAGCAAGGAGATCCAGTTACTAAGACACAAGGAGTTACAGTGTGAAAGATCAATAAAAAAACAAAGATTAAGAAGACAAGATAACAGGTGATATTACATTTAAATTTTTGAAGATCAAAGTTGACTGGAAGGCAAGAGATCAAAAAGCTTCATAAGTGAGAAAGATTCTTTGGATTTCATCAAAAATTTCTAAATACATAGAAATGCTAGACTAGATATAGCAAATAGTACTTATCTGGTGAGAGAAATTTTCTAGCACAACACAGAACCAACTTTCCTAGCAATTGATTCACTATAATCTTTCCACCTCATTTGGCACAATGAGTCATTCTCCTGGAGGTTAGCATCAGCCATATTGATGGAAGGCAAAACAGGTTCACTATAGATGATTAAAAGAGAGCAATTTCATTTTCAAAACATTAAAATTAACAACCCATTTCTTGTCTCAGTTAACAACAAATTGGTCATTTTTTTAAATCAGCTGCCAATTTGACCTTATCAAACTGATCAGATTTACCATTAAAACTAGAGTAAATAGTTGTGTCATCAGTATAGATATCAAGATGAGAACTGATGACATTGGGAAGGTCATTGATGAAAATTACAAACAACACAGGTCCAAGGACAGAGGCCCAGGAGAAATGATCTAGAAGAGTGGCCATTCAAGATAACTTGTATTTCACAATTTGATAAGAGAGATTGAATCAGGCCAAATAATTTGTCCAGAAATACCATAACTTTTTAATTGTGGAGAAAATCACAAAATGAATTTCAATCAGTACTTGTGAATAGGAGGTTCATGTCTTACAGACAACTTAAAAGAAATATCAAGATACTACAGCGTGATCCGAATTACCAAGGGGACAGAGTTGCAATGCTCAACAAAAGTCAGCAGAGGAGGCAAGGAACACATCAATTAAAGAAGCATGTGTAGCAATACAATTTCTCACACATCCTTAGGAGATGAAGAGATAGATTCTTTTTTCCTTTTAAGTCAATTTAATGACCAGGATTTCTCAAGAATCTTATCTCCAGCCCACCTTTGGGTAAATTTAATGACTAGGATTTTTCAGGAATCTGTTCCCCAGACTGCCTTTGAATTGGCAAACATAAAATTTTGTTAGTGATTTTAGATAGTCATAAAAATAGAGTCCTTTGGAAAAACTGACCACCCAAAAGCTGTCAGTTGGTAGAACACAAGTGGACAGAAAAGGGTGGTAAGTCTCCCAGCCAGTATTCATATAATGAGTGGTCAGTGAAAGGACCAACAGTCAGGCTGTGAGTGTGTAGGGGTCCTTTTTTCATGGTTGGAAGTTAGTGAGATACCAGAAGTTCACTTTCTTGAAGTAGAAGGAAGGCAGTGAGAAATCATACATTTTTTTTTGCTACTTCCCAGCTAATGTCTTGAAAACCATTTGTCATTATTCTTTGTTGATGTTGATCACGGCCCTAATATTGAAACAAACCTGTGGAACATAGTGAGAACCTGGTATATTCACATACAATTGACCTTGGATGTCATCACAGCTTGTGCAGAACTGCATCATCAGAATTATTATAGAAATCCACTATTTGACTAAGAAATGAACAAAAAATGAAAGGCTGAATATTAGCAACATTAGAATAATTAAGCCATTTGACATGATGAGTATTAAAATCACCAAAGATGTTTGCAGTTGAATGTAGAAAGAGAGCCATTTCTATACTATCAAATATTTTTGTCTAACATGTTACAATCCTGAGAAGGGGTGATAAAAGAAAAAAAGATAGATAACTAATAGAGTGAACTAAAGAAAATTGAAAGCATAAGAAAGAATCATTCAAGTTCTCAAGACTGGGTGTAAACACAAAAGCCATGCATATGTATCCTAGAATATTTTCGACAAAGATGAAGATGGCTGGGAACAGAAAATGCATTGCTATCAATAGAAGAGTTTAAATTAGTTTCACAAAGCACTGATATCTGGATAACATTTAAAGAGAAAAGATTCTACACTACAGAAATTGGTACGTATACCCTGAATATTGGAAAAAGAGAGGTTGTAGTGGGGGGTGGGTTGTTTACTGGTATATTTGTATTTCTTTTAATTTTTAAGGAGAAAAAGACCCAAATAATAATCGCTGTCCATCTATGGCAATATAAACCAGCTGGAATGTGGCCTTAGGGTTGCCCATTGGAAGTACATCCAGGGACACCTATCCATGCACGACATAGCACTGTAAATACCTCCCCCCCCCCGAGTATTATGTGACTGTTGACCTCTCTAAGTATCACCAAAGAGTTTGGGCTCTTTGCTACCAGTTGGGATGCAACAAGCAGAAAACTGTTAACCTGATACCTTCATAATGAAAAATCACAGTCACTGATCAGTCAGCCAAAAAGTTAGGACAGTTAAATCATTAAGGCTATGGAAGAAAGGAACTAGTAAACCTCATCCTAAACAAAAAACAAAAAAAAAAACAGGAAACAAGGGATAAACCTCTATAACTGTTCAATAAGCTTAGGTTCACCTACCCCTCATACTCCCTCTACAACTACTCTACTTCTATAAACCACATTGTGATGTTATATATTTATCAGTCAAGCACTCTGATATTCTCTACTTACTAATGAAATGTTATAATAAGAGGTATTATTCTATGTCAATAAGTAAATATGTCTCATGTTACCATAACAACTGAATAATTCATTTTTGAATCATGAGAGCATGCTGCTAATATATTGCTTCCTATTTATTAATTGGTGTTAGCATTTTCTTTTTTTAAAATTTAAAAATAGAATTCAACACTATTTAAAATAAATAAACTGATCCACTCATAGAGAAATTTGAATTTTTATACCTAAGTAAGTAGAACTTTTAAATAAATAAATTCTTCCTTAGATATCTTTTTCTTGCATAATTTCACAGAGCAGAGTCAAATAAATCCATCAGAAGACGTTTTAATCCTTTTTTATATTCATACGGACACCATATTTACAAACTAAATTATTATTATTATTAATAGTAAATGATTATTAAATAAAAAAAGTTCTTAGATTCTCATCAGCTTTTATCAGTTCCTTAAATTTATCAATTCTCCTTTTGCATGAGTTTTTTCATGTTTTTCTCAATATAATGACAACACAAATATCAATCTCCTTGTGCACAGAAGGTCATTATTCCAATTAGATCATCATGGATTTCCAGAAAGAGAACTCAAACAACATTTAGAATCTACAATTTACAAACTTTAAACAAGAAAGAAGAGAAAATTAAAAGATGAATGAGGAAAATTACACAAAATTGTATTTTGCAGGACTTAGTGGTCAGAGTCCAGATAACAGATATCAACAGTTTCTGGTTGAGGCAATCTAACTTTTGTGCCCACACAAGAACTTTTTTTCCCTTGACACTGCTATTATTTTAACTACCTTCACTCTTTGGCAATGTTTATTGTTTTAAAAAGCAGTGATTAATATTGTAATAAAACCTAAACATATGAAAGTGAATTTACACATTTTCTTTGTTTTTGAGAATTGACAAGAAAAATAATAAACACTATTTATTTATTAGATTGTTTATTTACACTATTGATTTATTACATGATTTATTGGAATGGTTGGCAAAACATTGGCTATTGATTCAAATTTTATAAAATGGTAAATAATAAGGATTTCCTAATAACTGATTCACATATTTTAATAATTTAGTAAATGTTTATAAATTTATGAACAAAAGTTTTCAAACTTTCCTTATAAATTGAAATAATAAATATTGTATTGCATTAGTTTTACAACAGTATTAGTTTCTAGAATGTTGTAAATATAAAATTATTTTTGTAAATAAACAATCTACTAAGTAAATAGTTTAATATTTTTGTTGTAAATTCACTTTCATAGTTTAGGTTTTATTACAATTCTAATCATTGCTTTTCAAATCAATACAGTGTAACCCGGATATAAGAGAGTTGTCGGGACCGGAGAAGAAGTCTCTTATATCCGGATTTGATCTATTTTGTTTAGGTAAGTATGGCTCTAATTTGGGACCAGAGAAAATATCTCTTATATCCGGGTCTCTTATATACGGGTTACACTGTATATTGCTGAGGAGTGAAGGTATTTAAAATAATACCGGTGTTAAGGGGAAAAAAAAACGCCCTTTTGACACAACGTTTTTTTGTGGGTAAGAAGATGAAGGTTAAAGATTGCACTGGTTGAAATGTTCGTTTTTTTTTCCAGAACAATGGTGATTTTCAATTTTTCATTATCGGTTCGGAGAAATGTTAGATCAGCATTTTGAATTTGTTGTCAGTTCTTGTTCCTCCTCTGAGTATTTGATTTCTTACAGGTGAAGTGTTACTTCATGAGTATAGCTATATAACAGCAGGCATTGAGGACCTCTCACTTCTCCTGCTTTAATACGTATTCCGAAATCGGCGCGAATATTGTAGTCGATCAAATGATAAAAAAAGCTTGTCATTCGTTGAGCTTGCCAATCGACACTTTTTTTTAGTTTACCTTTGATAGATACCAAAACAAGGAATATAACTCTTACAATTCACATTTTGGGGAATTATCTCCCTTTATATAAATTTTGGAGAACCAATTATAAAATTCCAGTATAATTGGTTTTTGTTCCATGTATGAACAATGTCCACTCTATAAACATTATAAAATTAATCTATTATTAATGTTTTCTTCTTCAGTTTCTAAATAGGTTTATTTAACAATCCAATTTGCAAAACTAATACACCCTAAAAACCAATTTGTTAAATATGCATGCAAAGACTATGCAGTAAAACAACTTGTATTCAGTTCTAAAATCCTGGGATTCTTTCCTTAGGGTTGAGTAGACCAATTTCAGAATTCATTACTTTGTAAAAGGAAAACTTACTTTAAATCTAAGCAAAACATTTTTCTCCTTTCACCTTTGTTCGATTTAGCACAGAAGTTAAGATATCTGTTGGTGTCTGGCTGAGTTGAATTCCATTTGAAATACATGAATGATGATTCTAGTTACTGTAAACCCATTAAATAATAGGAGGGGGCATTTCAACGTGACGTAATAGTTAGCAAGTTTGTATTGCTAGTTCAATTACAAGCGAGTAGTGAGTTCAATCCTCACTGAGTGCTCCATACTTGTGCCACAACTAAGCTACACTTAGTAAATCACCATTAAATAATAGCAGGAGGATTAAGATTTGATACCAAGTATCAGAATATTATTCAAGAAGAGAAAGTTTATTGCATACCAGGCCTTTGATTTATGAATAATAATCTAAAGGGTGAAAATGAAATTGATCTGACTGTTGTAATCTTAGAAAAAGTGCCAATATTTCTAATATTTATGAAGGTCCTTGATGCCCAAATTATATTAACATCAATCCATTTAAATTTTGTATTGGGCTTCTAGTTAGAGAAACAATCATAGATTGAGTTATTGTCAAGTAGAAAGGGTTATTAATTATTCTGTAGTATAATTTTACTCTGGTAGAACTAGAAAAACATGTTGACAATGTGGAAGGAATCAGCATGATTGTTGTTTAAAGTTCATTAATATGACTCCTGTTTATACACAATTCTATTTGACATTTTAGATACATGCCGTTGATGATCTTTCTAAGTATGCTTTTCATGCAAAAACCTGAAATGTATGTTGTTTTCAACATGTTTGTTATCAAATACAATTGGGTCTTTCAATGTAATTCCCTATACTGTTATACAATAGAACCAGACTGTCATTAAAACACACAAAGTGAAGTTATCCCTCAATGATTTTATCTGAGTTTAAAATGTCTGATGTTTTTATGACTAGCAGTAAAGTCTAGAAAGTAAGGTCTTCAAATCTGCTACACATTGACCAAAAGGAAATAGAGAAGATAAATAAATAAAAACTTCCAGAATCAAGTGTCACTTAACCAAAATTTAGGAAATAAGCAGAGTCACAGTTAGAATGGCTTGAAAGTTGCAAGTCACACATTATAGAACAGTTTCAAGCTACCCATGGGCAAGTTGCCAATTGTGAAGTAGAAATGGACATGGGGTAGTAGGAGTGAGTCAGAGGTCTTGCTGGCTGAAGAGAAAAACTAATCAGTTAGTCTGTCATGACAGAAGATGTCACTGACCTACCTACCCACCCTCTAAACTGTAAAAGTGAATCCTTGAATAACCAAATATTTTGGAAACAGGATTTGTAGTTACACTTCTCACCATAGCATTAATTTCACTTTTTATTTTCCTTGTGAACATACAATGGACCTTTCCCAGTGCATGTGCACACCAACAAAAGACAACATAGGTTGATTTGTCTGGTTGGTGAAAATGACAGTGGGCCTTGGTTATATGTACAATACTACATGGAGACTCGGTCATGTAGTCATTCTGTGAGGAAGTCACTGTACTTCCCTCACTCAAAGACAGTAGCAGGATTAGAAGAGAAAGAAAAGCATGTGAGTCAGAGTAACAAATACTGAATGAGACAAAACTATTCTTCAGTGTATAAAACAAAAGACAATATGGTTAAGCAAAGAACAAGAAAGAAATGTTCATTTGTAATTTAAATATTAATTGTTCGTAGCTAAAGAATGACCATGAGCAGATAGAATAGAGAGGTTCATATTTGCCAACCAGAAAGGCCAAATTAAACTCTTCTTACTATTACTAATTTCTATCTTGTTATTTAAATTTAGAAAATACCACACTTTTCATCAAAACAAAATGTGTTCAATGGTTAAAATTGAAAACTCAAAACTACATGTTATACAAAAGAAAATGTAACATTTATAGGCTAATTACCTTTAACCTCACCAATGTGTTTTGATATTTTTCTATATGTTGTGCTTTCCTCATGTTTATTCAGTGGAAGAATTAACAACAAAAGTATTTGGAGTAGTAAATATATATTATATAAACCAGTCACTAAGGTTTTGGCTATGACAGCATGCTCTTCATCTCCCAAACACTCGCAGATCACAATACAATATTGTATTGATGATGTCAAGAATGTATCAACTTACTACTGACACAACGCAGACTGTCACTGCTACCCTATTGCTTTGGAACTAAAGTTCTTCCAACTAATGCTTACCACAAACTGGTTAATTTCATACTGTCATGGTCCCCATTTGAATTTTGATAAAATTTTTGTGTATTGGATCTTATTTTCTTTATGTCCTTACAGCATCTCAGAAATGTTTCCATATTGTACATCCATAAATTTGGTTCTGTTCAAAAGCATAACACACCGTCTTTACAGAAGTAAAAAAATTTTATAGTCAATGGTTAGAAAACTATGACTATTTTAATTTAAATTTCAATGTTTTTTTGTTACATTTTTGTATCAGTTTTGCAAAAGCGGCTAAAATTCAAAAAGTAATATAATAATAACAATCTTGAATTATTAAGTATAATTTTTTTTTCCATTTATCAAATTTATTTATTGAAAAAAAAGTTTGAACAAAGTAACTATAAGTATCTTGAATTTTTAGTCCTACCACTTCTTCAATTTTATTTTTAACCATATTATTGACTAAGAAAATTATTTTTGCGAAATTATGCTAAAAAAATTGATAAATTGAATAAATTCTTATGTGTTTTAGTTTTATGAAAAGTGAGATACAGTTGAGGGAAATGGTTGAAAAGAGTCCATTCATCAATCTATCTGATCCCAGAGTCTCTGGATAAAGGTGAATTCCAGATGGAAGAAGTTGTTAATTAAAAACTAATTATTATTAGTAAATTTGAAACACAAAGTGCCGCGATGAGATTGACTCTCAGCTCCGTTCAGTCAGAATTATTGCGTCTGTTTTTTAAAACAAAAAAAATCTTTTGACAGAATTTAAAGTTTAAACATATTAATTCAATAAACTCTATAAAACGAAAAAAAATTGGTATTATTGTATTTTTGTGCCTTCCTATGCTTTTGTTCAGTTGAATCTTGAATATCTTACTGCGATTGTGGAATAAAAAAATATTTTCTTCTTTACGACGAGTGCAAAACCTTCTTTCAAGAATACACCACTAAGAACAGATTATCGCGAGATTACGTCTACAATTGCACAACCCGTTTTAAATCCATAGCTTGTAAAATCCACGAAACACCGGCAACAAGACGCCTCCTAAAAAAATCTTTAAAAAGTGCAACGAAGTATAGCGACACGCGCAAATAACCTCCACTTCTATGATTACCAACCCTGTAAAGATAGCAGTCACTACCAACCATCAGCGAGGCAGATTGCAGTATAGAGAAAAAAAGAGAGTAAATACGCGAACGACACAATTCTTTACATTCTTGTAAATGTAATGGGTGTGTAAACTGTAAATAATTATTCTTACTACTAATTGTAGCTCTTATTTTTTGCCTCAGATGTGTTTTTGAGAACTAATTTTTCTTTTGTTTTTTTTTTTAATAAAATATTTATGAACCTCAGTTATTAACAACAACTTTTAAAAATTTTACAAATTATTTAATACAAGTTACAACTTACTTAATTTGGTATTTTTTATTTAACATTTCTCCACAAATCAGTTTTTAAGGCAAGTTTGAATAACGCTTCAATGTTACATAGCGATTCATTGGTTATATTAGGTTGGTGCAAAAAATGTCGTTTTTTTGCCTATTTTTTAACGTAAAAAACGACATTTTGCACCAACCTAATAATTTTATTTTTTAATTTTTATGATTAAGAACTGCTTCTTGTACAGCTTTTTAACTAATGGATTAGAAAACGATGCAAAAATCAAAATTGATCAAGATTTTGACTGACATTAAAAAACATAGAAGAATGAACGGTTGCAGTATATTTCCTTTAAATTTAATTATTAATTATTAAAGTTTATAAATTGAAATTCTTTATAATGATTTAGATTTCTAAATTTATCCACTGCTCAGTACCATTAATGAAGCGTCACGCAGACTAAACTAATCAGAAATAGTTTCATAAACCAAAGTGTGCATTTTAAAAGGCGGTTTGTTAAATATACAGAAAACGGAATGCATGTTTTTTAGTTGGTCTACACATTGATTTATTAGTTTTCAAACTAAGTAATCACAAAAAAAAAGAACACAATAAAAGTTAAAAAAAACAAAAACTTATTCAGCTATAAAGAAAGAGTATATACTTTCCAATGATAACAAATTTGTAGATACAAAAAAAAAAACAAGATAATCATTTTCTTTTCGGTTAAAACTCACTAGTACTGTACGCATGAAAAACAATTTTTAATCAGACAATTTGAAAGTAAAACTAAAACATTACCTACACATGCACTGGCATGAATTTATTTTGTTTACTAACTTAAAAAAGGTTAGTATTTCTACTAAATACATTCATAAACAAATTATAAAATTAACATTTTTCCAGGTTAAAAGTTTGTGCCACAAATGCACAGAAAATGGTTCAGTCGTGTTCTTGTAAATTAAAATTGGTTTTGAAAAGTTAAAAATGTAACATTACAACTAAAAACATTACATTTACATGGCTAACCAATTAATCACAACTGTAAAATCCGATATTAATTATAAAAATTAAAATAAAAATCCGGTATTAATTATAGTTTTCTTCTACCTAACTCTTTAAATGCCCACCGCATCCAAATCCTATTTTCCAGCGATACTAAGTATGTGGATACATTTTCAGCCATCACCGAAAATCATTTTTTTTTTAAATTAGGTTCAAATTGGATATGTCGTGCTTCTTACAAGAGTTCATTTGTTGTTGTTTTTTTTTATGTTTTTTTTTTTTTTGTATTGTTTTTGAAATATATGCTTTATGTCCCAATTATTGACAGACTGACACTTTGTCATACCAACAATCAAATTTCAAATTGATTTTTTTTATTTGAAACAGAACTTGCATAACTTTCTTTTTTCTCTACTCAGAAACTAGAAAGGCCATATTTTTACTTGAAAAATCTTTCTAAATTCAATTTCAAAATGTCAGTGGCAATCTTGGATGAAAACTTCCATAGAAAAATGTAAGTTCATGTTAAACAGAAAATAAAAAGAGGGAGCATGCATTTTTTTTTCTTGAAGAATCATTAACGTGTGTTCATAACTGCATTTTAGCTTCAATGTTGTTAGCACACTTGCAGTAATGTGTTGAATTTTGGCTTAGCAGCCAAATGTCGAGTTATATGGAGCACAACTAGAAGAATAGATTAATTGGGAAATGCATGAATTCATGTCTCTTCAGTAGTGTGTCCATCTTGGAAGTAAATCTTGCACCCTGGCACCATAAAAATTCACAATTGCTACAATGATTGAGTTTCCATAAACTGTTTAAGAAATGAAGACAAAAATCAATACTGTTGCTTTTCCTGCCAAAATATAATTTTTTTTTCTTTGATAGTTTATATTGGACAGAAGTAGTGTAAGCCTACATTTAAAAATTCTGTTTCCACTATGAATGTATTTAGGAATCAAAAAATGCCTGTATTGACAAAACCTACTTTATGCATAGGTGAATTTAAGTTTTTAACAAGAAACCATATAGATATATTCATTTTAATATTCCCTTCATAAACATGCCCTGACTCTGAACCTTGAACACTTACGATAATGATTTTTCTAACTTATGGAGACACAAAACTAATCAAACAGGGAGTTAAAGCTTCAGAGTCAAAAATGCAAATGATGAATACACAGGTAAGCTCAGCACAGAACTTCCATTTCTTTCAACTTAAAAAAATAAATTGTGATCACATTCAGCCAATTAGAGAACTGCCAACCTAAAAGTTTGGATAGTGGTAAGATCCAGCACTTGTTTCAACAAAGTGTATATAAAGGAAAGCAGAATTAGCTTCAAGGTCCTTTTGTCAACCAATGCTACTGGAAGCCACGTCAGCCATTTATTTGATACATTTTCAAGTACCCAACACTTTTCTCTCATGCACACAACTACAGAAATATTATACACTACTTTTCTTTCACATAAACATTCAATACAAAAAACAGAATACACAAGTTACTTCTTACGAACACTCATACAGACATTTTTAGGCACGAGGAACTTTACTCACTCATCAAATACCAAAATTGTTATATAAAATCATTTATTGAATGTTATTTACATTCTCTGTGTTCTTTTAAATGTATTTGTTGTGGAATTATCATATTGGCTACATTTCTGCAACACATTTAGCTCATTTCTAGTGTTTTTGACAAAGTATTGAGGATTTATACAGTAAAAACAAGAAAGATTAGATTTGAGAGAGTCTGGACGATAAGAAATTTTTAATAAGCTTTTGGTTGCACACTAGTTATAGCAATTTACTAAGCATAGCTTAGATGTGACACAAGTTATATTCATGAATTGTTCTATGGGTAACATGAACATGAGAAACTGAACAAAATAACATTTACAATAAATATATATATATAAGTCATAACAGAATTTTAAAAATTATTGGTATGGTAAAAGCAATGCTTGCTTCAAGTGGTGCTATAAAGATAAACAACAGATTTTCTTGTTACTCACCTTGTAGTATAATCAGATTGTTAATTTTCTAACAGGTGAGTCTATTATTTACATTTGGACTAATATACTTTTCTTTGTCATTATCATGTTTCAGCTGTTGTGCTCTTAGGCCTTCTTCAGGTATCAGTTGATCCAAGTAACCTTCAGGGAATTACAAACTAAACTCTTTATTTAATCTATGTGGTTGGCTGAATATTGGTGGCATAGTTATTGTGAGTTCAATCCCTGAACTAAAAAGTATAAACTCAAGCTTAGTGAAAACAGTGCTATCAATCACTGATCAGTATATACAGAAAAGGAACATGACAAAAAACAATCTATCCCTATAGTTTAAATAAAAAGTTTCAGTTGGAAATTCCCTGAAGGTTAACCTGATCAACAGACACTGGAAGAAGGTTAGACATCACAACAGCCAAAACATTGATGATAACACAGATGAGGACATCAGTTCAATTGTAATTGATAACTCACCCTAGAAATTCAGAAAGAAAAAAGAAAATGAGTCTATTGTTGCAGATAGAGATAAGGAGAAAAATCCACCATTCATTATTACATATGATCATATTTGAGAAAAAAGAAAACTTTCTAAATCATTAAATTTACTGAAGAACCACTCATTTTCATGTCAATTACAAAATTTCATTGCTATGAAAATTCATTATATTTGGTAACAACTATAAATTACAGTAACCAGAAGACCAAACTTGATTTTGTTTGTTTTTCTTACAATAAAGTGCCAGTTCAGATATTTTTTAAGTTATTAATAAACCCACTATTGTTCAATTTAAATACTTATGAGAGAATTTATTATTGGGTCATTCCATCTGAAATCAATCACCAGACACAGGTGACCCACTTAGAAAAATCTGGGAAAAATTCATGGATGTTCCTTGATCATAATTTATTGATCAATCTCACATATTATATCTATCTTTAATAGTTTTAAAATCAGCACATCTTGAAATTATCACTGCATTTTTTTTTTTTTTCAACAAAATTCCCATTTTTGAAACTTGGTGAAAAGTTAATAGCTACTGTAGGCTACAAAAATAAACACTTTAGATGTGTCTTATATATTCTTTTTAATAAGAACCTGAAAATGGATAAAATGTAAAAAGATGCTAACCCTTTTGAGAACTTCATTTACAATGTCAGATACAGCATCCAAAATAGTTTTCCTGTCATTTATGACAGGAAGACTATTTTGAACACTGTATCCAATAGACCCAATAGATTTTTTTCTATGCAATAACTCTAGTCACTTGGTCTCATAGGAAGGTCAGTATCACTGTAAATTGCTAGATTTTTTTTAACACCCTTAAAATAGCCTATTTTCATGACATCAGCAGTTTAAGAAAATGTTTATATTTTTGCAAAGTATTCTTACATGTCTGAAGCCCACATGACAAGTTTTATGACAAGGGTTAAAACATTTTTTTTTAGAAAAACTTGTCAAGCCAAAAACAGTTTTGTCAATTTTGGCACCTTATAAATTTAATACTTAAGAAAATATGAAGCTGAAAGTTGCTACCACAATCATTTCCTATTTTGGCATGAATTGTTCTAGAAAAATAATTTTTAATCTTAGACAAATTTGTTCCAAAACTTAAACTTATGTCACATGTAAAAAATATAAAAATCTTTAACTGGTCTACTGATGTCATGAAAACAAGGATGTTAAAAAAAAAAAAAAAAAATTATTTTCAAACAATACTACTGATGTTCCTATAACAGGAATGAGTATGGTTACTACATAGAATAATCTATTCTCAAAATGGAAAATGTCCTTTTGCATTTTGGTCATTTTTAGGTCCTTATAACAAAAGTAGCTAAGACACCTAAACTTTATATCTTTGTAATCTACAGTAAAAATTAACAATTGTCACTAAGTTTCAAATCTGTACATGCAATATTCTTGGCACTATGTGGAAAATTTGTTGAAAGCTTTATTTAGTAAAATGCAAAAAATACTGTAATTTCAAGATCTTGATTTTAAAATTATTCAAAAAAAAGATACAGATCTAATATTTATGATTTATCAATAAATTTGATCAAATAACACCCGTGAATTTTCTGAGGGGCACCTGTGGCCATTGGCTGACTTGAGATGAAATGACATCTCAGACATTGTAAAACTGGAATTAGCTAAGTAGTTTTTATTGTAATCAGTAAGAGTGATGGTCATCCTCAATGTGTGAGAGTGAGAAAGAGAGAGAGAGAGAGATTAGGTAGTTGCAGACTATCAGAATTAGCTTTTTTTTTTTTTTTGGAAGCAAAATAAAATAACATTTATCACTTTAAATATTTTAGTTTAATAAAAAAAAAAAAAAAAATTATCAGGAAGTGTGCCAATAGCAAGATCATATTTTATAAGGTTTTAGTTTTCAGTGCTTATTAACTTTTCTTTCCTTCTGTCAAGGAACACTGATATCTAAGCCATTATTCTCAATATTTTCAGGTTATTAATGTTCATGAAATACATTTCAAAATTGTTAGAAAAATTGATTTTTTTTAAATTAATCATAAAAATAAAAATACAAATTCAAAATTTATTTCAATTCTTTTATTATGAAAATCCAGTTGATTATGAAGATGAGAAAAAAATCAGCTGTTTTCACAATCACAAAATTTGATACAGGAAACAAATGAAAAAAATTTGAAATTTGGAGAAAACGTTTATCTAATCTAAAAATGCATGCAACATGATTGAATGTTCATACAATTAAGTCTGCTTCAGACATTTTGTGTGTGTATGTTTTTATTTAAATTATCTAGAAAGATTTTTAAACATCTTATCCAGAAATTTTTTTTGGGGGGGGTCAGGTGGTTAGGTGGGGGAGGATCCACAGAAAAAATATTTTTGAAGATGCCAAGGAAAATCATTTACTAAGATATGAACATGATACAAAATCTTGATTTTTTGATTGCAGTGAAATGGATTCAAATGAAGAATTTCTCTCTCCGACCACACAGCAAAGACTTAAGGTTTTTTTGACAGGAGCTATTGAAGAAGCTTCATTAATATTTTCTACTGGAAAACTCTCACAAGAACAAAAGTTTTTTTTTTCTATTTCAATAGTGTCTAATTTGATTTAAAACTGTATGCAAAAGATTGAATAAATCCTAATTATGAAGGGGTGCTGAAAAGCCTGAGCCATTTCCAAAATCTGATAAAATTATCAAATATCTGATGTTTAAAACAAAACCTTTCAGTACCCTCTTGTAAAATTTTATTAGATCTTTCATATACCATTAAGAACATTTACACTAAATAGTTGCATTTTAAAATGGCTGATAATATGTACACTGAGATCTTAAAATAAATAAAAGTTGAGTGTGAATCCCATATAGAATAAACCTTTACTTTTGAGGAATTTGACCATCACTGTACATCATACAAATGTATTCATATCCATATTGACTTGGTTAAATAGATTTAACCTCAAGGGGATTTTCACTACCATTTCAGTAAACAGTTTAATGAATATTTTTCTATAGCAAATGAAAAAATTAACTGCAACAATAAATTGTAAGAGAAAAATAAAGGTTTGTTAAAAACTAGCAATATATTCAATTAGTACAAGAACAGGTTTACAAAAATGTAAATATATTAACTAGCATGATTAAAATAAAAATAAATGAATATATAAAAATACTAGGTAAACAAGTAATCTACAAACATCACAGTGATTCTATTAAATGATACTATATAAACTAGCTTTTATTTATATTTTTTGGCAATCTATGAACCTAAGACAAAGATTTTAGGAATCTGAATAGCACAGAAAAAAAGTTTGCACATTTAGTCACACAATGTTTATATAAAAAGTTTTTTGTCTCGATACTTTTACTGACAGTATGGTGACATACTCTACATTCTAACAAGAAACCATAACTATCAGTTAAAGGTTCATATTTCAAAACAGATTAATAATTCAAATAGAATTTAATTTTACTTAATAATTTTTTTCAATTCTTATTAGTTAGAAAAACAAAAACACAAAAGAAAAATATTATCTATATTTATACAATAAGCAGAAAACATGTCCAAAAGTTTCTGAAATCATTCAAATACTAATGTTAATTATCAATTAATTCAATGCTGACATCATAAAAATAAAAATAAAAGTACTTAATTGATCTGTAAGAGTCAGATATTTGCATTTTATACATTTAATCCTACAGAACCAGATCCCTGAGAAAATTTTAAAATTATAGTTGCATTTGACCATAACTGATATCAGATTGTTTAAACTATAAAATAAAGTAGAGTGAATCCTATACAGAAATGTTTGAGAAAATTTATATTTGCATGTTAAAAATGAAAAAAAAATTACATTTACTACTACACAAATACTAATTTTCTAAGGGGCTAAATCTATTTTCATGCTTAACTAATATTAAATTAAACAGAATAAAATACAACTGAAATATTCAGAAAAAAAAAATAAATAAAAAAAATAAATAAATAAATAAAAATACAAGATTTTTGTGGGGGTGGGATATAAATGAAAATCTCTTGCAGATTGAAGAAATCAAATCTTAGTCGTAACCAAAGATAACAAAAATTGCCACAAAATTTAAATTTAAAATTTTTAAAAAGAGCATGATTCTACAAAAATGAAAAGCATGCAGTAGCACGGTTAACACTTGTTTGCATAAATCATTTTAAATTCATATTTCTGATTAAGGCACAATACTGCTAAAATATATTCCACCTTCAATAAATGCTCTATAAATAATGCAAGATTATTGAAAGGCTCTTTTGGTAAGTAAAAATATCTTCAGCTCAGAGGGGGAAAGAACAATTACTCTAGCAATCAAGTTATATCAAATCTTACTGGGAAGAGGTTTATATTTAAGAGACCAAATATTTAATTAGTACACCATTTTCTTGAAAGTAGTTTTACTGTTTATATTATTAAAAGGTTTTTAATTAAAAATATGAAATTTTTATGAAAAATTCTTAGCTTTTAAAGTTAATGATAGAAAGAGAAAACTGAAGAAATTGTTAATAAACTAACTCAATTTCAATACTATAGTTTTATATCTATTCATTAAGAATATTATGAAACAAAAAGCAAAGTGAAATTCAAAAATGCTAATATATAAAACGTGAAATTTCATTTTAATACAAAACAGTCTTTCAGATATCAAATTTGTATCAATTTATAACAGAGTTTTAAATAGAGGAAGAATAATGTAAATTTTCACACAAATTAGGATTCACTACCAAACATTAAAGAAATACACAACAAATTTTGCTTTGGTCATCTAACCATATATTCCCAACATCTATTGGGACAGACAAGGATTTGAGGCCAAGTTTGTGAATATACAGTTTTTTTTTTTTGTTTAAATGACTAAGTACAAAATTGAATTTGTTTTCATATTTGACAAGATGGAAGAGAGATTATCAAATGTTTGTTACTAAAATGTAGAAAATCAACTTAGAATAAAAAACAAACTAAGCAAGTTATTGCATGTTGTCAAGGAAAGAGATGGACAGATTTTATCGTCGACAGATTTATGACAAGTAGAAGGGGGGTGTTTAAAAGACAATGTAACATTTGAAGCTGAAAAATAAAGAACAAATATTCATTCATAGAGCAGCTTCCAACCGGTTACTCAAATTTGCCAGCCAATAATCTTTTTGCAAGAATTAAAGGCTGAAGTCTGCTCAGAAGCAGAACATTATGCTTTATTAGAGGAGGCAAAGGAGAAACATTAAGGTCATTGCCAAATGTGTATTCGAGAGGCAGGGATTAACCTTAGCCAATAAAGTGTGATAGTACCAACTGATGATTAAATCCTGCATTCAATCAACTCAGTGAGACATTGTTGTTTTTTTTCAAATTGGATCAGGAGATAAATAAAGGGATCAATTTTAGCAAGAGGAAAGAAACAGGCAAATAATTTATGGACTTATCAAAGATATAGAATGTTAGAAAAAAAATTAAAAAAAATAAAGTAATAATTTCTATTGAAATATGGTTTAATTCAAAAGAAGTGTTCTGATGCGGCAAAAAAAATTAAATAAAATAAAAGCATTTATTCAGTTATTCTATCATTTTTACTAAGTTTATGAAAATGCAGTACTGACTGATGATGTATTTCAAGTTCTTTGCTGCTGTTTATAAGATGTAATGTTTGGACGGACATATGTGACAGCAAAATATGCCATAGAATTTAAACAAGCAGAGGTTAACAGAAGCATATCTTTTGAAATTACAAAGAGATAGTTGTCAGCTGAAGGATTTCCATCAAAGTCCCACAAAATTAAAAAATAAGTAACCTTGCTTAAATGAGAAATAGAAAACATGAGAAAAAGAAATTTATTGGTAAATATCCCTGGAATAAACATTGGTGAAATATATTATATGAAGGTGCAGTTTGACCTGAGATAATTTGAAAGAAATAAAAATTAAAGAAAAAAAAATTTATTTGGAATAAATTTAACATTTATAAATTTTTCATCAATATTGAGCAACCAACTGAAGTAAAATAAATAAAAAGAAAAAATAAGAAATAAAAAGAAAAATAAAGAAAAAGAAAAAATGAAAAAGAAAAATAACCCATTTTCTTGGGAATGAAAACTATAAGTCAGATGTTATACAAGTAAAAGATCTTTACTAAATTTATCTAAGGAAACAATATCATAACATATCAAATGTATCAAATGTTTTCTCAGCTTTTTTATTAAAGTATCATAAATAAAATGAAACATCCACAGTGTCAATAAAAATTATTCAAAATGATTAAAATAATCTCTTAGATTTTTTTATTTTATAAAAATACTTAATTTAATGTTTTTACTAAAATGTAGAAGAAATGTGTGCACGGTGCACAAAAATAGAAGCATTTTATGCACGTCTCATCCAGAATCAAAATACAGCAATTAAATGCTTCTCATTGCAAAGAACATACAATATTGAAGAACAAGGATTTACTTTCCCAAAAATCTGCAGCTTTTGTTGAATATAAAATGCAATTAAGACAAATTCTTAAGAATGTATGAATAAGTTTAATACATGGCTTGACAACAAATTGAAGGGTAGGATCACTTTAGATTATGCAGAATGCCTTTCAGTATTTTAATTCCTTTGTTATTATAAAAAATAAAACAAAAAAAAAAATAAGAGAAAAAAAAAAAGAAAAGAAAAAATAATTAAATAAATTAGAAAAATTAGTCCATCTAATTTTGGAACATCTGCTTACAACTAACATTCAAAAATAGTCTTATGGTATTTAGTTAAAAAAAAAAAAAAAAAAAAAAAAAAAAAACTAAATATTAAGTATACATCTCACTCTCATACATAGTTACAAACAGATTTCATAAATTGAGCCATGAATGATTTGTGTTTGAAATAAAAAATGAATTCGTAATAATTAAATCAACTACTAACATTCAATACATATATTACTAGATTTTAACAGCACTGTTAAATTTAAGAAACTAAGTCTAAATTAAAAATCAATTATGGGATTAAGAATAAATGTAAACTTAAGTCAACAATGAAACAATGTTTAAGTGTTTCTTTTAAATCAGAAATTCGCATATTTTATTAAAGGGATAATCCCAAACCTACAAAATCATACATGTCCAGGAAAATGTATTATGAGGAAATTTTTTTTAATGGATTTGATATAGTCTTTAAATTAATGTTAAACAGTTTCTCTATTAATGGATTTAAAAAAAAATTCTTCCAAATTTTGAGAATAGAATTTGAAATGATCCCTTTAATTTTATCATATAAAGAATGTTCACCGTATTGAAAAGGGAAGCATACAACATCCATACAGTCATGTATTCAGAGTATAAAAATCCACAACCAAAGTGGACATAAGATTTCAGATGTGAAACAGAAATAAAGATTTTTTTTTTTATTTTATTTTTTTTTTTTTATTTTTTTTTTTTTTTTTTAGTGATTTTGATATCTGCCAGTTCTCATGAACTGTAGAAAATTTAATCAAAGTTTAATAGTGTTGGGGAGAGGGGAATTGTAAGTTAATGCGGCTGCTAATATAGATAATCTAGTTCTGTATGGATAAATTGTTTCAGTCTCTCTAAGTATTGTCCATAGAGTTCGACATCATTGTGGCCAGCACCTTCGACCCACAACGGTTCCACTGCTCTTGGACAACGTTCATATATAGCCAGGCCATGTGAAAAGTCAATCACCTCATCATCAGTTCCATGAATAACCAAAACAGGAGAAGAGATCTTGGGGACTTTATCAATACTGGAAAACAAAAACAAAAAAAACATTTTAATTACAATAATAAGCAAAAAGACAAGTGAAAAGCAAATAAGAAAGGAAGAAAATATAAGAAATTAAATAACTGTTACCGGGACAATCACCCCATTTTTCTTGCAATTAAATTTATAAAATATTCCAGTAGTATTAGGAAATAGTTGTCTTCAGATTTATTGCAATTCTTGTGGTCCTTGTTGACGGGATGCATAATGGCACACTAGTTTACATGAAAAAGTGGTTGTATAATATTATACAGGGTGCGATAGGTAAATTGTCGCCATAAGTTTTGCACATGCGTTTATTTTTTTTTTTTTTATTTTGTCAACTGAACAGTATAGTAGAGTCAGTTGAATACTGTCTGTGATAAAAGGAACACCATGACTCAATTCACTCAGGAAGAAATTTGAAAACTGCATGCTGTACAGCTTGGCATTTGTGGAAGCTCCAATATGAACATTTCACAGTGTTTGGGTGTCAATCTGAGGACAGTGCAGAGGATTCAGAAAGAGTCTAATAGTGATTATGAAGGAACAGCTGATCAAAAAAAAAAAAAAAAAAAAAAAAAAAAAACACTGATTGCTCTTTAAAAAAAAACAAAAAAAAAAACAAAAAAAACAAAAAAAAAAAAAACTTATGAATTTGTTGGCAAGGGTATCAGACTCAACACTGAGTCCCTTGAGAAAGTAGTGCTGCCTTAGGTTAAGATATGGTCTTCTAGCAGCCACTACATCTGGCAAAATTACTCTGCACCATGCCACACAAACAGAACCTAATCATAGTTGTCAGATAATTTCTGTGATCATATCACTCTTTATATCTGGCTACCTAACTCCCCAGACTACATCCCCTTCATTACGTGTGGGGGCACCATTAAGCAAGAGACCAACTCCTTGTAACACCAAAGATGAACCGAAGGCAAGGATTATGGCAGCATTCAACAATTTCATCAAGAAGTCTGTAGGAGATTCCTAAGTCATCTGGAGGCAATGGTTAAAGACAAACGTGATTTTATTGAATAAATTTCCTCTTTAGTATTTAAAGATATTTCAGTCTAATTTTGGTAAATATATCTGATGTAATGAGATGTGTAATTTGGATGACAATTGATCCATCGCACATTGTAGAAAACAGTGGTTATTTTACAGAAATGAACTGACTGTGGACAAATGAATTTATAATCAATTTTAATTTTTATAGGGGGCCGAATATCTATATACATATAAAGGGCAGGTGTGTGTGTGTGTGTTTGGCTGAAACTAAAAACACTACAATAGTTTATGATAAATATGTATACAGACTCAGTATTATCCAAGCCAGCTTTTTGTAAAAAAATTATCATTGTATGATTTGTATTTATGAAGATATTTTAGAAGATATTTAGAATGCATTCAAAATTCTCAGAATTAAAAAGCAAAAACAAAATGGTAATAATTCTTATTCCAGATTAGGATAACCATTCGTTTTTACTTTTTTTATTCTGCTAAACACTATACATGTATGTATTTTTTAAATTTCTATTCTCTTGAATTTATTTTCAGATAGATTACCAATAATAAACTATTATTCACAGATCTTCCAAGCAATTCCAGGTATCCCTGCTAGTTACTTATATCTGATTTTTCAATTTTTTTCAATTTTTTTTTTTTTTTTTTTTTTTTTTTTTTAAATCAGAATATGTCTAATTTTATCAACAGGTTTGATGTGATTATGGATTATGCTTTTGATTTTTATTCAAATTTCATCCTTTTTGTAGGTATGGTGCATTTTATATGTTGATGGCAGAATTGCTAAGTTTACCTTTAGAACTAGGGTTTATATTATTAAAATAGTTCAATAGTTGATTGCCAACAAAATAATTAGGAAAACCATTATTAATAAGTGATTTATATTATTACTTAATTCCTTAATTCTGGAGATTAATCTGAAAAGCTAAATTATTAATGATAGCAGGTTGGAGCTCTGTGTGTGTGTGTGTGTGTAAAAAAAAAAAAAAAAAAAGGCCCCTAAAAAGAAACTGAATTCACACACACACACACACACACATTAATTTTCACAAATATTCAATGAAAAAGTTAAAGCCAATTTTCATTGATATTATTTTAATTGATTATGATTTAAGAGTAATAGTCAGGTTACAATTTTAGAACTTTATTTTAATATTAACATAAAAAGTATCTTTAAAATAAAACATCTATTTCTAGTAAGTTCAAATGTGTAAAGTCGAAATATATAGAAGTAATGTTCCCTTAGAATTTTCTTTTCACAAAGACAAAAATGTAGGTGAAATGTGAGAGAAAAATGTAGGGTCTGTATGCGAGAGAAATCAAGTCAGCTTTTAGAGCCAAAGAAAGATAGGAATTGTTAGGAAGCAACCAAAAGGTTTTGGCAAATTACCATTGACTGGGTGGAAGAAAATGTTGGGGGTGAGGCTAAAAAGAAAAGTAAGTAAAGCAAGCATCCAATTGTTGT